>CM077109.1:3669546-3707030 GCA_039619505.1 Cimex hemipterus
TTAAATAAAAAAATTCATTTTATTTGAATTTATACAATGCAAAAAAAAAATATATATATATATATACATATATATTAAAAAATGAATTTATACAACTCTAGAAATATTAGGTTAAAAAAATTAAATAATTTTATTTGAACTTATACAATGCTAAAAAATTTATATTAAAAAATTACTTTATACAATGCTCGAAATTGTAGATTAAAAAAAATTAATTTATTTGACTTTATACAATGCTAGAACATATTTTGTAAAAAAATGAATTTATACAGTGGTAAAAAATTTTATATTAAAAAAATGAATTTATACAACGCTTGCAATTTTATGTTAAAAAATAAATTATTTTATTTGAATTTATACAATGCTAGAACATTTTTTGTAAAAAAATGAATTTATACAGTGGTAAAAAATTTTATTTAAGTTCTATTGTAAATAGATAAAAAAATGACGACACGTAAGAATGGCACAATTACGCGATAAAGAAAATGGTTTTCTGAAACCTTCATCACACCAGGCCGCATTTCACGATATCTAAATAATTATCGATTAACGGTCACTAATCTCTACACAGAAATAATATTTTTCTCAAAAAAGGGAAAAAAAGTGGTTCGTTAGGATGTTATTGGGTGTTATGTGCAAAACCTTTTTAAAATTCTCGTTATCGAATTTCAGCGCCGTTTGGCGATTTTGGACGCATTGCATGACTAGTATTTATGTGATTGTTTACATGTCGTTACATATTTTAATACCTTTGGCTTTCCGATCTTTTGAAGATTTTCCAAGAAACCAAAAGATTGAAGCTATGTATTTCAATTTGAAAAACCGAGATGGTTTTCCCAAACGTGTTTGATTGTTCATGGGCTTGTACAAAAACACTTGATTCGGTTCGTTCATCTTCTTAAATTCTTCCTCTCCTTTGTAGTATGTTGAGATTTCGTAAGGTGTTTTTTTTAACAATAAGTACAATATTTCTGATTAATTATTTATAATAGATTTCAACTGTATTTTGTTATTTGATATTAGATATAGACCTTAATAGAGAATAGAGTTTTAAGGGAATACTGTAAGTATCAAGGACAGGGATGAAGGTAGATTTACAAATTGAAATTTATTTGAATAATGAGAGAAATTTGGTTATTCATTATCTAATTGCTTCTTGCATAACGTTTAAATATTTATTTCCCTGTCCCGGCGTTAAACCGGGGCTTCTTATGTTAAATTTAATCTGGTTAAATTCACTAGATTTCGTGGTCCGCTTGACAAATCTTTGAATTAATTAAGGCTTTTAATTGAGATGAAAACGAGCGGGATTCGAACCCACGACCATTTCATTTGTCAGCAAGAATCAAATAGAGACCAGGACATTTGAAAAATGGCGGAAAGGAGGGAAAATTCAAAAGGCGGAGTTGGAGACTAAGTATGGCTTGAGGGATTATTATACAAATTAAAATTATTTTTACTCAGACGTATTACCTTAATTTATAATCATATCTCGATGAGAGATATTTTGCAGTACACCAGACTTCAGAAGTGAAGGTAGTGTTTTTAGGTGTTCCACAAGGGTACACGCTCTGTACACAATTTTTACTTCTAACATCAACAATCAGAAGTCACTCATTTCGTGGTCCGCTTGACAAATTAATATACTACACTTAATTAAGTGTTGAATTGAATGAATTAAAATGAAGTATACTTCAGTAAAGCTCTCCGTGGCTATTTCATTTGTCGCCGAGAATCCAATCCGATTACATGACATTTGAAAAATGGCAAAAATGAGGGAAAAGTCACGATAAGTGGTAGAGTAGCGGCGTAGGTTCGAATCTTGCTCGTGACTTTAACTTTTTAATTTCAACCAATACCTTACATAAAAATCAATTAATTGAAGCGCCATTTGGTAGCTCTCTCTTATTGACAGTGACACTCACTTTTATCTCAACTAACAAACCTTAATCAATTTAATTTGGTTGTTGACCTGACTCCGTTTTGTGGCCAAAAAAAAAATTAAATTAACAAAAATTACAAATGGGCGAAAGGAAGGGATTACTAATATACTAAATCAATTGTAAAATAACAATTTGCGCACAAAATGTGTTTACTTACTCGGGGCGTTTCTGCAGTAGGCGGCCGGAGGTCGGGCTCAAGTCCACAAGCTTCTGATTTGACAACCCACAGTTAGTTCCCGATAAGGAAAAAATACCGTTTTAAGGTTTGTTCCAAAAATTTGAATCTAACGCGGAAAGCCAGAAGCGTATGAACGAAACGAGAAATTTTGAAAAGAACATTCTACGCACTCACTGAGTAACAAAAGAAAATGTTTCCTGGCCTAAACACTGACGTAGTACAATAGTTTTACAATTTCAAAGCAGTCAAAAAGACTATGTAAATAAACATACTTTTCTTTATACATGCGAAATAAAAAACCCAAAAATAGAGTGTGGAGATTAGCGACCGTTAATCGATAATAATTCGGATATCGTGAGATGCTGTCTGGTGTGATGTAGGTATGAGAAAAACATTTTCTTTAACGTGTAGAGATTAGTGACCGTTAACGGATAATTATTCAGATATCGTGAGATGCTGTCTGGTGTGATGTAGGTATCAGAAAAACATTTTCTTTATCGTGCCAACGTTTCGATCTTTTATTGAGATCATCTTCAGGGCTCAAAGTGTTTGTCTTCTGTGTAATTGTGCCATGTCGTATTGAGAGACAAACACTTTGAGTGAGTAGAAATAGTTTGATAGAATATAAAATATAATTTTTGCATTGTATAAATTCACTTTTCCAAATTTTATATGTAATTTCTAAATGTAAACTATTTTTATAAATCCCAGGTCCTGAAGATGATCTCAATAAAAGATCGAAACGTTGGCACGATAAAGAAAATGTTTTTCTGATACCTACATCACACCAGACCGCATATCACGATATCTGAATAAGAATCTTAATTAATTGTATGATAACAAATAACAATTTTAAACAAAATAAATTAAATCCATTATATTTCGTGGTCTATTGACCAAATTACATCTTTCAATTGATAATCTTTTTATGCAAGGTTTTGGATAAAATGAAACAGTTATGCGGTTTATCATACAATTAAGTAAGATTTTAAGTTGTGAAAAAAAAGTGAGTGTCATGAGCGGGATTCGAACCCACGACCTTCGGCTAAATACGAACCCCGATGTAGGTTTCAGAAAAACATTTTCTTTATCGTGCCACGGTCGCCAAGAACGACAAAGAAATTGTGTTTGTGAAACCTATGTCACACCAGACCGCATCTCACGATATCTAAATAATTATCTGAAAAGTGGTGAACGGAAAATTAATAAATTGAATCAAACATAAAAGCACACAAATACTAATGGCCAACGTGCTAAAATATAAATGGAAGAATCTAAAAAAATCCATATATTTTTGATTAAAATAATTAAGTCAATAAAAAACAATCCTGTTTGTTTAAAGTTTTTATTGTTTTTTGATCATTGGAAGGCGAAAATGTACGGGGGCGAAAAGGTATATCATCTTAGACAAGGGTGCAGCTGTTGTAGGGCCTTAATGCTACGGATCCATTAAGTAATGGTCCCATTAATCCATTAATTCACTTCGTTAGGAAAACGTAATATTGATAAGCTAAATGTTGTGAAACAGATGGAGGTGGTAATGTAACTGTCAGATAACAGAGTAATATGAAATTAAATTAACACCGGATGGAATATAATTTTTCGTGTGGATAAATTTGTTGTTAAATAAAAGTCGTATTATTTTGATAAAGAATATCGAATTAATGTTTATTTTCATCTTCGGTAAGTGTGTAATTTATATTTACTTTTACCTTTATCATCAAACAATAGGCCGCATTTTTGTTTGGTTTGTTTCGAAAAATAAACAAAAATAAACGGAAAATGTCGAGAGGGAATTAACTACGAGGAATATTTTATTTTAAATCTTGCCTTTCCGGGACGATAGTTATTTAGAAATCGGGGGATGCGGTCTGGTGTGATGTAGGTTTCAGAAAAACATTTTCGCGTAAGGTGGAAAAATTAAAAAGGTGGAGTTGTGTTGGTAAATTAATAAACTCTAGTATTTTAAAGATTTCCTAATTATCACTGAAGAGCACATTTAACTTATCAAACGGGATTTTCAGTTTCTAACATTTAGAAAATTAAGAAAATAGTGACCGGAGAGTTGAATTGCTTTGAAATATTACCGTCTAAGAGTAGAAACTCTAGGACAAATAACAGTAAAATAAAAGCTATCCTCCTTGACTTAACGGAACATAGAGAGCTATAAATTCTTCCTCATTAGACATCAATTCCTCTTAGGACTTAATATTCTCTTTTAGAACATTGCCACGTGCCTTCATAATGAATTTGTTCTGTTTAAAGTTTTAGTTATTTCAGGCAGAGGTCGTCTGAATCAAAATTAAGCTCTTTGTACAACAAATATTGCTCGTTATTATCGACCCTCCGAACGCTAAAAATATTAATTTTCTTTACAATATCCAGAATTTCTTTAAGCAAAATATCCAATCTGTAATATTATCTTTCGTAACATGTAAATCAATTGATTCTAGAATTGTATACATTCATTTTTTTACATCTCACATGTATTTGTAAAATTCAAACAACGTTTATAAATCCCAGTCGCTGAAGATGATCTCAATAAAGATCGAAACGTAGGCACAATAAAGAAAACGTTTTTCTAAAACGTACATCACACCAGACCGCATCTCACGATTTCCGAATAGTAATCGACCAAGTGCCACTAATCAAAAACGAAGCTTTTCAAGTACATCTTATTAAGTGTCGTGATCCGCTTGACCAAATAAATTCTTTTCAAATTTATTAAGGTTTTGGTTGAGATAAAAAACAAAAATAATTAAAAAATTGCGTAAGGAGGAAAAATTAAAAAGATGGAGTTGTGTTGGGAAATTATTATTGACGAACACATTCAACTTATAAAACAGGGTTTTCAGTTTCTAACATTTAGAAAATTATGAAAAGAGTGACCGGAGAGTAGAATTGCTTTAAAATGTTACCGTCTAAGAGTAGAAACTCTAGGACAAATAACAGTAAAATAAAAGCTATCAACATGTAAATCAATTGATACACTCATTTTTTTACATCTCACATGTATTTGAAAATTCAAACAATGTTTATAAATCCCAGTCGCTGAAGATGATCTCAATAAAGATCGAAACGTAGGCACAATAAAGAAAACGTTTTTCTAAAACGTACATCACACCAGACCGCATCTCACGATTCCGAATAATAATCGACCAAGTGCCACTAATCACGACACGTTGTTGCTACAATTTTGTCATTTTTCGACCAATTCACCATTATTTTCAGCGTACAAAGTCGTTTAAAATGATGTATTCTCATGTATGAATACAAAATTTTGAAGTTATGTGTACAATTTTTCTCCAAAATAATTTAAAAATGGGAAAATAGACTAGAAAATTCTAAATAGGTAATTTTCCTAGCTTCATTTTTTGAGTCCAGGGAAATTGAGCCGAGCTATCTAAAAATAACTTTGTTGCAATTTTGATATGGGCATGTCGTAGAATCATTTTTCATATACGACATATAAATTTTCAGACTAATGACACTAAGCATCACTGATAATATATTACGGGTATTCACGATCTATGTGTTAACCCTGTTAACTCTGTTAGGTCGTGTTAGATCGGGAAAAATGATGACGTAGACTTGTATGAATCCGATAGGTAACATTGCTCAATCAAATACGCAAGGGCCAATGTTAGGTGTTAGGTCGAAAATGTAGTCACTTGGCTATCCGCTAGAACGAAAGTAACCAACATGGCAGCCATGAATTTAACAGCTGTTTTTTTTTTTTTTTTTTTTTTTATTTACCCGTGCGTTTATTTTTAAATATGCACGGATTAAATTAGATCAATACATTTGTTTTTTTTTTTAATTTCTGATGTATTCTTTATATGCTCATTCATAATAGATACATCCCCCATATCCTGTAAAGTTGTAGACTGTTAGACTTTATTAGTATACAGGTTAGGTATGTCGGCACTCATAGAAGTGTGTCATTTGTTAATACAATTTCGAGTGCATAGATAGCATTTTGAAAAAAGAGTTGTTTAATTTTATTTTTATTAACTTCTGGCATCTTGCAATTTAACACACAAAAAAACCAATCAAAAACAAACCTTCAAAGACTGTTTTAGCTTTATTTTTGGTTATACCAATCGCCACATACAGCATTTCGGAAAAATTAACGTTTAACTTGCCAAGAAAAGAAAGGGGCATTTACGATTTTTCAGTACATTTCCGTATTCGGGTTAACACGAGTTAAAATCTTACGAAAATCGTGAAAACCCTTTGCATATTTTCGGCATACTCGGAGTAGCAGAGATAGGCTAAGAAGCTAACGTTATGGCTAAGAAGAAAATTTCCTTTGGTGGAAAACCCTACGCAGGCTGATATTCTTTGGAGGGAGAAAACCAAATGATAAACCAGGAAGCCCTTTCAAAGTTTTTGTTTTTCTCAAAAAGCTTTATGCTCACAATGATGGAGAATAGTTGCGGTTCTCAAGGTCATAAAAAGACTGACTCCTTTTAACCTTTTTTAATCTTTATTAGCACAATACAAGGTCGGATCTAAAAATATTTGGCGTTGGTACTGATGTTAATTGGAAAAATATTGCGGATCAGACAATGAACTGTTATCAACCTCACCTTTTGTATTGAGATGGGAAGTTTGTTTCCCGGGGATCTAAGTCACGATTAATTACCACTCAGTGGTAGAGTAGCTGCGTATTAAGACGAAGGTCGTGGGTTCGAATCCCCCCTCTTGACACTGACTTTTTATCTCAACTTAAAACCTTAATTAATTAAATAATAAACAATATATTTTTAAGAAGAAAAAGAAAGAGCTGTATTACAGTTTAATCATCCGAAGTTTTAATATTACCATCATACCATAGTTTTAATTTAAACTTAAGTTTTAATCTTATTTTCTGATAGAAAATCTAAAAATAAGTTGATCAATTATTTAATTTCCCAGAAACTTGAGAGACTGTGAGGAGGTTTAAGTTAGGTAAACAAGGTATACTGTCTCTCGTCGGACGAATACATCAAGTCGTTTTCAAATTCGTGAGTCTGCCTGTCGGACTGGGAAATGTCCACGTCTGTCAAGAGACGTGTGTTCGTGCATATGCGAACCGCTTTGTTTCGCTCTTTTACCATTGTACACATGACACTGAATATTGGATAAACCGTAAGTCCCGGGAAGTTTAACTGTCACGCGGAAATGTGAGCAATCCACCAAACAATTTTAAAAAGGATGAAATAGTATTTAAAATTTAAACAAAACACACCAATTTTAATTTCATCTCAAAAACCAAGTATTTATTAAGTATAATTTATTACGTTAAATTTTATTTTTTATTATTCAGATATCGTGAGATGCGGTCTAGTGTTAAATTTTGTTTTTTATTATTCAGACATCGTGAGATGCGGTCTAGTGTTAAATTTTATTTTTTATTATTACATTCAGACAATTTTATGATTTTAATTTTTTATTGTATGTATGTACAATTAATACTACTAAAATCATTCCTATTATACATCTATTACTTTTTTACAAGTTCTGTTTTAGTTTGTTTATTGAATCATTCGTCAAGATTACGAATGATGAGTGGTGTTTAGTAACTTTTTTTGTATCACTAACTGTATTAATAAAATATACATCTCGGAAATGGAGATTATTTACGTATTTACATTATACACTGTATAGCCATGAGGGGAGTGCCAACCATCGTTGGTCTCCCAGTTGTGTGCATGGTTAGACTTTGATGAAGAGGTCCCGAGGACATCTCCACTTTAATCGGCGGAAAGGATTGTAGGGATGGATTATGCTGGTAGGTTGAGTGTGATTGGAAAGTTTATCGAGGAACTGGGAGAATTTGAAGGAATTTGGATTGGAAGGATTGAATTCGTTTCACATCAGTAGGTTTGGCGGTGCCCCAAAGTTCTAGTCCGTATGTCCAAATGGGTTAGTTTTTTTAAACCAAATATTAAATGATAGAATTGTGCATTCCGTTCTTGTATTTTTATTTGATTGTGTTGTTTCAACGCCAGTCGTGAGTCAAGATAGAGCCCAAGGTATGGTACGCAGACAGCTTTTGGACTAGTGATGTTGTTGAATGTTGGATGTTAGACATAGTCACAACATAGCGATGTTGTTAGGCAGGGTGGGCGACCAAGTCCGGAGGGGTTAAATGCCTGGGTAGTCTCGCACCCCATCCCTAAAATGTCCGGCACTTGGTCGGCTCCCCAAGTGCCCTGAGATGTGACCAAAATTTCGGACCATTTTACTTGAGGGGTGATTTGGGAATGTCTTCTTCAAAATTTTCAAATCATTCCTGGCATACCCTGCGAGGTAGTGCTGTGCCGTTTCTTCTTTTATTTCGCACAAGCGGCAAAAGGGGTCTGGCAAAATACCCAATATGTAGAGGTGTCTTCCCGCCAGGATACCTATTAGCCTCCTAATTTCCCCTGCTTGAGTTAGAAAGTAGCCATTTCGATTCTTTTGGTTTGATTTCCTTCACAAACACCATCGATTGCCTATGTCCGGGGACAGATTCAATTCTTTAAGGAATTGTTCCATCTCTAGCAATTGTTAGTTTCTTTCACTGTGCCTATAGAGTGGGGTAAAACCGGTTGTGGCCCGACAAACGCAGTATTTGAGCCTACTTTGGCTAGGCTGTCCGCCTCTTCATTGCCATTGTGTCACTTATGAGATGGTATCCATGGTGGTACCTGGTAGTAATGCTATTAATAAATTCAACAGTTTCCTCCACCAGCCTAGATGTTCATAGCTCTTTTGATTTAAGACTGAGCTGACTGTCAGAACAAATTATAATGTCTTTTCTCTTAATCTTGTTTAGAGCAAACATTAATGGCCCATATTTCCGTCTGGAAGACGGAGGTGTTATTACGAAGAGGGGAGGAGATCCCTAATGAGTGAGACATAGGTAAAACAGTCTAGGCTACGATGGTCATCATCCGTACTATAGTTATATTCACAGGGAGTAACTACCTGAAAGTACTTTTTCCCTAAAGGTTTTTTAACCTTTTTATCGCTAACGCTTAATAATTGGTTATTGACCTTACTCAATAATTGTAGAATTTTCAAGTGACCTATGTTGTTTCCCTTAGGGTCCAGTTGAAGTGTACTATGTGAGGAGTTTTGCTTCAGAGGGCAAATGTTATATGCGTGTTTTTATTCTCCATATTTTGCTCCATTCTGCAATCCGCTGTATGTGTGATAAAAACTCCTCCGGAGCTTTTTCAGGATTGGACGAACGGACGGTTGTGTTGTCGGCGAAGGATGCAAGGAGTGTAGAAGTTACGGATGGGATGTCAGATGTGTAGAGGAAGTCGAGCGGTCCGAGCGTACTACCCTGTCGTACTCCAAGTACTATAAGTTTGTAATAGAGATACGTCTTACATTTATTTGTATAATTTAAGCAATGTTATAAATCCTAAGCCCTGAAGATGATCTCAATGAAGGTTGAAACGTGGCACGATAAAGAAAATATTCTTTCTAAACCTACTTCACATCTGCCCGCAATGGTGCTTGACCACAGAAGCGTATATCTGGGTAAACAGTATCGATTTTAACTGCGAACAGGGCTGTTTTACGCTGAACGTGTAATTTGAGAGTGCCGATGGAGGAGTATTGATTGCCTTTCTACCTTTAATTATGTTGGTTGCGTAATAGTAAGAAGACGAAAAACAACTTTATTCAGGGACTCGTGTATGAATAATGTACGTGAAACAAGTAAAAGAAGTGTGTTGAATGAAATAAAAAATAAAATGAAATAAAATTCTTCTCAAAATGTTCACACATCGGGAGGAAAAATTACAAGAATATCAAACAAAAATATCAAATATAATCGTAAAATATTTATTTGGAAGGAGAGGAGGTGATTATACTGGTGGGATTTGAAGGAGGAAAATGAGGTAGAACGCATAGAACCGCGAAGTGAGTTCGAGAATTTAAGTTTTGTATGGGTTATATGTTGCGGAAGGGTAAGAACAATTGGGGTTGAGAGGGCATTACGACTGTGATATGAGGAGTTGAATTGGTTGGATTGGGCGTAAGGAGGGCGACGAGTGCGGACGGACTGGAAAAGAACGCAACCTAGAAAATACTGTGCACAGAAAGAGGGGCAGAGTCGGGAAAGTCGGGAATACAACCCCGACCCCCGGGACCCCCGTGCTGAATATGACACAAAAATCATAATAAACATCAATCCCGCCTTCCCCCCTCCAATGTCAAAAATAGGTATCAGGGTGATAAGGAATATCGAGTACTCCACCATCCTAAATGGAACAGTATATAAAAAAGAAATAATGTATTTAAGAGTTGCTGTAATGGTTGAGAATTGACCAAGCTGTTGAAAGCATCGTAACCCAAGTGGGGGGGGGGTCTACAGTCGGATTGCGCTAGGATCTGAAACGACCTAGCAGTTGATTACCATTGGAGTTAAACAGCGTTTAACCCTTCTGTGGCATAGGAATCCGCACTATCAATGAACATCTCAGACAGAAGGACAAAAAGAAAATAAGGGAACATTGGAATTCGCTTATTGGACACAGACAATCCAAGAATCTTCTAACCAATTTTGGGAAGAAAGAAATCACAGAATGTGTCAAAGGAGGCAGGAATAAACTGCGAATCCTAACAGGATTCCTAACTGGACACTGTAGACTAAATGGACATCTATAGAAAATGGAAATAATCCAGGATGGCACATGCAGATTCTGCAAAGAAGCAGAGGAAACACCAACACATCTGCTAACAAACTGCGGAGCGACATTAGCCCGTAGGAGGAAGTGTTTTGGGATGTACAATGTGACCATAGAAGAGCTTCAACCAATAAAACCGGGCCTATTAATCAAATTCCTTGATGAAATAGGACTCACCGATGTGCTTTAGGCAGAGAACGGGGGATAAAATCGCTCTTAAAGGGCGCAGTATACAACACCCTGACATATCATCATCATGAACAGCGTTACAGGACCGATAAGACATAGGACCGACCTTGTGAGTTTTTGTGTAAGCTAAAGGCAGAACAAAAAACCTAGTGTAACGAGCGAGATTCGAACCCACGACCTTCGGTTAAATGTTAAATACGGTTCTACCATACCACATGAGCTATCTTGACTTCGACCTACTAGCATATCAACTTTCCATCTCAACCCCTTTTCCATTTTTCAGGATTCAATCAGGATTCTCTTCGACACGATGTGATATAATTGAGATTTTTTTATTTTACCTATTAAATCCATTAGATTTCATTGTCACGATGTGCTATAATTGAGATTTTTTTATTTTACCTATTAAATCCATTAGATTTCACGGTCCGATTGACCCCCGACTTCCAAACCGTTCTGGAGACTCTAATTAGTATTACTAGTAAGTGAAAATTAATTAAGGTTTTTAGTTGAGATGAAAAAATGTTAATGGCAAGAGCGGGATTCGCAACCAAGATCTTCGGGTTGATACGCCGCTGCTCTACCACCTGAGCTAACCTGATCCACTCGGTCATCAACTTCACTCAACCCCACCTCATGAGTCTTCCTTCATTTTGCCTGTTTTCATATCAAATAAATCCTTAATTAATTGTCGTGTATTAATTGGTCAAGCGGACACGAAAGTAGTGAATTACTAATGAGATGGAAATTTCTGACGTGTTGGTAACTCTCGCCAAAGAGCCAATCCTTGAAAATACTTATCATATTTGGTACTCATCTTTTTAGTTCTACAATGTTTGTTGGGATGAGAGAAAAAGAACTTAACGAAATTGTTCCTCCAGGAAGTCTCCTGAACAGGCAAAATTTAAAGTAGAAGAGCTACTACCGGTGGTAGTTCATTTTGCAAATAGTACTTTATGTTTGCTACTGTACAATATCAAATCGGGTTTCAGAAAACGAATTGACGCATTTCCTATTTTAGATTTTCATTTGGGATTACCAACGAGCAAAGTTGAATGTGTATTTCGGTAGGAAGTTTGAGTACTCTGGTTTAAATCCTCGAGGGAGTTGAGCTTTTAATTGTTAGGGTAAACAAGGTGATTTAGGATTATCCTCTTAAGCGACAGAAAACGGTGGGATACGAGGTAACAGCAATTGCGGCGGCTTTGAATAATAAGTTGCCCACTTAGGGTGGAAAACAAGTGGCGGGGTCAAATTGATTCCGCATCCATTGAACTGGTGGTAAATTGCAGAAGTGAAGCTGTTCCTAATGATGTATTCGCAATATTTACTCTGGCCCGTGCGGAAACGACCAAACATGAGAAAAATCAACAAAACCGATCAACGGTTGGATAGGGCCATCGAATCATTTAACCGTTCAAACTCCTAAAAATTCTATTTTAAAACCAGCCACCAACCAACCACACACATCATTAAACAATTGATGCAAGGGAAGAAGAAAATGCAGAGAAAACTGACGCATTTTGAAATGGTACAATATCTCCCAACAATTCAAGAAATATCCGTGTCGAGTGAAAATGCTTTTCTTGGGTTTTTAGTTTCAACCTTGCTAAATGTAACCAACGTAAATCAAATCCAAAGCGATAGCCACAGGCAATGTTACTTGTCATTTAAAGTGGAGCTAATCTTAAAGCTTTCTTATAAATATTATATCAATTCTGCAATACAAGACCAAACTTTACTAGACTTAGGAGCTGGCACATGCTACTTCAAGGCAGTAAAATGTTCAATACTAAATACAATTATTCATTGTTTTTTCACATACCGAGGAAAACCATTGTATAAAAGAAGATATAGCCCGGAGTAAATGAAAACAGATGAGTGTTGTAAAAGGTTCCCAAGACTTGCTTGGCCTCCCGTGTTCTTCGGAGGGTGAAGAAGAAACTCCCCGCTCTTGGAGGTTATAAATTCCAGGTTCTCTTTTATTAGGAAGGGGCCGGGAAAACGTTGGTAAACTCGCCGAGAAAAATTGATGTAAAAACTTAGTTTACCCTCATTGGGAACAGTAATGGCTATTCACGAGCCTTGACTGGGAACAGGTGGCCGATTTTTCTTCCGAGGTTTTTTCCCCTACTATTTCAAGATGACAAAATATGATTTCACTCGATGTTTCCTTAGCACTTTCTATCTTTTATTGAAAATCTAAATATATTGTTGTAATGTCGGAATTTTCCCTCATTTATATAATATGTATTAATATTATTTAGAGATAGTGAGGGATGGTCTGGTGTTTGTTTTCCGTGTAGATGTGTCTTTCTTTGTTGTCGTGTTAAGAGTACCAGTGAGAAATTGTTGCTTAATATAACATATAAAACAATCATTTTATTCCACATAACAAACATTTTGAATGATGCGAGTCTTGTAACCTAGCGTGTAACAGCCCACTTTGTAGGATGGAGAGGACTTATCTGTTATTAACGAGAGTTAAGGACAGGTCAGAAATTAACAAAAGAAATGTATTCGTCTGATTTAAATAATGCTTTTTGAAGTATAAACGCACATGTAAACAAAAAACAGCTGTTAATTTCATGGCTGCCATGTTGGTTACCTGCGCTCTAACGGATAGCAATGTGACTACATTTTCGACCTAACATATATAATTGATCCTAGCCTGTTAGATCGTTAATTTTTACGCAATACTGCGCGTGGCGATTGGTAGAACGAAAAAAAAAATTCTGAAACCTACACCACACCAGACCGCATCTCACGATATTTCAATAATTATCGATTAACAGTCTCTAATCTCTACCCTCCAAAAAAAAGTTACAACAATGGCACCTTGAAGGCTTGTTGTTGTTGCTTTTGTGTTTGTTTTCTGTTAAATTTTAAAATGCCGAAGTTAATAAAAAAGGAAAATTAATAAACTTTTTCGTTCAAAATGATATCTATTCACACGAAAAGTACAAACAAATAACCTGCTTCTATTCGTGCCGACATATCTCACGTGTGTGCTAACGTCTAACAGCTTACAACATTGTAGAATATTGGATGTATCTATTATGAATATGACTATAAGAACAGGTCAGAAATTAATAAATGATAGGTCTGATTTAATTAATTCGGTTTTAAGAATAAAAATACGTGTAAACAAAAAACAGCTGCTAAATTCATGGCAGCCATGTTGGTTACCTTCGCCCTAACCTTGGTAAGTAAAAAAAAAAAAAAAAACTCACATGCCCAGCTTGTCAATCTCCCATCTCTATAACTCACATTTTAATAGAGTGCCCCATATATTCCTCTGCTAGATCCCTCTACCAAATCCCCAACAATATGCATAGTTTACTGAACGATAATTCACCTTACATAGATAACATTTTCAACTTCCTAGCTAAAACAAAACTAACAAATAAAATTTAGTTAAACGATTGCTCCCATTGCGCGCTCCGCAAGTCGGTGACTGCGGCGGGGCTCGCGGTCGGGGTCGGGCCCTCGGGGTCCTCGGTTGCGGGCCGGTCCGGGGCTGGGTTGGGAGGCCACTCAGGACTCTGGGATCCAGATATCCACGGTGAGCTTGAGGTGGTGTCGATGGTGACTGGACACCGACCCCTCCTCGAATAAGCACTGCGCGACAGATTCCAAATTTAAAAAATCGCGAGAGATCCTGCTGGCCTCACTGTCTGGCCCTGGGGCCGGACTGGTGCCGGGTGCCGCGGGGCCCGGGCCCGGTGGCGTGTCTCCGTGGTGCCGCCGGCGCACAGTCTCAAGGCCTAAATGACCATTAGGGTCGCTGCTTTTAAAATTAAAAAAAAAAAAAAAAAAAAAAAAAAACTGGTACAGTCGGTAATACAAAATATTTTTCGTAACACAAGGATATTAAAGATGTTTAAAAGACGTTAACTCGAATAGAGAAATGTCCAGGAAGATCGTGAACGCCCTTTTATTTTCTTAGCGTGTTAAACGTTAATCTTTCCGCCATGCTACGCGTGGCGATTGATGAAACCAAAAACAAAACGATAACTCTCCTTATCGGCTTGTTTTGGTTTATTTTGGTTTTCCTTTGTGTTAAATTGTAATATGCCAGAAGTTAATAAAAAGAGACAATTTACCTACACTTTCATTCAAAATGATTTATAGGATATGGAACGTATCAATTATGAATGCCAGATAGTAATAATAGAAATGCATTAGTCTGGTTGAATTAATGCTTTTTTAAGAAACAAAACAGATGTTATTACTAAAATAAATATATTGGTCTGATTTAATTAACGCGTATTTAAGATTAAAAATCACGTGTAAACAAAAACAGCTGTTAAATTCGTGGCAGCCATGTTGGTTACCTCCGCCCTAACGGATAGCAATGTGACTACTTTTTCGACCCGCCATCTAACATGTCCTGTTAGATAGAGCAATGTTAACTATCCGATTCTTAAAATTCCCGTTTTTATTTTTTTCGATCTAAAAGGACGTAACACACTTACAGGGTTAACCTCTAGCATTTTGAATAAAAGCGTTGATAAATTTTCTTTTTTTTTTGTTAACTTCTGGCATCTTAGTATTGAACACAATAAAATACCATTTTAAAAAAACAAAAAGCCTTCATGTACTTGTTACAGCTTTATTTTTCGTTCCCCCAATGGCAACGCGCAACAATCTCAACTAGCCAATTCTTACAGAGAGAGGCAGAGCAGCGGCGTATCTAGCCGAAGATCCTGGGTTCGAATCCCGCTCGTGATACTGGCTTTTTATTTCAACCAATACCTTACATAAAGATTATTATTATAATTTAAGTAATAACTTAGAAAAACGCACATCAAAATTTAACAAATATTTTTTATTTCCTGTTGATAATTGAAATTATTTTTGTATTCCCTTGGGTTTTGAGTTCGTAATAACCGACTGAATTATGCGAAGCCAGTTTACAAAAAATAAATACTCACAGTACGATTTTGGGTGAACAAAAAAAAAAAGAAAAAGGCGTTACGTTCATCAACTTGGTAACTTTCGCTCTCCAAAATAGATTTTTTTTTAGATTATACGATCTTCTGAAAAGCTTGGTCTCTACCGGGGATTTTACCTTTCCTGGGACATGTGTTACCTTAATCAGGGATATGGGATGTGAAGTCGCTTTCCACCCCGGCCCTTCGTCCTATCCATCTACGAGATCTAATCCATACCCATGGGACATTCTCCCACTTGATAGGAAAGGCATTTCACGAGATCAGGCCGGGTCGTTTTATTTTCACTAGTTTTGGAGGTTTCGTTTTCATGGGGGTCTGTTTACTGTACACAGCCCATTCGCAATACATCCTTTTTTTTTTAATGACAGAGACACTAAACTCTCGAGATAAATTATATCAAGAAAATGACGTAAGTACGTTTTTATTGTTTCATAAAATCTATTTCATCCTCTGGTATGCTTACGAATGCATGAATCGTTAACGTCTTTCGAATTTTCAGGTAGGTTAACGAAGCTGAAATTGTTTTGGATCCTATTTAAAGTAAATTCGCCACAGGGGAAAAGAAACTCATTTAAAATTCAAGGAAGCCTCTTCGGAATAAATTAGTTCACACATTCTACGGTTCAGAACATTTTAGTTAACCGCTCTTGAAAAAATTACTTATCGATCCTCCCTTTTATTACTTAGTGAACATACAGTGTAAAAATACAAGTATTAAACTTATTACTGTACTGCAACTTTTAATGTCAGTGGCTTCCTCAAGTCCGAATATACACTGATAGACGCAAAGTTAACCTTAAACCAAACTTAAATTTTAATGTATTTATTCATACAATAATTTTTATGACAAAAATACATTAGACTGTAAAAGTAAGTCATTTAAAAATAATATTTATATTAACTAATTCTAAAAAATAATAATTGAGTAAACAGCAAATTAAAATGTAAAACATTTTTGCCCCCTTTTAACACGGAATATTTTAATCTCTCGGACAAATCACGTCCATTAAAAGCATTTCCATTTCTTGGAGAAGATTTCTGGAAAAACTCTGAGAAATACTTTCCCATTCATTATCTTATTGGTCCCAGGGGTGTTTGAATGAGTTTACATCCGGTCTTCGAACTGGCCAGACCAAGCACTAAATTACTTCATTCAGGTAGAACTTCAACGTCCTTGGTCCATGGTAGCTGCCATTATCCAGAATGTCTCAACGATTTGGAAGCAAACGGCACAGAATGTCTTCGAATAAGTACCTCTCCGCCACGTTTGAGATCTTCCCCGCACAACAACCAATTTTCTGATTCCACCCCAGTACTCACCATGGAATGCCACCTGAAGAACCATACAGCATGAGGAATTAGGCCGATTTGAAGATTTGAGGCTAGAGCTCACTACATCTAAAACACCTCTTCCCTAATCGCACATTGACCAATTCACAGGCAAACTGAAGGCTTGCCATTCTTCCTGCAGTCCTGGAGAAAATAGAATCATTTCGGACTTATCATATTTCTTATCTAATTTATAGTATTGCTATGCGTTCCTAGAACTTGATGACGGTGAATCTATCGTTCCTCTGGTGAGTGAAGCTAGGTCGAGCCAGCGATGACCTTCTAGTGTGAAGCCCTGCTTCTCTAAAACGCTGAAGAACCCTTCCTTTTATATAGTGATATACACTTAATCTGACCTGAAAATGTCAATATTGATAAACTGCGTGACTAGAGCCGTCGAAAAAGATATAAGAAGAAGAATTACATCAAATGAGATCTACGGAGGTAAAACATTAATTGAAAGAGAAACTTTAACCGTAGCAGAATAGAAGCTCATAATTATATTTTTTATGAAAATGGGATTAATCAGTACGTAATTAAACAAAGTGTTGTTTACTGTTCATTTTGATTACGGTAGTTCCTAATTACCTGTAACAATGTAGAAGGGTAATGGATTTACTTTTAAACTAAATAATTGGAGTTAAGTGTTAATGTTTTCCATCAGTGCAGTTAGATTAGATGCTTTATGTTATTTGAAAATTATTACTTACTTTAGGTTGGGTTAGTTGAGATAAAAAGTTAAGGTCACGAGCGGGATTCGAACCCACAACCTTCGGCTTGATAGGCCGCTGCTCAACCACTTGAGCTATCGTCATTTTGTTCCACTTGGACACCAACTTACCATCTCAACCCCACCTTCTGAATTTTCCATCCTTTTTGCCATTTTTCAAATGTCGTATAATCTGCAATGGCAACAGGAGGGGGGGCAATCCAAACTTTGTGGTTGAGATGGAAAGTTGGTGTCTAAGTTGAACAAAATGACGATAGCTCAGATGGTAGAGCAGCGGCTTATCGTACTGTGAGTAGGAAGTTTTTAAAAAGAATCGAATATCTCACTCACCCTAGCATTCATCATTTCTATGAAAAAGTCAGTGTCACGAGCGGGATTCGAACCCGCGACCTTTGGCTCAATACGTCGCTGCTCTACCATTTGAGCTATCGTGACTTCGATCCATATGTACACCAACGGCCCACCTTAACCTACCTTTTGAGTTTTCCCTCCTTTTTACCATTTAGCTCTTTCTTACCAATGCCTGCGGTGTATTGAGGCAAAGGTCTTGGATTCGAATCCCGCTCGTGACACTGACTTTTCTAACTCAAATGAAATACTTAATTAATTGAAATATATTAATTGCTAAAGCGGACCGCTAAAACTAGTGAATTTTACTCGGAAAATTTATAGTGAAAACTTAAGGTATTAAGTGGAAAAAGATCCCACCTGTTTAATCTTATAAAATTAACATTTTGAACTGGCACACTGGCACTTACAGGGGTCGGTCTTCCCTTGAGGGTTTTTTTGTTTGAGCCTATCAAACGCGTTTCGGCATTACGCCATCTTCAGTGAAAAACTGTCCGGCATTTAGTCTGGGTAGGGCTTATATAATGTTACGTCCGTCGCTTGTCGCTGGGGGCGTTGCTCTAGAGGGTGTGGTCTCCGTGTCCGTTGGTCGGTCTTGGTGGGGGTTATTTCTGTTGTCGGTGCATCTTTTTTTTCCATTTACATAAATTTTTTAGTCTGGGTTCCCATTCTGTGAGAACTATGGAATAACTAGGCCAGTACCTTGCCCCAGCCAAGCCTTTAGCGGCACATATTAGCCACCAAAATTTGAAGGTTTCATAGTAGGAGGGTTGTTCCTGTCTCTAGTTCGATTTGACACATCCCGGGTTACAGTTGGTTAAAGGAAGGAGATCAGTAAGAGGACGTATCGATAAAGGTGTAATTTTCAGTTATAACTATCAGGTTTTGTAAAGACAGATAGTAGTGCAACTTAGATTTGGAAAATAAATACTATAAAAATTATGCATAATTTCAAATATCACTGAATACAATTAATTACAAATATCAGTTCAGTACATTGAAAACCCGTCGGATAACTGTACCGTACGATTAAAAAGACAATAATCTAATTAGGGGGAACAAACGTCGGATTTTTAATTAAATAGTTTTACTATAAAATGGAATAATCAACTTAAAAAGCTCGACCTAGTTGGAAAACGGCAAGCAAAGAACGAAAAACGGAAAATCTAAGGCAACACTTTCATTAATACTCAAACTGGATTTGTTATGTTTTATTTTCTTTAAATATACATCTTTGAAAAAGATTTTCGTTACTGAAAATTCTTGATGTCTATCACTTTCGACATGTTCTCACCTTCAGTGTTGGATCTCTCAGAATATGAGGGAATTTGTTTTCACGCTCGGGTCGCAATATCATTTAACATTATGGTTCTTTAGCTTGCGCATCTGGTACATAGGACTCATCACACGTTTAGATTCTCAAGTTAGGAGCGACTCACCTCCGCTCACGGAAAATTTGGTTCTTCCTGCAAATTCACAGCCTAATCGACAGACATGCTGATTTCTACCGCTTGCCCCTTTCGAAGGGGTGGGTTAACATTGTGCATTTAACCAGTGCCGAACGTAAGGGGATACCCAAAAGTGGTCGAAATGCATCGGCCAAGTCTTCCAAGAACTCGCTAGATCACAACTCCCTGGGTGTAGGTGCACCACTAGCGTCGAAACCTCTAGATAACCCTCGCTCGTTTCGATTTTAGTGGAATCTCTGTCCTCCCCCTAGAGGAGACCATGCACTCGCCCCCGTCTACCATCCGTCTCACGCAATCCGAAAACACTTCTGATGAACCAACACAGAATGGATAGGCAGACCAGAATGTTCGGTACCGATTAAATTTCATATACATCACCCTCCAGACCCCACAGGCAATACAGGAATTTTTTCATATAACTCGATTCCTATCCAAGCAACCTCCAATATCTAACAACATCTTGTACAAAATCGAAATCTTTTACAAACGTGTAGCACAATACTGCACGTACTCAACAGACGTCGACATTGAAAAACGATTCTTGCCTTCCAAGGTATATCAATAAGAAAGATATACCGACTTCCATTCCAGGCACAGACTATACCTAGACAGCAGACTGACGTAAAAACCGCACCCACGACTTAAGAGAGAAAAAAAATAGGAAAAATTCTAAAATCGAAATCCGATTTGGCTGTCAACACTGAAATAATAAATAAATAAAGTGGTCAACTAACCAAGTTATTTCTTTGAATTAATCATTCTTTCTATGTAAGGTCTTAAGCCAGAAACACACTTACTCGATGCTATGCCACACTAACCTACCTAACGCTCTGCAGTCCCCACTGCCGAAGTTTTCGTCGGGTAGCATCGAGTACAGTCGAAGACAAAAGAACCGGGCACTTATATTTTTAATTCAAACTACTTGTATTATTATCATTATATTAATTGCAACATATGTATTTTAATATAAACCAAATTAGCTGTGATTAAAAATTAATTAATGTTTATTTAAAAAATTAATTTTAATGATTTGACAGAAAACCAATAAACACGGGAATACGATTTTTTGATATAATGAATTTAACTAACAATTTATTGTGCTCGCTTCGGGGGTAAATAAACTAAAATTGGAACAATTTATTACACGGTTTTGCTCATAAAATTTAATTAACAATTTATTTCATAGTTTTGCTCGTAAAATTACTCCATTTTCGTCGGGTAGCATCAGAACAGGACGCTCATATTATTTCAAGTACATGTAATTTTGTCGTTATATTAATTACAACATGTTATTTTAATGTAAACCAAATTAAATGAGATAAAAAATGCATAATAATGAACATTGTTTAATTAAGTCGGTTAGGAGTAACTTCCTTTAAAACAATTAAATTTAACAAACAATTAATTAAATGGTTTGCTCATAAAATTTAACTAACAATTTATTACACGGTTTTGCTCAAAATAGTCCTTTAAGAATAAAAGTTGCGTTGCGATTGTGATCGTGTTTATTGGTAAACACTGTGGACTCTACGCGATGTGTGCTAGCGTCGGATAGATGTAAACACCCCACCAAAAGGCGGCAAGGCGTCAGGTAGCATCGCGTAAGTGTGTTTCTGGCTTTACTTGAGAAAAAACAGAGCGGGATTCTAACCCACGACACGCTAAATACGGCGCTGCTTTTCAACTTGAGCTATTTTTGACTTCGATTCTCTCGGGCACCATCTCTCCCTCTCAACCTACAACCGTTCGAATTTTTCTTTTATCAAATGTCGTGTAAGCAAGATCGAGTTCTTAGCGCTTGTGAAGTGGCCACGGGCAGCTTATGTCTGAGAGGATCATGGGTCCGAAGCCCGCTCGTGACACTGGCGTCCCAAACAAGACCTTGCATATAAATAATAATTAATTGAACTAATTAAAGAATTTACTGCGACCACTTTCGACAAACGGATTGCTTCTGCCTGAGCCAATAAAACGTCCAGGGAATCCACAATCCTTCTAATCAAACGTCCTCGAGAAATCATCAAAGCTCCTTTTACTCTATGCTCACTCGCCACAACGACCTCGACCGTTCCTTTTATCAAAGACAGTTTCACATCTCTTCCATCCTAATCCTATTGCTCGAGCCCTGCCTACACATTCCCATCATGAGAACCACGCCTCGATCTCAGTGAGTACCAGTATTTTATTCTCGATTTTCCATGGCAAACGCCCCCAGAGTGCATTTCTGGAATTAGTGTTAGTACTGTGACCGATTGACAAAAACACGTTGTATTACAAAACGCGTTTGTAATAGTTTTAATAGAGGATTTATAGACGACCAATAAACAAATAAAAATCTTTAAGCTATTGAATAATTTAATTGTCGATAGGATTTTCTGCATTTGTGTTTCATTTAAAAAGTAGTTTACATAAATTAAAGAATTATTATTAAACAAATTAATCGTCTATTAATCAAATTAAGAGGTTAGAGAAGAACGTTCACATACGTAACATATAATTTAATTTTTCCCATAAACTTATTGTTCGAAAAAAATTTACTACGAACCTTCTCGGCCACATATTATAAATATTCAAACCAGCCTGTCATAAACACCTGAAAAGTGTCTAACGATAACGATAAATTGCGAAAAAGTTTTGATTAACGGAGGAAGTTTTTTTTTGTAGGTGGAAATAATTAATTATCAGGTGGAATCGATCGTAGATGTCATTTATGCAACACCACCGGCAATAGAGCACACCGTTCTAACAAAGCGTATATGGAAAACGGCTATTTTACTTTTTTTGTATTGTGAATGATGAAGTCGATATTATAGGCAGAAACTGATTAATGAATTTAACTTGGGACAGATTGCTTAGCTAATGATCTTTGATTTAACATGCGGATTTACGGATATTAATTTTAATGTAGAAAGTTAATTTGCAAAATAGAAATGAATGGCTCGAATGTACAATAATTAGTTCCCTAAGGTCTCCCATTTTACATCATACGGGGTGTCCCGTTAACCTGTCATTCTAAATGTATATCGGAAGTTGGCGTCGTATTTAGCCGAAGGTCACAAAAAGTGTTTACAGGTTACAGAGTTTCCTAATGTGAGTAGGAACTATCTTTCGAAAAAGAATCAATTCGATGAAAAAGTTAGTAACACGAGCGGGATTCGAACCCACGACCTCCGACACTTTACGCCGCTGCTCTACCACTTGAGCTATCGTGACATCGATCCACTCGGACACAACTAGCCTCCTTAACCTTCATTTCGAGTTGTCCTCTTTTTTACCATTTTTCTATACCAGTGGTGAATTGAGCAGAAGGTCTTGGGTTCGAATCCAACTCGTGGCAGAGACCTTTCCATTTCAATATAATATAATTTATAAGAAATAATTCAGTTTTTGAGCTATTTCAGTCTTTCACAACCCAGAAAGCCTCTATCTCATACGATATTCTTACTGTAAATTCTGTAAATTACGTTTAATCAGTAGAAAACATATTCAAATTTCTATAAGATACATTTATTTATAGATTGTAAACGTCAGCAAACAAAGTACGGCAATAGTACGAACAGACATTTGTTTATAATTTTACCAAGTTCTTGTCCAAAGTTTACGTGACATTTTCATGGATCTAAAAAGTCTAACGGATAAGTTGCCTTTTCTAATGAACTTTAAAGATGTGTCAAACTTGTACTCCGTTACCACTAGTACAATATTTTGAAATTTTTGAATCTTCGAATACTTTTTGGTACGAAATTGAACGTAAAATATAACTATTCAGATATCGTGAGATGCGGTCTGGTGGGATGTAGGTTTCTGAAAAAGATTTTCTTTATCATGCCAACGTTTCGATCTTTTCTTCACTTTTCCCCAACCTAAATGTATTTTTTTAATATAAACAATGTTTGTAAGCCCCAGGCTCTGAAGATGATCTCAATAAAAGATCTAAACGTTGGCACGATAAATGTGAAGTTTTTCATAAACCTACATCGCACCAGACGCATCTCACGATATCTCAATATTTATGAAAGGTATTGATCGAGTTAAAAAAATTCAAACTTTTGTTCAAACATTTCAAAAAACTCAACTTAAAATCTTAATTGATGCGTAGAGTGACCGTTAACCGTTAATTCTTTATACTCAATGTGTTTGTCTTCTGTGTAATTGTGCCATGTCGTGTTGAGAGACAAACACTTTGAGTGAGGAGAAATACTTTGATAGAATGTAAAATATAATTTTTGCATTGTATAAATTCACTTATCCAAATTCTATATGTAATTTCTAAATGTAAACTATGTTTGTAAATCCCAGGTCCTGAAGATGATCTCAATAAAAGATCGAAACGTTGGCACGATAAAGAAAATGTTTTTCTGATACCTACATCACACCAGACCGCATCTCACGATATATGAATAAGAATCTTAATTAATTGTATGATAACAAATAACAATTTTAAACAAAATAAATTAAATCCATTATATTTCGTGGTCCATTGACCAAATTACATCTTTCAATTGATAATCTTTTTATGCAAGGTTTTGGATAAAATGAAACAGTTATGCGGTTTATCATACAATTAATTAAGATTTTAAGTTGAGAAAAAAAAGTGAGTGTCATAAGCGGGATTCGAACCCACGACCTTCGGCTAAATACGCCGCTGCTCTTACGCTTGAACTATCGTATTTAGCCGAAGACCGTGGGTTCAAATTCCGCTCGTCGCATTAACTTTTTCATTCAACCAAAACTTACATAAAATGTGTAGAGATTAGTGACCGTTAACGGATAATTATTCAAATATCGTGAGATGACACACACCAGACCGCATCTCACGATATTTGAATAACTTACATAAAATGATTAAATTAAATGCTGGAAATATCTACCTGGAAAAGTACACATCTTATCGTCTTCTGACTGGTTTAAATTGTTGGAAGTTCATCCTTCTTCACTCACCTAAGTGCGCAAGCTTCCTCGACCCTTTCCACGAGATCGTACTTATTTCTGACAGACACGGTATATACTTAATGAGTTGCCATATGTACAGCCCATTGTTTCGTCTTATGTTCAATTTTGTTTAATATAAACGCACTCTCAACACGACACAGAAGAATGACTCATCTACACAAAAATAAACACTTTGTGCCCTGAAGATGTTCTCAATAAAGATCGAAACATGTAGAGATTAGTGACCGTTAACGGATAATTATTCAAATATCGTGAGATGCGGTCTGGTGTGATGTAGGTATCAGAAAAACATTTTCTTTATCGTGCCAACGTTTCGATCTTTTATTGAGATCATCTTCAGGGCTCAAAGTGTTTGTCTTCTGTGTAACTGTGCCATGTCGTGTCGAGAGTCAACACTTTGAGCCCTGAAGATGATCTCAATAAAAGATCGAAACGTTGGCACGATAAAGAAAATGTTTTTCTGATACCTACATCACACCAGACCGCATCTCACGATATTTGAATAAAGATCGAAACGTTGGCACGATAAAGAAATTGTTTTCCTAAAACCCACTTTACACCAGACCGCACGATCACCAAATAATCATTGGCTAACGGTCACTAAACACCACACGTTTAATAAAAATTTCAGCTTGAATAATTAATGTTAATATTAATGACTATTTTTTTCCCATCATTTGTAACAAAAAAAAAAAAAAAAACTTGCGGATAACCTTGTAGGTAAGGTATCAATTGGTGCCAAACAACAAACCTAAAGGTAGCTCCTGACAAATGTGAAATACTCGTATTGAAAGGGACAATGGGCACCCCCCCCCCTTAGAGTGAAATTAGACGGTAAAACCATCCAAACAAGCCGTGAAGTCAAATACCTTGGCGTTGTTATAGGAGAGAGATTGAATTCTTTTCCACACGCACTAAAAATCCGGGAATTCACTCGATGTACCTTCGCAAAATTAAGCAATATAGCCAAGTCAACATGGGGGCTCAGCTCAAAGGCACTTTCAACGATCTATAAGAGTGTATATTTCCCAATAGCAACGTATGGAGCAGCATCCTGGGGAAGAAAACTGCAAAGTAAAACCAAACAGGTAATAGAACAAACCCAACGAATTGCTTTACTGAGGACATCGAAACTGCTTCCACCCATGCTCTCCAAGTGTTAATGATAGCAACACCTATTGACTTGGTCATAAAAGTCCATAATGCAAAGAGAGAGCTGAAGAAGGGATTGCTACCAAGACTACTCGGCTTAGAGGAACATGAAGCAAATAGGTTAAGAAATGCACCCAAAAGCCAAACTTTTCTGACCGACACTCGGCAAAGCAGATGTTACCTACGAGTTCTTTCCCATCATAAAAGAAAGAAAAAAGCAGAGTTGGGTGCAACCAGATTTTTGGTCTACACAAATGCTCACGGGGCAAGGAAACTTTGCAGTTTATCTGCACAAATTCAAGAGAGCTAATACCCCAAACTGTATGTTATGCAATATTCGTGAAGATGTACGACACAAGCTATTCATCTGCCCAAGCTTTGAACAGCTTCGTCAGGATCTGCGAAACAGTTTTGAGAATACATGGCCTCCAGAATTGAAGGAACTTGTGAAAAGCGAGCAAACGTATCATGTGTTCAAACAGCTTATGCAGAGCATCCTAACGGGTAGTAAATCAAGTACCTTAAAAAAAACTTTCTAAACCACCTGTGATTAAACTGTGATATATTTAAGTGTGTAACCTTAGTACAGATAATTCCGGGCTGGTTACTTCTTTAAAAATAAGTTAACATTGTTATATAGTACCCAAAACTGTGATTGTTCTTTATTACTTAAATTAGAATATTTATATTGTTTAGTAATTTTATAGTTTTTATAATTTTAATGTAGAAATTTTATGTAATGATTGTATGATATTACTGTGCGAAAAGGAGTAATCAGCAGGATTAGGTCAATTTAAGTAATACAGAGAAGAAAAATATATATACCCCTAACCTTCCTCGTGCCTCTCGTTTAGGGCGAGGCATAAGGAAGGCGTTATGGTTCCATTTTCCCCCATACCCCAAGAAAATAAGTCAGTCTAATGGCCGAGGTCCGTCGGTATGGGGTCTCCCTCAGGTACGGCGAGGAGGAGGAAGGAAAAAAAATTGTAGGCAACTCATCGTTAATTTTACACTGATGATAGTACAATTGATTAAAGTTCATTAGTTTGGGCAATCTTTCTGAAAGAGATATTTTTGTAAGTGTTTACATAACCAAGAATTTTTTTTTTTTTTTTTTTTTTTTTTTTTTTTTTTTTTTTTTTTTTTTAACGAGGGTTCCACAACAGCAGAGGTCATATAAACCCTCAGGGTGCCGGTGTTTTTGAAAATAAGCCCACTTGTAAGTATGTTGGCGGGTTCGAATGCAGGGCTGCTGGATTCGAACCCGGGACCTTTACCTTACAGTGACGAGCGCCGAGTCAAAGACGGAACCTTGCGGCCACCGACGCCCCAAGAAAAATGTTCGATTCGACCTTTGGAAAATCGCGAAAAAGTATGTTCAAAATCATATTGTATATTGTACAATAAATAATGTACCATATGGGATGTTAATGCTTTTTCCATTGATATGTACAGAAGGATTAATATTTTGTGATATACAGAAGCTACATGGGATAGTAGATAAAGATATAAAATAAATGAGAAAGATGGACATAAAAATTGAAATAATATCTGGGGGTGTGTACAAATCTCGTGAGTAGAACTATCCTTTACAAAAAGAGAAATATGTCGAGTACATTTTAGAATCAGAACATAGTTAATCGGAATTTTTTTTAGTCTCATTTGTCATGTAGAATATTCTACAGAAGTATTAACTTCTAACCAAGAAAGCCCGTGTATATATGAAAATGTAAAAGTTTTTTTTTTTTTTTTAATATTGATTTTTATTTATGTACATTTGTGCACAAAAATTGATCAATAAATAATTATTTTTAATAAATATAACACGTTAACTTTTGTTCAATGAAATCACAGAAGAATGGGAAAACGTAGAAAGTACATCATACTGTAATCTCGTGTACAAGAATCTATAAAAACAAATGTGTAGAGATTAGGGCACTCTCAACACGACATAGCACAATTACACAGAAGACAAACACTTTGAGCCCTGAAGATGATCTCAATAAAAGATCGAAACGTTGGCACGATAAAGAAAATGTTTTTCTGATACCTACATCACACCAGACCGCATCTCACGATATTTGAATAATTATAAAAACAAATTTAAATTATAGACTTTTACCCGCAACAAATCCCAAAGTCAAGTAAACGCTGAGAGAATAAAAAACTACGTTAATAATTATGAATTCGGATTGTGATCTATACTCTATATCTCAATCTTAATTATTTAATAATTATTTGGATATCGTGAGGTGCGGTCTGGTGTAGCTTAGGTTTTAGAAAAACATTTTCTTTATCGTGCCGACGTTTCGATCTTTATTGAGATCATCTTCAGGGTTCAAAGTATTTGTTTTCTGTGTAGATGTGTCATTCTTGTGTGCCGTATGCCACTGGCACTCTCAACGCGCCACACCTGAAGATGATCCTAATAAAGATCGAAACGTTGCCAATATAAATGATTTTCTAAAATCTTATGTCACGATATTGTTCATTGACTAACCGTCACACTTAATTATATATTTAATAACCACACGTAGGGGCGTCGGTGGCCGCAAGGTTTAGTCTTTGACACGGCGCTCATTAAGGTAAGGTAAAGGTCCCGGGTTCGAATCCAGCAGCCCTGCATTCGAATCCGACATACTTACAAGTGGTTTTTTTTCAAAAACACCGGCACCCTGAGTGTTTATATGACCTCGGCTGTTGTGAACCGTTATAAAGAAAAAAAACACACGTGAGAAAAATGGGAAATATCTAATAACTACGCACATTAATATAATCATATATATTTCTAAGTCTGTTTAGCTCAATAGGTATAAAGAGTGAACATTTCAAAGTCGAAGGGTTAAATGTTAACGATCTTCGTGTCGTTTATTAAAGGCTGAAGATAAAACGGAATTAATTTACCTTTAAATGGATTGTGGAAAGTTTTGAACCTCTTGGCAACAAACTACAGAAAAAAGGAAGTTTGAACAATGACTCGTTGGAGTCGGACAAGGAGGTTTGGCAATTTTAAATGGAATATAAACAGCCGGACTTTTAAAAGGTCACCGACTTTTTAAAAAGGAAAGGGGTTTCCTTTCGGAAAAATTAATTAAATAGAAACAAGTTTTCCGTACCGAGGCCCTGCGGCGTAAGGAAAAAGGTCGGTTCCGCTTTCCCTTTTTATTGGCACAATGGCCCTGGGGCTCTTCCCCACCCTTCCTTCCGGTTTTTACGATCTCGCAGAGGCAGATCGTATAGATATTTATGGGAATGATAAAGAAAATATTACCCTTGCATGAAGAAAAAAAAAAAGGAAATAAAAATAGAAATAGCAGATATAAGGTGAAACCGTATCCTTTATTGTAAGAGTGCTTTCTTTCTAAAAGAAGAAAACCTATAATGAACACCTTTCTGTTTTTTAAAGCCGAAAATGGTAAAATAAGAAGGTTTAACGGTTATATTTTGCACAGATCATATCGCCTAACAAATTAATAAAAGATTTGCTTATCAGATAAGTACGTGAACTAACTGAGATCAAAATATAGCATACTCTGGATCAAGGTAAGGTCAGAAAGCAAATTCAGTTGTTACTGCCGATCTTTCGACCTATTTTAGGTCGTAATCAGGGAACGAAAATCTTAATTTGCCTACAGTCTCAACGTTGCCAGATATCAGTCTGTGATGGTATTGGTGGGAGTGAGCCAGTTAGTTCTTCAAGGAAATTTTTGATAGCTTTTAAACGAACTTACTATTTCAACCTGTAGGCAAATTTAAGATTAATGCTGAACATTAAAATGTAGGTCTGGAATTGGCAGCAAAATTTATGGAACATCAAACATGAGCAATCAGCAAATTACTGAACTGACAACATATTGATCCGCCTTTCGTTTGATATTCCATTTCACCGGGCGATCGCCAAGCAACGATGGTAAAACATTGCCCATCTATCTAGTTGATAAAACCAAGGTTTCAAGTGCATTGAAAAATTTTGGTACTTTTAAAAACTTAACTATATCCATGAATATCAGCCGTGATGATTGATCGGGTAACACTGATGCTTTGGTTTCAGAGATATGGTGCAAAAATGACAATTCTTCCAACCTTTCCGTATTTATTTTTCACTCCTCACGACCCTAAATTCATAAACAATGTTAATATAAATTTATAAAATAATGGATCTTGCGATACTTCCTTTTTCATTATTTATTTCCTTATTTAGGTATTAGGTCAGTGTAAAAATTATGGGTTTTTACGGTTTTTAAAAAGTGTTAATTCGTGTTAGCTCAAATATAGAATTGACAAGGAAGATCGTGAACGCCCCCTTCTTTTCTTATCATGTTAAACGTTAATTTTTCCGCAATGCTGCGTATTGCGATTGTTAAGGCCAAAAATGAAGCTATACCAGTCCTTGAAGTCGTGTCGTTTGTTTTGGTTTTCTTTTGTGCTAAATTGTAAGATGCCAGAAGTTAATAAAAAAAAAAAAAAAAGAAAGAAAAAATAATCAATTTTTTATTCAAGATGTAAGCGGTATTCACGGTATTTGTGTTAACTCTGCTAAGTCTGTTAGGACCTGTTACATTGCTCGATCTAACAGGCCAGAGCCAATGTGAAATGCTAAGTCGAAACTGTAGTAACATTGCTATCCGTTAGGGCGAAGGTAACCAACATGGCAGCCATGAATTTAACACCTGTTTTTTGTTTACATGTATTTTTATTCTTAAATGCACATTAATTAAATCAGACCAATACATTTCTTTTGTTAATTTTTGACCTATCCTTGTGCTCCTACTCATAATAGACATATCCCATATCCTATAAAGTTGTAGGCGTTAAGATGTAGGTTAGATAGTCGGCACGAATTAAAGCGAGTCATTTCCTAGTACTTTTCGAGTGCATTGATAGCATTTTGAATGAAAGAACTGATTAATTTCCATTTTTTATTAAAATCTGGCATCTTATAATTTAACACAAAAGAAAATCCAAACAAACTCCCACAAGCCTAAATAAATGATTTACAGCAGTTTTTAATTTATTGTATATATATAATATAAAATTACGAAAATGTGCACTGAGTAAATAGTATATATGCATAGAGATCTGACAGATTTAACAGACCCTGTTAACACTGTTAGGTCCGGCTAGCCCGAAAAAATATTATGACGTAGACTTGTAAGAATCAGCTGGTTAATATTTCTCGATCTAATAGGCTTTGGTCAATGTCTGATGTTATGTCGAAAATATAGTCACATTTCTCTATTCGAGTTAACATCTTTTAAACATCTTTAACATCCTTGTGTTACGAAAAATATTTTGTATTACCGACTGTATCAAAATACAGATTTTTTTTTATTTACCAAGGTTAGGGCGCAGGTAACCGACATGGCAGCCATGAATTTAAGAACTGTTTTTGTTTACAAGTATTTTTATTATGTATTTAACTTGTATCCTAGTACTTTATAGAATAGGGGATGTTTATACTATGTATGAGATTTGAAGTACAGGTCAGAAACTAACAAATGTAATGGTCCGATTTAATTAACGCGTATTTAAGAATAAAAATCACGTGTAAACAAAAACAGCTGTTAAATTCGTGGCTGCCATGTTGGTTACCTCCGCCCTAAAGGATAGCAATGTGACTACTTTTTCGCCCCGCCATCTAACATTGGCCCTGGCCGGTTAGATAGAGCAATGTTAACTAGCCGATTCTTGCAGCTCTACGTCATCACTCGGCACGATCTAACAAGACATAAGAGTTAACAGGTGTGTATGGTGACTGTTAGAAATGTTTAAATTGTCCGGAAACTTACGTTGGTCTTACATCCCAATATCTGGACAAGAGAGTAAAGCAACATATCTGTGATTGCAAAAACCCAAACAAAATCCTGCAGCACTCTCTTCCCACCGTTTTGAACACCAACACAATTTCGACTTCAAAAATCCAAAATCATTACTCATATTATTGTCAACTGAAATCATAAATAAATGCTGTATGCTCAGGATGATTCTCACATTGTACTTGGCAATACCAAACGTTCAATGGGCAGGGTAGTCGGAGAGGCTCTTGTCAAGAGTACGACCGATAGACGGCTCTCGGAGCACCTGAGCAGGAGACCCTTCTGACGATTGGCATTGGCCCGCGCAGGTGCCTCTTATGCAGAGAAAGGTTGCTCGATGCGTCCCACATAATAGAGGCCTATCAGGCCTTTGCTCCATACAGAGAGCGTGTAGGCATGCCGTCAGACTTAAGAAGGGTTCTCGAGCTCGGTAGCGTGTTTCAGAGTACCCTGTTCCGCTTTTTAGGGGAAATTGTTTTTTCTTATTGTTATGTGTCTGTATTTTTGCCTAAGTGAAAGTATTTATTAGCGTGAATGGCGAGGGGTGATGGTGAAATATAATGCCATCATCGTGATAATGAAAGGGAGTGAGTATGTGTTCAGGGACGATGGCGGAATATTTATAAAAGTACCCCATCGACCCCAATCTAGTTTAGTATCTCCACCGACCAAACGGAATGAGTGTACAAAAAAAATTCTTAATTGTATATAAATTTATATTATATGGTATTTTTTATTTAATTATTTATATGTAGACAATGCTTACCAGAAGACTTTTGTACAAAAACAGGAGGTTTTAACAGTACACATGTATGCATACAATTGAAGGTGACCCAGTACCTAAGTGAGAAAATAAATATTGAATTGTAGGAACTATTGTAAGCCCCGTTATTATTATGGATTAAATTTAATAATAGCTTATAAATGCTGTGAGGAATGCATAATAAATTCCGAAACCTTGGCGGTTGTACATTGTCTTTTTGGACCAAATCTCTGATCTCAAAATATGAATACGCATTTAAAAAATTATACTAAGATTATAAAGTTTTTAGTTTTTATATAAAAACGATTGGCTACCAAATCGTTTGAATCTTTTATTAGCATTTAACTTTTTTTCAGCAGTTAGGGGGTGAGTCTTTTTGAACTGCATTTGTCAAAATATGACTATTGTGCTTCTTCTTAAATTGGTGATGACTTCCTTGATTGGAAAACCAATAGCTTTTATATTTTGCGGGTAAATTAACAATTACTTGTAGGAAGATTAATCAAAAAATGTATATATCATTTACAACTTGTTTGATTACAAGCAATATATTTGTTTCTTATTTAGAACGAATTAGAAGATTAATGTAGCATCCTTGTTTCTGGTATTTTCTAAAACCAAGAGTGGTTGGTTAGACGATTGATCTCTCTTTCCCCTAACTACCCTTATTTACTTTTCAAGCCCCCCATGTCTCTCCGTTCGACGATTAATTCCCATGTTACACTGTTTGCATCAGATTCGCGCAGAGCCGAGGATATTGAAGCGTCAGTTTCCTTCCGTCGAGGGTAAAGCGAAACGAGGTGATTCACGTCGTCACCAAATTCTTCTTTGCAGTCTTATCGCAGCCGAGGTGAAAGAAGTACCAGTTTGGATTGGTCGCTATAAATTGATTTCTCAGGGCCGAAAGACCTTTTATTTCGGATTGTCGTGTGCAGCAAAGCTTTAAGATTGGAAACTTATTTCTTTCTACATCTAGATTACTATATTAGTCCGTTTTATACGTAGTAACACTATTCCATCTTGTACAGCCTTTCATTTAGCGCACGAAAAAAGTACAATTAATAATTTATACTTTACAATTAATTACTTCTAGCAAGGTTAACTAACCAAGAAAAAAGCTACAGTCTAATGAAACAAGCTCAGGAAGAAACAATCTGAAAATACAGCACAAGATAAAAGTATAGCTATCAATAAAGTGGTTGTTATTAGGAAAGAAAAAATAGTTTATTTTAACCCCATAATTGTTGCACCTTTTTAACAGAGTATGTAAGTATTAGTTGTTTTTTTGTTTCAGAACGTCTGCTGGGAAAGGCCGAAGGTGGCCTGGAGTTGGTCCTTCCCGGGGAGCACAGGGCGCTTTCGGGCGACCTGGAAGTGCACGTCCTCGGAGGTTGGGCAGGGCTAACTGGGAAGCTACTCTTGCTCCAGAGACCCCTCCTGGAGTCGGATTCCACTTTCGATTCTTGGGAAGAAATGGGCTCCGTGCCGCTCACATGGACCGACAAGACCTCGGCCCAGGCTAGGTTCCCGTGCGGTGTCATTTCCCGTGGTGGACGCTACGGGATCAGACTTTTCGTCGCTGGCACTGGAAATCATTCCGACACGGATCAGGTTAGCATGAAGTGAATATATTTAGTTCTAAATATTAGTTGAACTTGAATAAGAAAGACTGAAAACCTCAGATAACAGATTAAAAGAAATAGTATGGCGAAACTCAAAGAATATATACGACAATCTTGAGGAAGTATATGCTTTGCTTAATTTACCTTTCATTTTCACTTACAGGATTACAAGGTGCACTTGTAAGAATTCACAAGGGCTTAAATTCTATTAGATTATGAGTTATTCACGATAGGCTTTACCATAATGACGGAAAGTCTCATAAAGCCAAAATGCACCAATGGCTGTCCATTGGTATTCCCTCTTCTAACCCTTTTAGCCCACTGTTTACCAATAACAATCACCCTATTTATTTCTGTCCTCCTCTCGAGAACCTTGGTTGGTTCATAGATAGCATAAGGACCAAACAACACCCTTCTTCCCCTACATGATGCCCCAAACAGACCTTCTCATTTCCCCCTTTTTCTCTCACCGCCTCCCAATTCTATCCATCTCTCGAAAATTAAATTCCAAATTTTCCGTTGGTAATAGATTTCCAAGGTGTTTAAACGACCCCTCCTCAAAAGATTAATTCCCGTATTCAACTTCCATAATACCTCAATTTATCATTTACCATTAAAAATCACCCTATTTCTTTCTTTTCACGGCTCGAGAACTTTGATCGGTTTATGGCTAACCATTAAGGAAGTCAAGAACCAAGACCTTCCTACTGAACTGATCCTCCAAAGGTAACAAGTAATCGACCGAAATATCTTCCCTTGAAAATAGAAATTATTGCTCAGCAGTTTTTCTACAAGTCGCAGAGGTATTGGACAGAATGTGGCACACCGACGTCCTTTCTCTCGAATGGCTAGTTTAAGTAAGAATTGGCACTCACCCTAGGAAGAGACGTAGGACAAATACTCTACACTGCTTACATATCTATACACCCGAACACCCACATTACGACCTATGCAGAAAGACGAATTTAATCCTTGCAGAAAAAGAATCCCACGATTATCAAGACCTCATTATTGACGTGAGAACTCGATGGCACATCAAGTTATATGAACAATTGTAATATAGGAAGGACGTTCATAATTAGAAAACCTGCACACTGTGGACATATATTGTAAGGTAAATCCTCCATCCAACCAAATCCCCGACCTTGTGTTCTACTTTTCCGGAGAACTCGTGTAACAACACAAAGCAAAAATGACAAGAACTGAAACGAAATTACGGATTACTCAGTCGCCCATTTTGAACCAAATCCGCAATGAATTTGTACAACAAAGGTTCCATGTACCATACCTATTTTCACTCAGGAAGTCGAGCAGAGGGGTTTAGCCGAGCCAACATCCAAAGTTTTAAATTCTTTATATTAAAAATACTTCGTAATATCCTTGCCACGCCCTTTCATGTTAGTAAAAACCATCCACAAAGACGAGACATCCAATTCGTTCCACTTTAATAATCCTCTACGCTGCCCATGAAGACTTAGGCCTAAGATGAGATTTCCCGTTCTACGAACGAAACCTTAAACCATAATTCATACCAAAATTATTTAATTACTAAACAGTTCGACTTCCAGCAGTGGCTCCTTTTTCCCTTTCCAGCTGGTGTGACAGGTTTCTCCTGTATGAAAAGAACAAATCAACCTCTTAGGCCCACTATCCGAACTATTCATCATTAATAAAAGAATAATTTACAAGACACTAGTCAAACATGGATTTACTCTGTAGAAATATGGGGCTCAGGCAAAGCACCCAACTCCTACAGAATCCATTTCTAGTCCAAAACCTGTTGTATTACAAATCCAATCTTACCCTTCAACCCCCTGACCTCAACAACCCGTATTTTTCCGACGCCAACAAATTAAGGTGCAACATATTTCACTCCTCACTCTTCTCTATGCTCTAGTAACTCAACTTTCTTCAACCACGCTTTCCGATGCTCTAATACACCGACGGCGACGGCGATGGCATCGTGGCCTCCTTATATCCTTACTTACCCCGGAATGCCGTTCTGAATGCCTTTTCTTCTCAATAAAATACAAGTCAATTATCTTTTTTTAACATTGTATTTTATATTTATTAGGATTCGCGGTCAGCTTGACCAAATAAATTATTTCCAATTAATTAATCTTTAATTAAGGTTTTGGTTGAGAAAAACTGACAAAAAGGAGGAAAAATTGAAAAGATGAGGTTGTGATGAGAAGTTAGTGTCTAACTCAATCGAAGTCACGATGTTCAAGTGTTAGAAAAACAGCGTTTCAAGCCGAAGATCGTGGGTTCGAATACCGACTGTGACACTGGCTTTTTCGACTTAACCCAAACCTTATTTAAAGATTATTTTTTACTTCTTGTTGTTTATTCTAGAGTCATAATTTGAAATAAAACGGAAATAATAATTTTAAAAACTTTGTCCGTGGAATATTTTTTTTAAACACCATTAATTGTAAAAATTTAATTTGTCTTCCTTTTATAGGTGGTTTCTTTTAAAAATTTTGGGTTTATTCCTCTTAATATTAGGCTAATCTAGTTTTTTAATCCTATAAATAAATCTTACTGCAATTAAAACTTTTTAAATGAAACAAACTTTAACTGGAATTTGAAAATTTTTAAGTAAATCACATAGTTAAAGTGATACGGAAGGAAACGGATTTTCTCCTTTTAGGTAGGTAAACAGGAAGGAATCGAGCGGCATTAAACATCGCCAATTATTTGAAGTTATTAAAGTGATATCCGTTTACGCCATAATACAAGGAATCCCCTTGATTACTTTCAAAATCAGTTTTGCCTTTAATGACAACTGAAATATACGATGAACTTCTAAATCCTTGGGGACTTCCAATGAGGAGCTTAAGGCCGTGCTTTATCGGTGATTTCCCGATCTCATTACCCTTCGATGGATTCATTCAACCATGAAATTCCATTTGAATGGAGGAATTGAATTGTTCAAATAATAAACTTCTGCATCAAAACATTATTCAGATGTTTTAAGAATTTGTATAAATAATATTTGTGCTTGGCCTGTGGTCAGGAAAAAATGCAATATTTTGATTTTTCATTTTCATTGTTTTTGAGCAAATAACTTCTTTAAATTAATTAAACTTTATGTAAGGACAGTTCACTATTTTTCGTGGTCCGCTTGACCAATTATTACCATTCAGTTAATTAAGGATAGTTGGAGTAGAAAAGTTAGCGTCACGAGCAGGATTCGAACCCAAGACCTTCGGCTTGATACACCGCTGCTCTACCACCTGAGCTATCTTGACCTCGATCCACTCGGACTCTAACTTCCCAGGTCAACCCCAAATTTTCAGTTTCCAATCCTTCTTTCCATTTTAACTTATTGAATTCATTAATTTTCGTGGTCTAATCGG
>CM077109.1:3707430-3730957 GCA_039619505.1 Cimex hemipterus
TTTCCATTTTAACTTATTGAATTCATTAATTTTCGTGGTCTAATCGGACACCAACTTCCCGTCTCTTGTTATTATAATATTATAAATGAGTAATGTAATATTGAAATGTTGTAATATTAAAAATGTTGAAAATTTTCATTTTTATGAGATTAGTGACCGTTAGTCCAAAGTTATTCAGAAATGCGGTCTGGTGTGATGTAGCTTTAAAAAAAAAACACTTTGAGCCCTGAAGATGATCTCAATAAAGATCGAAACGTTGGCACGACAAAGATAATTCACGATTATCGAAAAAGTTTCATTTTATATTTCCGATTCTAATTCGTAAAGGTAGATGTTATGATATTAAGTGTAGAACTATTTTTTTTTCTAAAAATTTGGAATGCAAAAAAATATAAAAAATGATAAGTATCGTCGTTATGGAGTTTAATTAAACGTAAAACATTTGTCTTATTAACAGTGGGGTTGAGCCAACTTTCGAATTTTCTCTACTTTTTTCCTTTTTTCAAATTTCACGTAATAATTTGATTCTCTGTGACCAATGAAATGCTATAGTGAAGTATACTTCTTTTTAATTCATTAATTTCACTATTTTTCGAGGTCCTCTTGACCAATTATTACCATTCAGTTAATTAAGGATAGTTGGAGTAGAAAAGTTAGCGTCACGAGCAGGATTCGAACCCAAGACCTTCGGCTTGATACACCGCTGCTCTACCACCTGAGCTATCTTGACCTCGATCCACTCGGACTCTAACTTCCCAGGTCAACCCCAAATTTTCAGTTTCCAATCCTTTTTTCCATTTTAACTTATTGAATTCATTAATTTTCGTGGTCTAATCGGACACCAACTTCCCGTCTCTTGTTATTATAATATTATAAATGAGTAATGTAATATTGAAATGTTGTAATATTAAAAATGTTGAAAATTTTCATTTTTATGAGATTAGTGACCGTTAGTCCAAAGTTATTCAGAAATGCGGTCTGGTGTGATGTAGCTTTAAAAAAAACACTTTGAGCCCTGAAGATGATCTCAATCAAGATCGAAACGTTGGCACGACAAAGATAATTCACGATTATCGAAAAAGTTTCATTTTATATTTCCGATTCTAATTCGTAAAGGTAGATGTTATGATATTAAGTGTAGAACTATTTTTTTTTTCTAAAAATTTGGAATGCAAAAAAATATAAAAAATGATAAGTATCGTCGTTATGGAGTTTAATTAAACGTAAAACATTTGTCTTATTAACAGTGGGCTTGAGCCAACTTTCGAATTTTCTCTACTTTTTGCCTTTTTTCAAATTTCACGTAATATATTTGATTCTCAGTGACCAATGAAATGCTATAGTGAAGTATACTTCTTTTTAATTCATTAATTTCACTATTTTTCGAGGTCCTCTTGACCAATTATTATCATCAAATTAATTAAGGTTTGTAGTGGACTTAAAAAAAGTCAGTGTCATGAGCGGAATTACCTTTTACTTACATTTCCAAATAGCAAGTAATAGATATTTTATATTTGTCTCTAGTTTTACGTGCAGTCAATTGACATGAACCTGATGGATTTTTTAATGACAACTAAACAAAAATCAAATGTTAATCTGCAATTTCTGAAGCACGTGCTTGGTTGAAACACCCTGTCTTACAAACTGAGCAACATTAAATGACAGGGTAGTTTAATAATTAACATTGTGTGGAATTCTTAGGCACTGGTCCTTGATAAAGGGGTTTGTATCAAGATCAGCTTAAAACCCTAAATAGGTAACGGGGATAATCCCACTTAAAAGCTTCGGATCGACTTTGATCAAGATAAATCCTGGCCTGATCGCCAGTCGCTCCTTTTAATTATAACTTCTCGCGTTCAACAAATTCTGTCTGAAACCTTATTAGAGCAAGTTTGAAAAATCATTAAATAATAAAAACTGGACAGTTATTATTCGTTATGATTAAATTTTTGGTCACCCTTTTCTCGAAAATTTAGTTTTGTTAGAACCCTATCGTTTCGACCACTATGTACTGGGCACCTCATTAAAATCCGATTTCTTAATAAATCGCTCTCTTGAAAATTTTTGGAACTTACAAGCAATTTGACATAGAATAAGTACATATGAATTCTACCTAGCTAAACTTTCCAAGGAAATATAGGGTTTAGTGTATTGTTAAATTTCTTTCTGTTTTAGATAACTGAATTGGACGTGAGATGGCCTGGAGCGCGTCTGTCTCTGGAGCCTCATGAGATCCAAACCTACTCTGAGGTTCCAGTAACGGCCAAGCTCAGCTTCCAGCAGACGAACTGCGAGCCTGCGCTGGGCACAAGAGAACCAGAGACTTGGCTAGTCCTCCTATACTGCGGACACTCTCCTCACGCCTGCACGTACCCCAATAACACACACAAACAGGTACTTTTTCTATAAGATTTTTGAGTTATTACAGTTTACAATCTTTAAGTATTATTTGAGATAAAAGTCAGTGTTACGAGCTGGAATCGAACTCACGACCTTCGTCTAAATTCGGCCACCCCACTTCATCATCACTTTTGAATTTTCCCTCGTTTTTGCCAGTTTATAATGTTTCATGTACGCTCATACTCAAAACACTTTTATGATATTTACTCAAGACAAAAATCAATGTTAGACATTATGGTTTAAAGCCTAGCGAGGATAATCAATAATGTTTTTAATAAAAAAATTATTACAGTTGATTTAGTAATTGTGGTAAATATGTTTGTATAAGAGAACAAATCATATCCACACTATTCATATTAGGTAGGAGGACCGAATTAGTACATCCTCCGGCTTAATTGTGTCCAGCCTAGTTCCCTCGGGCAGCAGTCATCATGTCCGTTCTGGGCCGGACTCCCGGCAGGATTATGAAGACAAACGAGCCTGGCAGTATTTACAGAAACCGACGTAACAATGCATTTGTTCCCCGACGTCATCACAATGCTTCCCATAACCCCTTTAATGTCTTTCCGTTCCTATTGTGTGTCCAAATTGTCCGTTATTGGCCTGGCTTTTGGTGTCACTTCGACTCAAAACTCCGGATGACTTTTTACATTAGTAAATAAACCAATAAAAAATAAATAAAAGACAAAAAACAACTGCTAAAATTTCTTGGTTTTGTTGTAATGACTACTCCACCACTTGAGCTATCGTATTTTTGATCCTATCGAAGCTCGTAGCAGTAGGTTAAAGATTAATTAATTGAATAAATGTATTGTACAACTAAAATGAAGTATAACTACATAACCAGCTCCCCGTCGCCACTTCATATATCGTGGAGAATAGAATCCTACGAAATTTAAAAAATGCAAAAATGAAGGACAATTTGAAAAGGTGTGAGTTCAGATTGGGAATGAACGGGTGGATCGAAATCACGATAGCTCAATTGAGCAGCGACATATTTAGCAGCACAATGTAGGTTCGGATACCGCTCATAGCACTAACTTTTTCATATCAACCAATACCTTATATAAAGATTATGCCTTTATATATACCATGAGATCTAATGAATTAAAATTGAGTCGAACCTCCCATAAAATAACGCAAATTATCACAAAATTATAATTCCGAACACAACGCATAAACTATATATGTAAAAATTATGAATTTAGGTTCATGAAATTTGTGATTATTCAGTCACAATAATACAAAACATGAGCTAATGCGAAATTAATCTTACTGATGACGATATGGGTTACATACACATGCATTATTAACACGTAAGAGTCATTTCAATAGGGACAGAGACCGACTCAACCTCCGTTGACATATTTAAAAGAATATTAAAATTTCATGCATAAATTTACACATTTTTATTTTAATATTATATTTTATAAACGTGTTTAATTAATTATTCAGATATCGTGAGATTCGGTCTGGTGTGATTAGGTTTCAGAAAAGCATTTTCATTATCGTGCCTACGTTTCGATCTTTATTGAGATCATCTTCAGGGCTCAAAGTTTTTCTCTTCTGTGTACTTGCGCCATTCATTCCGTCGTGTTGAGGGTGCCAGTGACTGGCACGATAAAGAAAATGTTTTTCTGAAATCTACAACAGACCGCATCTCACGATATCTCAACAATCATTAATTGAAGAAAATATTGTTAAGATCAACCTGTAGATTTGACGATAAAACTTCGTGGTTTTCCAGAGTTAACATAATGTTGGACCAGATCGCATCTCACGATATCTGAATAATTATCGATTAACGGTCACTAATCTCTACACATTTGATTTATTAAATTAGTCGGACACCAACTCCCCATCTCAACCTACAACCTTTCGAATTTTCCCTCCTTTTTGCCATTTTTCAAAAAACAAAAATAAAAATAAAATAGATTATAAGAAAAAAAAAAGTTTCACTAAAGTTCTCCGTGGCCATTTCGTTTGTCGCCGACAATCGAATCCTGATTACACAACACATGAAAAATGGCAAAAATAGGAAAAATCCGAAAGTTTGTAAGTTGAGATGGGGAGTTGGTGTCCGAATGGATAGAAGTCACGTTAGCTCAAGTGGCAGAGTAGCGGCGTATCAAGACGAAGGTCGTGGGTTCGAATCCCGCCCATGACACTAGGTTTTATTTCAATCAAACCTTTACATAAAAATATTAATTAATTGAAAGAAGTAATTTAGTCAATAGACTACTAAATACAATGAAATTAATTAATAATTGAAGACGGCATGTAAATAGGGTGAAAACAATTCAACAAAATTGAATTTTCTCAAAAACTGAGCTGTACACTGTTCAAGTACCACCAGTTTTAAATAAGAAAATTAAAACAAAAATAGTTAATACTAAAATTATATAAACTTAATTCCATTATTTAAGTTCGTTTCAAGTAACCTGTCGTGATTTGTTCAACTACAGGATCATTATTATTAAGAAGTTAGAATCAGAAATGACTGAACATCGTTACAAGTAATTATCTCAATTATTCGATGTCGAGGTATTGCAAATTTGTCCTGATAGATTTAATTAAAGATGGTTTATGTAGGTTATTACCAATTATATCCCGCTGCTACGAGATAATAAATATGCTACTCGGCGAAGAACATTTCTACAACATGAACTGGTTTGCTTTAAAATGTCTTGACTCTATTTCAAGAGTACTACTGGACATGAATAAAGCAATAAATGGCTTTCCTCGTCGAGACTTTTATTTTATTACAATAGTGTACATATCTGTCTAATGTTGTAACTGGTAACAAATAACGTGTAGAGATTAGTGACCGTTAATCGATAATTATTGAGATATCGTGAGATGCGGTCTGGTGTGATGGAGGTTTCTCAGAAAATATTTTTTTCATCGTGTCGATCTTTATTGAGATCATCTTCAGGGCTAAAAGTGTTTGTCTTCTGTGCAACTGCGCCATTCTTGCGTGACGTGTTGAGAATGCCAGGACAGCCTATATCACACCAGACCGCATCTCGCGATATCTGAATAATTGTTAATAAAATTCGTTATAGCAAAAACTGATATTCCTGTGCATTTATCAATTTTCTATTTAACGATTTAAAATTAATTTTCTTTATATCCCTATTAAAAAATCACTCGCATACCCTCAATCAGGCATCCTTTATTTTATATATTCAATGTTAATTTACTCGGGCGTAAATTTCTTTTATCTTTTCAGCTCGTCTATTCGGAGCAGATAAGAGGCTACCCCGAAAATCGGGAGATAACCCTGAAATGCGAACTGTTCGGAATGGCCGGGCATTACGCCTTAGCACTTCGGCCGAAGATCCAGGACACGGGGGAACCGATCGCAGCAACGCAGGCGAAAGACACTTTGAAGGTGAGTGATATTGCCTTTCATTTCTTCAGACGTATTGACATTACCATCAATAATGGCAAAAGTCGTCAACAAAAATCCCGAACATGTAAAAATCACAAGCTAAATTCGTTTATGTGCTCTTCTCCATAATAAATAATATAATGTAGGATTGCAAAAAAGTTAGGATTGAACAATATTTATATTCATAGTTTTTTCAAAACCGTTCAAATATTCTTGTTGTTAAAAATGTGTTAGATTTACTCTCTTACCTTTGATTTGTTTCCCGTGGTAGACATCCCTTCCCAGTTACCTAGGTTAAAATTCTGACCGACGGAAAACAAAAATTCGGAGGATACAATTTGAGTTATACTGGTGAAGGTGAAAACGGCGGAGCGAAATTTATGCTGTCTGGTTCTTGCGAAGCCAAGGACGATTATTGAAGGATGTTCGGTTATGCGACAGCATCGATGATTCTTCGGACGATTTTTGATTATTGGGCCTTGATTGGACGTTTATTTGAATCCCAAAGTTCGTTAGTCCCAATGTGCATGTTGGATTAATTGCATATGAATTGTCTGGCAGTAAATGACAGTTTAAACTGCCACTGAAGCAGTCTGGTTTGTAGCAAGAATCGTCCGTTTATGCCAAATTTGTTGTCAATTATTGTAGGACTGTTCAGATATCATGGACGGAACATACGGAGATGCTCAATGAGAGATGAAATTGATTCTCTAAATGTAAATGTTATATATTTTCTTATGGTCTTGTTAATATTTATCTACAACTAGTTCACTAATTTTTCAAATGTCGTGTAATCGGTTTTCATTTTCGACGATAATTGAAATGGCAACAGAGAGCTTTAGAAAAGTCTACTTCAGTTTTAAATCGTTAATTCCTAATTTAGTGATTTGACTAATCGTGACTTATAAAAAATGGCAAAAAGGAGGAAAACTCATAAGGTGAGGTTGAGATGGGAAGTTGATGTCCGAGAGGATCGAGGTCACGGTAGCTCAAGTAGCAGACCAGCGGGGTTGATGGTTCGGATTATGGACTAAATATGAAAATAAAAAATACATGTAAGCGTGTTTGGTTTTAAATATAGTTTTTTGACTGAGATGTTCCATAAACGACTTAAAAGCACAGACTGTAAAATTTATTACCTAAGGTTTGTTTGGGTGTGTCTCTTCAAGGAAAACGATTTTCACCACATTAAAAGTACACATTTTTATTGTTTATAATTTTTCAATTGATTTATGAAAGGTGTAGAGATTAGTGACAGTTAATCGATAATTATTGAGATATCGTGAGATGCGGTCTGGTGTGATGTAGGTTTCAGAGAAGCATTTTCTTTGTCGTACCAACGTTTCGATTTTTTATTGCGATCATCTTCACGGATCGAAGTGTTTGTCTTCTGTGTGATTGTGCCATTCTTGCGTGTCGTGTTGAGAGTGCCAAAAGTACACAGAAGATAAATACATTCCGCCCTGAAGATGATCTCAATAAAAGATCGAAACGTAGCACGATAAAGAAAATGCTTTTCTGAAACCTACATCACACCAGACCGCATCACACGATATCTCAATATTTATGAAAGGTATTGCTCGAGATATAAAATTCAATGTCACGAGCAGGATACGTACCCCACTGCTTTACCACTTGAGTGACACTGACTTTTTTATCTCGACAGATACCTTTCATAAGTATTAATTAATTGAAAAATTTTAATTGGTCAATTGGACCAACAACTTTAATGGAGTGTTTATAATGTTAAAACTAGTGCTTGATAGAATATTAATCTCATAATAAAAAAATAAATATTTTGTATTTCTCTTCAGACCCCTATCTGGACATGGGAACAGCATACTTTTATCAGTACAGAAAAAAAGTATGCTACCGTACTGTCCGTACCCTTGTCGCTAATTTAGCTCAATCTCCCTACAAAAGGTTTAATTCTAAACTATCCAATCACCCAAATCCCTTTGTCAAAAGCCTGTCATCCATTAATTTACCTGATAATCCTCCAGGTGACCCCCCCTCCCCCCAGCGTCGGTGACCCCGGGACAACCTCACCGATGGTTGTTGTTAATTTAAATAGTTTAGTTTAAACAAACATTATCCGTTTTATTTATCGCATCAAATGAATGAAGTGTAAAAACGTAAAAGCCATCATTTATCAACACACGCCAATTCGTTGTCTCAAATATTAATCGATTTGGCATAATACATTACAACGTAATATAATATATATAATGTAATTTATGAAATATCTGTCGTAATATGTTGGCATACCTGCCGTTGATGACTCCTCTGGTTTCAAGTTTTCCGATCGGTAAAAAAACAGCAAAAAACCGACCAGATTGTGAAATTTCATGTTGTATCATTTTGCTAGAATATACAATACAAATTGACTCTTCCACAGCTGACGTGTGTACCACATAGATCGTATTTTCTGACTCGACAATTGGTTCGATTACGACATAGGTGTATCAGGCGAAAAATAAGCTTTAACAGAAAAGATTATTAAACCACTTAAAGCAAATATGCTTGTCAAAAATTACTACTTGACTAAATTGATTTGGACTACTCTTGTTTTTATATATTTATATTATATACTTTGTTTATCTTTCGCAAAAGTTTTTCTTCGATTGATAACTGTATTATTTGATACGCACCCGTTGCTTTCAACTTGTAGATCTCCAAGTTTTCTCTGCTTTTAAGTCGCTTGCTTCATTGCATGTAATAATAAATTAATAATAATAATAGTCAGAGCTTTATAGCACTCAGAAATAATAATAATAATAAAGTTTTCTCAAATTTGTTGGAATTTACAATGAAATTTAGGCCTTTTCCCATTTCACCATTGAATGCCTGCTAATGTCTGCATAAGAGTTGTGCGTGCAAGTTTTCTTTTTTCAGAAGCTTTTGAGGCTGCCGGAGCGGAAAAATAAAATGGAAGACAATAAAAATTGCGGGGTAATACAGTACAATGCCCAATATCGCAATTTAAATAAGAAAAATAGCTCCTTCAAAAAAAAAAAAAAAAAAAAAAAAGAAATATTGTTTTGTTTTGTTTCTATTATTGTTATGAACAATTAGTTATCATACTTGAATGGAAGAATAGAAGGATAAAGATGAGCTAATCACGCTGAGATTGTTGATAGTCTGACTCCATTATTATTATTATTATTAGCCATACAAGCCTATGGGGAAATTTTAATTTATGAAAAAAAACTCACAATTTTAATTTAAAAAAAAAAAAGTAACAGAAATAAATTTTATAATTTTATTAAATTTATTGTAACTTGGCCTTCCGAATTAAGAATTAAGAAAAGAAAATCAAAGCTTGGATGGCAATAGGATAAATTAGGTTACGAGTGAATGTTTGGAGTCAGAGTTTTATAGCACTCAGAAGAGATATAGCAAACCTAAAATAGAATTTTTGGATGTTAGGGCGTGAAATGACCTTAGCCGTTAAAACGCCCTTAAAAACTCATAATAATAATAAATGATGAGCATTTTTCTGATTGTAAACTGTATATTGCAAAAGGTTCTTTCATTTATAGAAAATGGACTTACTTTTATTTTTGTTTCAACTAAATTCATTTTTTTAAAGTCAGTTATTACGTGATAGTCACGTCACTGTAAGACGTGAAAGTGTGGAGGAGGAAGTTGGGACAGAAACATTTTTATATGAGGAGTCGGTTTCTTTTAGGTAAACGGAGGCGACAATAGGAAAGAATGTGTATTGGTTCAAAATTCAAAATCCAACCTTTATAAACACAAAACATCAATAACTCACTGGCACTCCCAACACGGTACCCAATAATGACACTTCTGCACAGAAAACACTTTGAGTGAGTGCAAAAAAAAATTCTAGCACTGCATAAATTTACTTTTTTCATATCCTACATGTATTTGTATACTTAAACAATGTTCATAAATCCCAGGCCCTGAAGATGATCTCAGTGAAGGTCTAAACATTGGCGCGATAAAGAAAATGTTTTTCTAAAACCTACTTCACACCAGACCGCATCTCACGATCACCGATTAATCATTAATTAACGCCCATTAAACACCACAATTTTTTATATTATTTTTCCACGTTCCCAATCCGGCAATGAAAAATATGGACCGTTTATTCAATTAAATAAGTCTTTAACAATTTTTCAATTTAATTTTGAACATGGACGTAAGATTTGTATTTTTGGTGGTGTTGCTTCTGTATTCATAATTGCATAGTTTTTTAATTGGGTTGGGGCTATCGCAGAGTAAAGTATACGGAATTATAATTTAGTATATTCCTGTATCCGTTACGTTGACAGGATGTCACCTACCACTTTTAGCAACCAACAGCTCCAAGTGAAATTGTTGGTTGTTCACGTTTAGTTATAGATTGGTAACATTGTTGGTTTAACTTTTTTTTATGTTGCTTTTTTAGGCCATATGGAGTGATCGGTTCGTTTTCAACGTTTATGCCCGTTCGATATTCCCGTGCGACGGGCAATCCGGGGTGCCAGTGTTGTTCCAGTACCCTTCCTGCATCCTCTCCCAAGGGGACCGGGTGAGGCTGTTCTCCAGGATGCGGGCGGACGTTTCCGCCCTGGTGCCACCCTCGAGTCTACACTACGTCGCCGAACAGCGCGTCCTCAGGGGAAGACATTCATTGCGGTGAGAGGAAATTTCAACATTTATCTTTAATAACAATAAATAACTTTTTGTCTCCAACAGGTTTGACTGTTCGCTCTTTTCCGAAAAGTTTTTCGAGTACTGTTTTGTCTACGTGAGTAAGAGCATCACGGGCGCGGTCTCAGACGTCAGGATGGACTGCGTACCCACTCTACCAGTTTTAGGTATGTCAATCTATAATAAATTCACCCACATGCATAAAACCAGTTTACAAAATTCTCATTACAAGGGATGTTTGAAACCGAAAAAAGCTTAAAAAAACCATAATATTTTTCAAGTCGATCATCATGTTAAATTGGAGAACAGTTACTCATCCCAATTTATATAAACTGTCCCAGGGAAAATATTCATCTTTCGTTATTGAAAAAAAAAGATCATTTAACTAATCCATAGAATCGCCGGCAATAAAAGTATTCAGAACGCTTCTCAATTAAAATCGTGACTGTATACAACAGCGAAACGATCTCAGTACTCGTAAGGTTAGTTTTTATGAAATACCGAACATTTTATAAATTTGTCAGCCTTTATTCGATTCTGTCGATAATTTAACAGCGTGTACGGGATTATATTGGCGTTCGAAGGAATTTTAATTAACGAACCATTCACAAAAATTTGCCGGCAAACTTTACGAGATTTTTTTTAAATATTGATATTTTTATATGCGTATCTTATTACCTAATAAATCTTTGGTATTTTCTTATAAAACAAGAAATATTCCATGAATTTTACAACTTTGCCAAACTATAAAAAAAAATCCTGCAAAAAAAAGTGCGTAAGTAAAACTATAAATAATTTATCGTTACTCATTTCCCTACACCGAACACCTAAGGTGCCGAAAAAAAAGAACCGCCTGCACGACAACATAGCCAACTTTGAAAATGCATTTTTTTAGCCTTTTAGGCTTGTTCAAAATTATGCTCGAGTGAAAGAGAGAAGGGCGTTTCTTGAAAACTAATTTTATTTAGTGTTTATTGTGGTTGTTGAGAAAAGATTATAAAAACAGATTTTCTTTTACACGTATTCATCTATAAGTATGATAATTTATGTAAAATTCAATTTAATAATGAATATTCCTTTACAGAACTAAATCAGTACATAACCCTGCATGCAAATAAAACACATCGCCCTGGGTAGACAAATTCGGACCCGCCAACCCTACGTCTAATCGGCGCACCTCCTTCTATTCACCCAATATCATATTACAACAAGATCTGATAGGAGAAAGTGAATATGCAATAGATTGTTATGAAACCGGACCCTCTAGCCACAGTGGTTTATACGGATGGTTCAAAATCAAAAAATGGAGTTGGCGCAGCATTCCTTGACATAAGTAAAAAGAACACAACTAAATTAAAGCTACCCTCCTTTTGCTCTGTCTTTTCCGCCGAAGCCATAGCTATAAGAGAAGCAGTTAATTATGTAATAAATCTCAACCCAACCAACGCTATAATTTTGTCGGATAGTCGTAGTGTCTTATCAGCCTTAAAAAATACGGATTGCCCTCGAGATCCCATCACCACCGAAATAAAACACAGTATGTTGTCTGTAGGTAACCGTGTCAAAATTCACCTGATCTGGGTGAAGGGTCATAGTGATAATAAATTTAACAACCAGATCGATTTAATGGCAAAAGAGGCTGCAATTTCGGAAAGGTGTATTGAAGAGATCTCAGTGTCGGATCTCCCATAAGAAAACGATGCTGAGGAAAACATGGCAAAAAGAATACACAGAGGCAAGTAATTCTAAAGGGCTCTGGTATTTCAACATTCTGCTGCATGGTTTGCTACCTTGAGACGACCGAGAAAGTTTTTCAGTTGTATATTTAGGCTGAGGTTTAACCATCACCGTCTTCCAACCCACCTCAACAAAATTGGAATCATCTCAAACGGCAAATGTACATGTGACAATTCTACAGTGGCAGATGCGAATCAAGTTCTTTTGGCCTGTCAACTAAAACTTAAAGGCAGAGAAGATATTTACAAAACACTGGTGAAAAATAATGACACCGCCATATTAACAAGCCATCTCTCTTCTACTCAAGCTTCACTCATGTTACAAAACCACATATCAACAGTTGAGAAATGGAGCAATCTTTGGAAAATAAATTTTAATCCCAAAAAAGTCACAACATATCACCTTTACACTCCGTCGTGAGACTTGCCCTAGCATATATTGGGTTGTCCGGAAAATAATGCAGGATTTTAAGTTTTCATTAAAAAAAATCTATATAAAATATTCTGTTTACGTTTACAGGATTACTCATTTGTATGAATGTCAACACTTATTAATCCTCTTCCAAATGATATTGTTTGTTTACCTCTGTAGCATTCCGCTACTTGGAAATAATTCAGTCATCCTTATAATGTCAAAGCGAGAATTTCGTACGATTTTCTTTTACGAGTTTAAACTCGGCCGAAGCGGAGCCCAAACGGCTAGAAACATTAACCAAGTCTGGGGCGAGGGTTGTGTTAATGAGTGCACTGTGCAAAGGTGGTTTAAAAAATTTCGGGAGGGAGATTTCAGCCTTGAAGATGAAGAAGGTCGTGGAAGGCCTTCCTCTCTTAATGATGATGTTCTGCGATCAGTGGTGGAAGAAAACCCCAAAACAACTGTTCGAGAACTTGCAGAGCAACTCAAAGTCAGTAAAACGACCGTCGCTGACCACCTCAAGGCGATTGGAAAAGTGAAATCGGAAAGGGCCCATTTTGTTGCATGACAACGCTCGACCACATGTGTCACGTGTAACGTCACAAAAATTATTGGAGCTTGGCTATGAAACTTTGCCTCACCCACCCTACTCTCCGGACCTCTCGCCTACTGACTACCATTTTTTTAGACACCTGGACCACTACTTACAACACATAATATTGAAAAATCAAACGGAACTGGAAAATGCATTTATTGACTTTATCAATTCTAAAAATTCTGAATTCTACTCAGACGGAATTAATAAGTTACCAACACGTTGGGAGAAATGTATTGAGAGTATGGGAAATTATTTTGATTAAAGAACATTGCTTTAAAGTAACTAGTTTCTTTTTTTTTTGTTTAATACCAAAATCCTGCATTATTTTCCGGACAACCCAATACTTATACAATGAACCTGTTCCACAATCCGACAAAGTTAACTATTTAGGACTTACATTTGATAGAAGACTAACTTGGAATCCACACACACGATTAAAAAAACAGACACTGAACAAACGATTTAAAATTCTTTATTACCTACTCAACAGACAATCAAAATTACCATTAAAATCAAAACTTTCGACATACATATACCTACTCAAACCAATTTGGATGTATGGGTGCCAAGTATATGGATCGGCCAAGTATTCCAATATTCAAAGATTACAAAGTTTTCAATCCAAAATTTTAAGACTAATTGTTTCTGCCCCATTTTATGTAAACAATAATACACTTCACAGAGATCTTCAAATCCCAACAGTTTTTTCGTCCATCAAAACATATTACAGACGTTTTCATAGTAAATTACAAAATCACACCAACACACAAATACGATTACCCCATTCCCCACAATTACCACGTAAACGTCTGAAAAGAATATGGATAAGAGACCTATTAAATGATTAATATCATTTCATTAATCCAGAGCGGCTGCCAGTGGGTAGCTTTCTCTATAACGCCCATAATGCCAAACACACAGTCTGATATCCAATCTGCTTGTTGTATATCATGCATGTACAGTTGTAGATATAAATAAATGAAGTCAAAAAAAAAAAAAAAAAATCAAGAATATTGAAAACCTGGATCCTATTTTTACATTTATCAAACAAAATGACATAGATATTTAAATAAATTTTAAGAAAGAAGGAAAGAACAGTAATATTGGATCAAGTGGACGTGGGCAGGTGGCGGCTGGGTGGACGCTTTTGGCCCCTCGGACGAGTTTGGCCCCGGATTGTGGGATGGATGCGGACTCTTCCATGGGCCCTAGGTGCCGTGTAGATGGTCTTTATCCGCATCCATCTGGAACAATCCGTGACAGAGGAAAAGAGGGGCCTCGGCGTCCTTCCCGGTCGGCGCTCGTGGCGTTCGGTCTCGGCGGGGTCGGGCTGTGGACTGTCCGCGGGAACCTCTAACATGAATGGCTAGATGTACTAATGTACAAGGCCAACAGGGAGGAAAAAACCTTGCATGTAAGATAATTATACACTGCCTATAAAAATTAAAAAAACCGACCGCTTAATTTTTATACGAAAAAATGATTAATCGGAAATGCATATTTCCACAGCCTTCAAAATCACAGACCTGTGCTTGGTCTCACTTTTTAGAAATTTTTTTTCGTTGAATAAGATGGCTTTTTTAAAATATTTTACTACCTTCAGTAATTTATAATAAAACTCAACAATTGGAGGACATGTTAATTTTTAAATATTTACAAGCTTGCAATTAATCTCGTTTTATTTTTCATATTCTCAATAGTTTTCAACTTATTCGAAATTTTTGTCACAAAAAAAGTGCTCAAGGAAAACTCAGATCATTTTTTCCCTTCCGATTTTCAACAATGCATACATTTTCTTGTACCGGATGTTTTCCCAAATTTTACGCCTGCAGCTTTTGTTCAGAGGAATTTATCAAAAAAGAGGACAGGGAATTCTTTTCTTTTTCTGAACTTTTTGGATGCGTAACGCTTCAGCTGTCAATAACCATTTGCTTACCCCATCACGGAAATTTAACTTTTCCGACCCATTTCACAATTGTTGTGGCAATTTGGCTTCAATTTTTTTTCAAAGTGACTTCAAAGGGAAATGTCTAAAACATTATACATCCTTGTAGCAGAGGGCTTAAGTATCTTTAAAATATTGGTTGATTTAGCCAAGAGAAATTAGAATATTGGTAACTTATACTAAAAACCTCTTGCAGAAAGAATACATTAAAAAACAGGGAAGTTATAATAATTACATATATTATAAATTATCAATCATAAGTCATTGACTACATATGTACAATAGAAAAGTTTGATAAACAACACATTTCTTTAATAAGTTAATTTCATAAATAAGTTTATAAATAAACAAGGTAGTAAATAATTACTAATTATTATAAGTTACATCATTGAATAGACTTGTTCTATACATAGTCTGTCATTTACTAATTTGGTAAATAAATAAATAAATAAACAGTAAAATTAACAGTTTAATAAATAATATCACAGTTGATGAATATGGAAAGCAGTCATACTAAAATGTGTTTGATCCTCCTGTGTTTCCATTTTTTGTTGAGGTTATAGTTTACTACATTCTTTTCTGTCATATTTGTACTCTCAGCGCTACGTTCATAAAAGGAGCTACTGAACCTTTTGATATCCTCCTTAAATTTCGTGAATGTATTTTATACGAACACTTCTTTTAGAGTATGTAATTAACTTTGAAAATTTATTTTGAATTGTTAGCGGGCACTTTACATCGGTGTTACTTGTGTAGCTCCACGCTTCAAATAAAGCGTTACAACAATATCGTAAAATAAAGATAGAATTTTTGAAATTACTTATGAATGACTGACTGATGGCGATAAAGCATTTTAAAAGCCATCTTGTTGAGCGTAAAAAAGTTTAAACAATGAGATTTAGCCCACGTCTGTGATTTAGAAGGCTGAGAAAATATGCATTTCAAAATTTGGGCAGTTTTCTTACAAAGAAACTTTTTTTTATGGGCAGAGTACTGAATCTGTCAATATTATTCTTTGATCAATGACGATAAACCTCTAGTTGCTGTTACCGTCATACGATAATTTTCGATAAATAGATACATTCGTTGGCTGCACTATATAGGAAACCTACTGGAAGGTATTTGATGTAGAATGGACGAATCAAGTTTACTATAATAATGTTATTTTTAGTTCGTTATATCATAATGCGTGAAATTATAGGTTTCAACATTGTACGATGGGTGCGGGGAGTAGTGACCGTGATAATTATTTAGAAATCATGAGATGCGGTCTGGTGTGATATAGGTTTCAGTAAAAGATCCCGCATCCTACATATAATTGTTAAATTGAAACTTCGTTTGTAAATCCCAGGCCCTGAAGATGATCTCAGTAATGATCGAAACGTTGGCATGATAAAGATTATGTTTTTCTGAAATCTACATCGCACTAGACCTAATCTCACGATTTCTGAATAATAGTTCGTATTTGTCAACTTTGCCAATTATTATATTATTATTATTTCAATGTTCTTTTAATCTATATGTAAGTTATTGGTTGAGAAAAAGTCAATGCCACGAGTGGGATTCGAACCCAAGACCTTCGGTTCAATACGCCGCTGTTCTTACCACTTGAGCTATCGTGACTACCTCTTTAGTGGTTAGATCAGCAACATCAATATCTCACTGGCTCACTCCCAACACGGTACTCAATAATGACACTTCTACACAGAAAACACTTTGAGTGAGTGCAAAAAAAAAAAAAAAATTCTAGCGCTGTATAAATTTACTTTTTTTCATATCCTACATCTATTTGTATATTTAAACAATGTTCATAAATCCCAGGCCCTGAAGATGATCTCTGTGAAGGTCTAAACATTGGCACGATAAAGAAAATGTAGCGGCGTATTGAGCCGAAGGTTGTGGGTTCGAATCCCGCTCATGACACTTAGTTTTTTATCTCAACCAATACCTTACATAATAATTATTAAAATTGGATCCTCTCGGGCACCAAACTTCCCAACTCAACCCAACTTTCAAATTTAATTTTCCTACCTTTTTGTATTTTTCAATCTCAACAAATACTTAGCATAAATATTAATTAATTGAAAAAAAGTTAATTGGTCAATCGGACCACAGACTCTAATGGGTTCTGTTAATAAAAGCGAGGAAGAAACTAAGAGCTTTTTTTCAGTTGGTTCTATCGTAATTTGAAATCCTTGTAAAATGTGTTTCTTTATTTAATGTTGGACATTTATGTAATATCAGATGGTACAAATGATTTCTGTTCAGGTTAAGTTACAATTTAACTTTTCCGCTTTTCAAGAATGAGTGAAATTCAATTTGTTTCAGAATTTAAAATAAGGTAGGGTTTAAGTGAAACTCTTCTAAAATCTGGAATTACTCTTTCTAACCCTTTAATCCATTTTAATTCCTAGCATCGATCCGAGATAAATGATACGTATTAATCCCCTCCTTCCGGGAAGGCTTAATCTAGACTGAGGATTCCCCTGTCACTTGTCGGAGGGATTGTAAGAGTAATTTTTAAAATTGGCCATCTCGAGATATAACTGGGCACTGATCAACGAATGCTTAGTCTTCGTTAAAGGAGACTTGTTTTTGAATAAAATCTGCAATATGACTACTTAAATGCGATTCTGCTGGTTTTGTTTTCATTTGAAAAGTTGTTTATATTTCCATTTGACTGGGGTGACTTCAAATCTACCATCAGTCTACGCCCGAAGATCATCGGTACCAAGGGAGAAGAAGGATGGGCCCGTTTTACGCGATGAAGCTTAATGGGACGTTTTAAAGGAAAACGTTTATCTTCACTAGAGGAATGTTATATGCCCTTTTCATAAAATTGAACGAACCGTTTGAGAATCGAGGTGATGGATGCAAATTAATACCGGCTGTCCCATTGGCCGAGACGGCAAAAAAAGGGGCAATTGGTCGAATTCTTCAGCTTTCTTGATTAAACCTGCCAAGCGAAGCCATCCGTCCCCAGACTTTAATTACACCCCCTTGGGTGATTCGGGCCCACCTTTTCCCTTACTCGGGATTTAATAATCGAAGTGTTATCGACGAGTGCCGATTGCGAGGCACTTCAATTTGTGTTAATTTCCATCTTTTATTCTAGTCGTTTGACAATGACTATCACTACTCATTTCTACCCAGATCAAAATTACATAGTTAAATAAGCCTTGATGATGTTGATGTTATAAAAATTAATTATGGGCGACGGTGGCCGCAAGGTTTAGTCTTTGACACGGCGCTCATCAATGTAAGGGTCCCGGGTCCGAATCCAGCATCCTCCATTCGAACCGGAAATACTTATAAATGTTTTTTTTTTTTTTTTTTTTTTTTTTTTTTTTCAAAAACATCGGTACCCTGAGGTCGCTGTTGCGAACCCTCATAAAAAAATTATATACTTAACACGAATAATATTTTTAACTAACAAGAATTATTCCGGTTTCGTTTCAATAATAGAACTTATGAGAGAAATTTATTTCTAATAAAAATGGAGCCATATTAAGTTCATGAAATGTAACTTAATTAAAATTCCTCAGTCAAGTTTGAATTATATGATAAATAATAATTTATTTAGATATGAAGATAATATAAATAACTTGTAACGTTTTCACTTAAATTACACTGTGAACTACATTAACTCCAAAAAGCTCTGGGTATCACGATGATAACAAAAATTTGAAATTTCCTTCGCCACGTTAAACTCAATTTATTTGAGTTGGTGATCCGATTGACAGAATAACGTTTTTCACTTAATTAATCTTTATGTAAAGCGTTGGTTAAGATGAAAAAGTATGTGTCACGGGCGGGATTCGAACCCAAGACCCTCGGCTAAATGCGCCGCTGCTCTACCACCTGAGCTATCGTGACAATCCACTCGGGCACTAACTTTTCATTTCAACTCCACCTTTCGAATTGTCCTTCCTTTTTGCCATTTTTCAACCAATCCTTATATAAAGATTAATTAATTGGAAAACGTTATTCGGACAATCGAACCACGAACTCTAATGAATTTAATACATAAAATGAAGTAAATGTCACGAAAGCTCTCCGCGGCCGTTTCATTTGTCGCTGAGAATTGTGAAAAGATTACATTTTATTTAAAAAATGGTACAAAGGAGGGAAAATTCGAAAGGCGGGTTGGGATGGGAGGTTGGTGACCGAGAGGATCGAAGTCACGATTGCTCAAGCGGTGGAGTAGCGGCGTTTTTGCCGTAGGTGGCTTTTAGACCCGGAATAAAAAAAGAAAAAAAATATGGAAGATATCGCTTGAGAAAAAAGTCAGTGTCCTAAGCGGTATTCGAACCCACGACCTTCACACGACGTTCTTCTAACCAATATAGCTGTAGTAACCAAGGGTTGTGGGTTCGAATCCCTCTCATGAGATTGACTTTTTTCCTCAACCAATGCCTTATATAAAGATTAATTAGCTAAATTCATTGCGAAAATTATCGAAATATAACCACATTTTCTCTCAAGTAAATGCAGTATTTCACAAACGTAGCGAAAATCGCGATTTTCTCTTTTGCTCATATTTCACTACCTTTCGTAGTCCGCTTGGACAAATAATATCTCTCAATTAATTAATCTGTAATCGGTGCATAATATCACATTAAGGGCAATATTAAATAGGTAAACAAAATTCTTGCCCGATTAAGAATAGGTCATACGCGGTTGACGGTCCCTTATACAGAGAATTATTATTTCTTTTACATCGTGTTTTTTAAATCTTTATTTTAAGACATTTGTAAAGAAAATTTTAAAATCTAGCTAAATAAAAAAAATTTAACTGAGTAAAAAAAAAAATATTTCCCACTCTTATAATATGCCCTATATATATTTTATGTTACATATTATATATATTTAAACTAGCATCGCTTCTTTGTTTACCCTCAGTTAAACAAATTAAAACTTCAAAAAAACAAAAAAGTTGCATGAAATATGTTTTAAAGCAAACAAATTTGATTAGTTTTAATACAGTCCCTCTTAGATACGAATTTTTCAACAGATAAAATTAAACCTTTTCTGATGGATTCTCAAGGGTCAATTTTTTGCCGATGAAATATTAAACTCCTCTACATTTTAACCAAATTGAACGTTCAATCTATCCTGGAATGCAGAAAATTACTTGTTTTGGGCTCGAAGTTGTTATTACAATTTATTCGTTTCCCTGGTCCGATTAGCGAAATTAATCTTTTTCAATTAATTATTCTTTTAGTAAGTATTGGTTGAGATAAAAAAGTCAGTGTCACGAGCGGGATTCGAACCCACGATATTCGGCTTAAAACGCCTCTGGTCTACCCCTACAAATTCCCGTCTCTTGTTGCTACAATATTATAAGTGAGTAACGTAAAAATGAAATATCTATTAAAAAAAATGTTGAAACGTTTCATTTTATGTGTGGTAATTAGTGACCGTTAGTCGATAATTATTCAGAAATCATGCGATGCGATCTGGTCCAACATTATGTTAACTCTGGAAAACCACGAAGTCCAGAGTTTTATTGATGGTAATTTTTCAATTAATTAATATTTATGAAAGGTGTAGAGATTAGTGACCGTTAACGGGTAATTATTCAGATATCGTGAGATGCGGTCTTGTGTGATGTAGGTCTCGAAAATACATTTTCTTTGTCGTGCCAACGTTTCGATCTTTATTGAGATCATCTTCAGGGCTCAAAAAGTGTTTGTCTTTTGTGTATTGTGCCATTCTTGCGTGTCTCGAGAGCACTCTCAAAACGGCATCACACCGGACCGCATCTCACGATTCCCGATTAAGTTTCATTTTATATTTTCGATTCTAATTCATAAAGGCAGATGTTACGATATTAAGTGTATCACTATTTTTGTGGTTTTCTAAAAATTTGGAATGCAAAACATATTATTAAAAATTATCGTTTTTATGCAGCTTAAATTAAACGTAAAGCTTTTATCTTATTTAAAAAAATATTTTAACTTTCATTGCTACATCACTCTGCCAAAATTTTATTTATACTCTGTCCAAAAGATTTTATATTAGCTAGAAATAGCTAATGCTATTTGGTCTGATGTTGAAATGCATCATTTGTGACAGAGTAATGTAGTAGAGTAGATTAATAAATTTCTTACAAGAAACCCAATTTCCGATTACGATTTTCCACGTGCCTTAGATTCTTTCGGAAATCACAAACAGAAAAAGATGACGACAGGGACGATTCTCTAAAGACTTTAATGATCCTTATAGCCAAATAAACTACACATGATGGTTCGAACCTCGCTTCCGCATAATTAAAACCAGAGATATTAAACGAAAGGGCTCAGGTGGTTTGGTTGATTCCATACTTATTAATGACCTCACTTAACGACACATAAAATACAGGTATCGTTAGCATACGCTAAAAAAAAATGTCCACTTTATTAACGATTGTAATAAATTTAAGTGATTGATATTTTAATATTTTAATTATATATAAAAAGAACAGGGATTAAGACTGTAAAGTTGAATTTGTACATAATCCAGAGAGATTATGAATTTTTATGTTATGCCCACATGGATTTTGTAGAAAAAAATTATTAACCCACTAATTACGGATTAGTATATAATATATTATTATTATATTTCTATTACATTCGCTAATTTTTTGTGTGCACAAATTCACATATAAAACCGTTAAAAGTTGCTTAAAATGTATCTTAATTGTATTTTTGAATTACCATTTTTTTACCAATATCATTGGAAACGGAATTTGGTTTATGGGACTGTTTATAACCGAATCTCATTGAATCCTGGTTGTAATATTCCTATCTTAAATTAAAAAAATCTTCTGAGTTGTAATTATGTTACATGCATAATAAAGACTAAAATCCGTATTAAAAAATAAGCTTCCAGGGCTGATTTTTCAAAACAAAGCTAGAGCACTTGTCTGATAGCTTTCGACCTAATATCAACCACATTGCCCCAGATGGTTTTTCCTTAAAGAATTTTTTTTTGCTAATTCCATACAATCTGTGATAAAAATGAAATTATAAATTAAAATTCAAGTTTCTACCATGAGCAGTTCTCTCTATATATTATACTGATATATTTATTCTTCTCCAGACGTGTGTTAATCAAAAATACAATGATTTTCGTGAAAATCATCATAATCTTTAAATTCAGATCACTTATTGCTCAAATCCTTATGCCCGAGAGCTGTGTTAAGTTGGCTGTGTTATTTTAACTTATTCACTTTTCCCTAATATTTATTTGATTTTTATCAATTTTTCCCTCTAACGATAATTTGTTTGTATTGATGATAAGAATATTTTCTTTAAAATTTCTCGCTCTTTGTATTCAATACGAAGTAGGTACGAAAATTTGTTTCTAAAGTCTTTTCTTTTTGGAAGGTTAGTTTAGATTTATGTCCTTTTTAAAAAAAGATGGTTCCTACTTACAGTAAGTTGATTCGCAACAAACCGGATTTCGAGCACTTTAGCACATCATCAGGTTGAACGGGAGCCGATACCCCCACCAACATGACGTTCCAATGAGAAGCGGGTTTTTAAAGCCGCTCAATTATAACACAAGTAAATATTATATTAATAAATACTGTAAGAAATTAATTATAAAATAGAGATTAAAGATACAAGAAAGAAAATATAATAATGCCTTAATATTATTAAATGATTATAAAATCAAAAACAATACAATAATTAATTTAATTATTTGGACGTTTAGTATTATTTATGTACATATTTAAAATGGGAGGTAAATCAAAATCTTTTATGTCATTAATGTATTTATATGTTCAATGTTACATTTTTTAATTTCAAATTTCTCAAACCAATCTTGTACTCTCCCTTTGTTGAAACTATGTAATCCAAATTTAAATACATCAGTGCTACACAGTTTGTATTTAAATTTGTTAATTAAATTAAATTGGTTTGAGAAATTTGAAATTAAAAAATGTAAAAATGAACATGGTGATAAATGTGTTAGTAATATTAAATGTTAAATTAATTAAATATGTGCATCAATAATATTAAACGGCCAAATTATTAAATTAATTATTTGAATTGTTATTACTTTCATAATAAGTTAATAATATTGAGGTATCTTACGGTATTTACTAATATAATATTTACTTGTGTTGTAATTCCAGTTTTTCGCACGTTCAAAATTGAGCGGCTTTAAAAACCCGCCTCTCATTGGAACGTCGCGTTGGTGGGGGGTATTAACTTTTGCTCTTCATATCGAGAGACGTGATTATCGAAACCCTTCAGCCTGACGATGAGCAAAAAGGCTTGAAATCCGGATTGTTGCTAACCAACTTACTGTGAGTAGGAACCAACCAACCCAAAAAAAAAAAAAAAAAAAAAAAAAAAAAAAAAAAAAAAAAAAAAAAAATAAAAAA
>CM077109.1:3751758-3778811 GCA_039619505.1 Cimex hemipterus
CTCTCTCTCTCTCTCTCTCTCTCTCTCTCTCTCTCTCTTTCTCTCTCTCTCTCTCTCTCTCTCTCTTATTCTTGCCCTTTATCCCCCTCGACTTCCATCGGACCTTTCTTCTCACCCACTTCATCCAATTTTTCTCCTGTTCATTTTTCTTGTCCTCTGCAACTGTACGGATATAAAAAGTTAGGAAGATTTTCTATTGGTATATGGGATATGGTACGTGGCCAGCTCCATGAGAAGGAAAAAATCATCTGCAAGTTGGTACAGACTGGACAACTTAGCCAATTCCTTTTACAAAATTAACAGAATTTAACGCAGGGTTTTTCATAATTTTTGTGGGCTAATTTTATTAATTTAAAGGTAATTATTTTAAGTTAATAATTTAATTATTAATAATTTTTATGTAAGGTATGGTTGAGAAAAAAAGTCAGTGTTAAGAGCGGGATTCGAACACACGACCTTCGGCTCAATACGCCGCTGTTTTAACCAGTATAGATATAGTGACGTTACCTCAACTGATTACAACAACGGCGTCTTGAGCCGATGATTGTGGGATCGAATCCCGCTCATGTCACTGACTTTTTTTATCTCAACCAATACCTTCCATAAAAATTAATTAGTTGAATGATGTTATATAATCAATATAATCAACGAATTATAATGAATTTAATAGTTTTCTTTTCAAAATGCTGTAAATAAAATGTATACTATTTAAAAGACAATAATCTGAAGCTAGGCAGGTAGAAAAATTCCATATCGCATATGGTACTTCTGGTAGGAAAAACTCTCCACTTTCTTTTCCGTTCTCTTTCTTTCTCTCTATCTCTCTCCTCCTCTTTTTATTGCCTTCTTCATTCCTCACTCTCTTTACCTACCTCTCACTCCTTTACCCTCTTTCTGTTGCCTTATGCATCTCTCTATACCTACCTCGTTCATTCTTTCAATTTCTCTCTTTCTCTCTCTCTCTCTCTCTCTCTCTCTCACTGTGTCTATCAATCTATCTCTATTTGTCTATGTCTATCTCATTTTCTTTCTCCCTCACTCCCTCAATTTCTAACAAATTTTCGCTCGCTCTATTTTTCTCAATCCCCCTCTCTCTATTTATCTTTCTCATTTTCTGTCTACCTCTTTCTTTGTCTCCCGTCCTCTCTCTCTCTCTCTCTCTCTCTCTCTCTCTCTCTCTCTCTCTCTCTCTCTCTCTCTTTACTTGTCTTCCTACATACCTCTTTCACTTGCTCAATCTCTATCTCTATCTCTTTCCCTCGACTCTCTCTTTCTATTGCCTTATGTATCTCTCCCTCCTTTTCTCTGGCCTCTTTATCTCTCTCTTCTCTCTCCCACTCTCTGTCCACCAATCTCTCTCTCTGTGTGTCTATGTCTGTCTCATTCCCTTTCTCATTCTCTCTCTACCTATTTCTTTATCTCCCGTCCTCTCCCTCAACTTGTCTCTCTGCATACTTCTTTCCCTCTCTCAATTTTTAACAAATTCTCTCTCCCCCTCTTTCTTTTGCCTTCTTATCTCCCTCACTCTCTCTCTACCAAGCTCTATCACTCCTTTACCCTTTAAGCCCACTTTATGTTGCCTTATGTTTCTCGCTTTACCTACCTCTTTAACTCCTTCTATGCCTAACAAATTCTCTCTCTATCTCTCTCTCTCTCTCTCTCTCTCTCTCTCTCTCTCTCTCCCCAGCTTTCTGTTCCCTTTTTATCTCCTCACTCTCTCTACCAAACTGTCTCACTCTTTTACCCTCCTTCCCTCTATTTCCGTTGCCTAATGTATCTCTTTCACTCTCTCAATTTCTCTCTCCATCTCTTTCTCTCTCTTCTCCTTTCTATGTATCAATCTATCTCCCTATATATTTACCTATTTATCTATCTACCTACCTAACTATCTCCTTCCTCAGTCTGAAAACGAAAAGAATCCTTCCATTAAGATAGTTTTATTTTTTCATAGGTTTGGGATGAGACTGAATTCAAGGGAAGCAATGAAGATCTTTCTAAATCAACCGATAGCATTTTCAAAGATGGCATTGTGAGGTCTGTTTCCAATAGGGCGTTATCAACCGGAGTCTTGTACAGCACGGAAGATGACAGCGCCGCCAACCTGGTCGATAAAAGTGGCTCGGCGTCTCCAGTTAAAGTGCACCAATATCCTAAAAAGGAAAAAGAGACTCGCGTGGAAAAATCCCCCGGAAGCGGAGACTACTATGACATTCTCGAGAATGAGGATGGGATCAAGTTTGCTGACGATGAGGAAGAAGAATCGGAAAAAAAGGAAGAAGACAAAACACAAGAGTGGAACAAATCCACAGTAATCGTCCAAGTGCATTCTCGTAACGCATATTTCAACAAATAATCACTTTTTGGCCACATCTACAAACAAGGCGAAACGATACAACCAAAAATTAAAGACTCCAAAATATATCTCGGCTCGTTTATCAAGAAATCGCTCTACGATTTTTTAAGTGTTCTAGTTTTAAGTCTCTTGAATGTAAGCATTTGTATAAATTGCTTAGCTGTTTGTTTTGTAAGAGGGGTAGTCCGGTGGCACAACCATCCGTGCATGTAACACAGTGAACCTTTTTGAATTTTTGAAGTGTGTCTAACACTTTTTGAGCAGTTAGCTTTTAGACTAGACTCGGCGTTCTATATTCACGCCTGTACATATTGTATAAGAATTTTTAACGTTTGTGTGACAAAAGACTCTGTGCCTGTTTTGAAATGTACAAGATATATATTTGAATAACATTATTTAGGACCAATTATTATTATTATTATCTAGTCAGTTGAAAATAAGAAATGTCAATAAATAGGATGTTTCATTTTATATTTTATCCAAAAGCTGATTGTACTTAAGAATGAATGGCATAGAAATAGTTCCTTTATTGTCTTCCATTTTATTTGAAGGAAAATCAGCTGTTTTGATGTTTAGTTTACATTGAATTATTTAATGCAGGTATAAAATATTCACATGAGTTTGGACAAAAAATATTTAAAATCATTTACAAAATATTTTGACCATCGTGAAAACATAATGAGAATAATTAATAAATATATCTTATCAATTTAAATACATAATAATTAACTTTGTTTAAAGTCAGTTTTTTATGGTATATTCGATTATTAATGTTTTAGAGACTGATTTTGATATTTGATAGTTACCCTGCTTGGCTAAAATCACAGCGCATACCACAGAGCACGTGTGATTCTAGCTGTGATCCTTGTTTTTAACTTTGAGCGATTGACGTACCCGGTATTTACTAGTCATTTCTGCCTGTGAATGGATTTGTGCAATATGCAAACTGATTTTATGTAGTTTTAATCACGCATTCCGCGATTTTTTTTTTCTTCAGAAAAAGTATTTGTGAAGATGTGTATCATGTTTAAGACTGTTTTTAAATTGTACACTTATTTTTTACTTATAGTGAAACATATCTTTATACGTAAGATGTCCCCATATTTTAGATACAAAAGAGTAAAAGTTTTTTCGATACTTGCAATTTCTTTCGGCAGTTTTTTATTTTTATTTTATTTTATTTTATTTTTTTTAATGGAACAATGTGAATTATACATAGTTTAGATAAAACCGTGTAATCAAGTGATAAATGGTTATTGGCATATTTCCTACATGTTGTTTTTATGTAAATCTGTGTCTGGTTTCTCTATTTGTACATGTTCAGTGTTGAAAACAAAAAAACAATAATTAAAGAAGCACAGTATGTGTAAATACATATTTTAATAAATGATAAAGTCGACTTTTTTACCCCGCTCCATCAAATATATTACTATATATTTTAAATTAGGTTTGCCACTTATAAAAGAAATTTCCTAATATTAAAACTTCTTCTCTGGGTCCTAGGAAAGCCTTGTTACTTTCAAAGTTCAAAAACTTTTTCTTGTTTCGAAAAAATGTAATTTTTGATTACTTAAAGAAATTTTTATTTAATTAATTGTTAATAAATTGATCTGGTTCTGTGTTCATCCATTTATTTTATTTTTTCTTTTTCTTTCTGATTCTAATTTCAAACACAGAAAATATTATTATATCTTATGCGTATTTTTCATTCTGTGGTCCTACTAGGAAATTCCTGTTATTTTCAAAGTGCCAAAGTTCAAAAACTTCTTATTGTTTCAATGAGCTCTAATAAAATGAACTAATTTGCCTAGTTTTACGCCAATTTAATTTTTGATTTATTAGAATAAATATTTACTAAATTATAAGTCTATTAATTGATCTTGTTCTGTGTTCTCCCGATTATTTGATTTGTTTTCTATTTGGTTTTGGTTTTCTTTTCTTTATGATTATATTGTCAAAAACAGAGAATATTATTATGTGTAGTGGTTAGTGAACATTAAGCGATAATTATTCAGAAATCATGAGATACTGTCTGGTGTGATGTAGGTTTTAGAAAAACATTTCTTTATTTTGCCAACGTTTTGATCTTTATTTAGATCACCTTCAGGGCTCAAATTGTTTGTATTGTGTTCAATTGTACCATTATTGCGTGTCGTGTTGAGGGTGAGCCTTTGAGTTCTGAAGATGATCTCAACAAAGTCCGAAACGTTGGCACGATAGAAATAATGTTTTTTTAAAACTAATGTCACACCAGATAAAATATAACGACCTTTAAATAATCATCAAGTAACGGTACAGTTGAAAGATGTGACATACTCGTGTGCCTCCCAATAAGAAAGACAAGAATGACAATTCTACACGGAAAACAAACACTTTGAGCCCTGAAGATGATCTCAATAAAGGTCGAAACGTTGGCACGATAAAGGAAATGTTTTTCTGAAACCTACATCACACCAGACCGCATCTCACGATTTCAGAATAAATATTATATTTTATTGGCTATTTCATTATTTTAAAAAAATCAAAATTTCATCCTTTAAATGCCAATTTTTTTAAAGGGAATGTTATGTTATATGTACTATTTACCAAATATTATTATTATTATTATTATATATTTTTAAGGGCGTTTTAATCACTCTGGCTGAACTGGATCTTGTTCTGAGTTCGGTGAAAGAATCTTCCCCGGGAAGTGATGAGATCACATATTCCATGATTAAAAATCTGTCTCCACAAGGAAAAGTATAGCTTTTGGAGTTGTTTAACGAAATATGGGGTGCCGGATATTATCCAGAAAACTGGAGGGAGTCGGTCGTGATACCCATTGCCAAGCCGGGTAAAGATCCTAGCCTCCCAGAAAATTACAGACCTATATCTCTAACATCATGCCTCAGCAAGACATTAGAAGCCATAATTAACAAAAGGTTAAATTGGTTTATCGAGAAAAAAGGTTTGTACAGTCCATACCAGGCTGAGTTTAGAAAGCGCTTTTGCTCTGAAGATCGTATAGCGCTCCTCGAAAGTGCTATTGAGAACACTTTCCTGGAGAGAGAACATGCTTTAGCTGTCTTCTTTGACCTGGAAAAAGTATACGACACGACCTGGAGATTTGGTATTCTTAAGAAACTCTATGATTGGGGTTTAAGAGGGAACATAGTTAAACATTTGAAAAGCTTCGTAGAAATGAGGAGATTCCGGGTGAGATTAGGTACCGCCTTATCTAGTACGTTCGTTCAAGAAAACGGGATTCCTCAGGGTTCGGTTCTGAGTGTCACTTTATTTGCCATTGCGGTAAACTGTCTGGCTGATAATATAGACAATCGTCCTTTAGATGCCGATGATCTTTGCTTTTACTTGTCTGGGAAAAATCTCCAAAACGTAGGAAGGACTTTACAAAACGCCATTGACACATTGTCACGAAAAGCAGATGATGTAGGTTTCAAATTCTCTTTGTCTAAAACGGTATTTGTACACTTTTGTAGACTGAGGAAACATCATGAAACACCACGGCTTTTTCTTTCTGGCGTTGAAATAAAGGAAGTCGATGTTGTCAAATATTTGGGAGTTTCTTTCGACAAAGCCCTTCGATGGAAATACCCAAATAGCTCAATTGTCTAATTCAGGAAGGTAAATACTAGGCCTGATGAGATATCCCACCAATTACAATTGGGGAGCGAATAGAGACATTCTTTTAAGAATATTCATCATGTACTTAGGAGCAAAGCTTCGATATGGAGCAGCAGGTTACTCTTCAGCGCGAATATCAACTTTAAAACCTTTAGATAGAATTTACTACCAAGGTATTAGGATTGCAACAGGGGCATTTAGAACAAGCCCTTTATATAGTCTCTGCAATGATGCCGGTGCCCTTCCACCGGAACTTTTCAGGGAGGAGGCAATTCTGAAGTTTGTTGCTAGACTTTGGTCTAAGCCTTTCCACCTTCTATATCATTCAGTGTTCCGTAACCCTCACCAAGATATGTACTCATTGCTAAGAACTAGGACGAGAACTCTTGGTATCCGTGGTACTGAGATGTTGAGATTAGGAGGGGAATACGTTGCCGGCGGTTGAGAGTTTTAAGTTGCTAGATATCCCACCGTGGGCATTACCCACTGCCACAATTAATTATTATTATTATTATTATTATTATTGGGCGTTTTAACGGCTAAGGTCATTTCACGCCCTAACATCCAAACATTCTATTTTAGGTTTGCTACATCTCTTCTGAGTGCTATAAAACTCTGACTCCAAACATTCACTCGTAACCTAATTTATCCTATTGCCATCCAAGCTTTGATTTTCTTTTCTTAATTCTTAATTCGGAAGGCCAAGTGACAATAAAATTAATAAAATTATAAAATTTATTTCTGTTTCTTTTTTTTTAAATTAAAATTGTGAGTTTTTTTTTTATAAATTAAAATTTCCCCATAGGCTTGTATGGCTAATAATAATAATAATAATAATGGAGTCAGACTATCAACAATCTCAGCGTGATTAGCTCATCTTTATCCTTCTATTCTTCCATTCAAGTATGATAATTAATTCTTCATAACAATAATAGAAACAAAACAAAACAATATTTCTTTTTTTTTTTTTTTTTTGAAGGAGCTATTTTTATTATTTAAATTGCGATATTGGGCATTGTAGTGTATTACCCCGCAATTTTTATTGTCTTCCATTTTATTTTTCCGCTCCGGCAGCCTCAAAAGCTTCTGAAAAAAGAAAACATGCACGCACAACTCTTATGCAGACATTAGCAGGCATTCAATGGTGAAATGGGAAAAGGCCTAAATTACATTGTAAATTCCAACAAATTTGAGAAAACTGAAAAGCGCTCTCCGAAAGGAACCCTGGGGACCCAGTAACTCCTGTAAACTGCTCGAAATGTTGAGCCTTTGCCTAAAGGGTTGTAAAGTGGGGCAGTCGGCCAAAATATGTTTCACTGTCAAAATTATGCGTTCTCCACTTCGCGTACATCGAGGACAAATTGGAAGGTTGTTGCCTATTACAAGTCTATTATGAATTAACCTGATATGACCTATTCGCAATCTAGAGAGAATTATAAGTTCTTTTCTCTCAACTTCTTCAGTTGGCCATTTATGTACAGCTGGCTTAATTTCTTCTTCTTCTTATTATTATTATAATTTCTGTAACTTGTTTTGTAAAAATTTAAAAAATATTTAAGTTTTCTTATTTCTGAAATGAGGGTTTTCAAAAAAAAACAAAAATTGGGGAGGGTGTATAAATAACATCTTGTATAAATTCATTGTGCTTTATTTTGAGATTAAAGTATTTAAACAATAGCCATATAAGTTTTAAATATAAACATGTCAACAAATGTAAATAATATATCTTTGGTAACTTTTGGATAAAAATCAACAAGCGTAAACTCATAACGTTTCAATAGAAATAATGAATTTTAACATGTCAATAAAAAAAAAAAAAACACCATAAATTATTTCATACACTAACAAACATTAATACATTTTATTGCCTATTTTATAGTCAATCATTTTTTACATTTAAATATTTGTTCATTCCATCTGGTTACGGACAAATAATTACAATTCTTCATGTCTATTATAACATCTAAACTATTGATTACAATTATTTGGAAATAATTTAAACATCCATTACACAATTATTCCTGTATGTCGTGCGTCTAGAATGGAGACGAACTGATTATTGATAGTTTCAAAAACAAATTAACAAAACTAAATTAATTTGTACACAATTGTTTCCCAAAGAGTGTATGATAAAACATTAAAGCTTGGACCAGCAATTATTTTCTTAACCTTCGATTATAGTTTTTTAATTGTCAATTGAATTTAGAATTATATTGTATAAAATTGGTATTATTTCATAAATAGATTTTTTTTAAAGTAGTAGGCCATTGATTTTGCATTCTAATTAAGCTCTACTCTATATATATCCATACCAATCTTATTTTGAAAAGACAAATCGAATCTTTAAAAAAAAAAAAAAAAAAGTGTTCACACTAATAGACGAGTAAAAATCAAATATTACAACAGCACAAATTGTTCAATAGAGTAATGCATTCATAAACAATGTCTTATTGACTATATAATAATCATGTCTTTTTTCAAAGATTGATTGGATTTTATATTATTAATTAAGCTATTCACATAGACAGTGTGACAAAAATAAAAGGTTTTTTTTTTGGAATACCATAAACGACAAATGAAAAGAAAGCTCATAGTGAGGAAGACTCAATATCCTACAGGTAATGCCACAGTATAAAAAGAAGGAATAAAGGAAACATCAAGTATTTATTATAGGCAACTTGTTTCACCTTTTATTTACAACACATGCAAACAAGCTGGAATAAAAATACTTGAAAAAGCTTAGGGAAATAACGTTCTTGGCCCCCGACTAGATTCAAAAAACATTTTCGCGTCAACGCTATCGTGATTCTAGTGATAAAAACAGTCAGCGTCTTTGACGTGTTTTGGCACAACTGTGAAACATCTCCACAGTGAATATACGTTTGGATAAAACCGAATCCGTCGACATCCAAGAAAGAGGAGAAACACTTACTCTCAGCTACATAAACCTTTAGAACATACAGCAAGACTGTGCCAACTACTGCGATCATAAATTCATCACATTTATTTTTATTATTTTTTTTTTCAACAAGAATATGCACTTATATTCTGTATTGGTTGATTTTACAAAAAGATATGTCACGATTTTTTTTTTTTCATTATAGGTTTTGTCAATAGTTTTTAAATATATATACATCTCTTAGTAAAATATATATGTAGTATTTCCCATAAAATTCTTTTTGTTTCAATCTCTTTGTAAATTTTTTATACAAAAAATAATATCGTTTTATTATATATGTTTATTTAATCATACTATTTGTTTGACTTTATCTTTTCTTAATTTGTTTTTGTATGAAAAGAAAGACTATGTAGTTTCTTTTCGCAGTTGAAATAGTGCATAAACGAGCAGGCTGGAAATAATATATTAAGTACATAATAAAAAAAAAGTATATAGAATTTATCTTTTTACCTGCTCGGTGTTATTTCACTCTCATGTAGGACAATGTAAAAAAAAATTAGTTTCAATATAATTATGTTTTTCTTATTAATTATGAGGGCATTACTTTTAAGTGTTTCTTTCCAGTCATCCGAGACCAAGAAAATCCGAAGGGAAAATTTTTTTTTAAATGGCACCTTTTAGGGCACAGGAGCATACGATGGACTCTTACTATCGAGTGCCAAAGGTCTAACCAACTAAAAAATCATGATAAAACGTGAGTAATGAAGTACATGTACTTGAAATGAGAAGACTAGAAGAAAAAGCTCTACCGAAACTGGCCATAATAAACCTTTTATGAGACCTAATGCATGTCAAAATCAATTATAATTTTCTACTGACCCAATGATTTTTATGTAAGAAAAATCCATCGAAACTAATTTATCACATTGTACATTATTATTAGCAGTTTTGAAGTTGAATTCACAAAGAGTTTACGCCACCAAAACCAATGTTTAGTCAAGATTTATAAAACTGTTCAGTTTTCAATATTTACTAACATCGACTACTACAAGTACAATAGATGTCATCACAGAAGTAATAAAACATAATATTTTTGTATGAAATATTTTTGAAAATATACATCATTAATTAGAAAAATAGGAGAACTAAGTTTCTTTTAAAAGTATTCTATCTTTTTTTCTAACTAATTTACTATTATTTTCATATTTTTAGAAAAATAATTAGACAAAAGAATGAAATTAATAATATATATCACATTTTTAATGAGTTGTGAATAAATGCAGAAGATACACGAAGAAATTAATGATTTTTTATCCAATTAACAAACTGGAAAAAACATTGAGGGTCTCCATATAATTTGCCTTGCTCATAGTTTCCCACTGAGGGGGTCAAGTTCAAGGGTGTCGTAGGCTAAGTCCGGCGAACGACAGCAACTGAACGTCTTCAATCAGGAAACAGAACCCAACATTGGCTTTGACTCCTTCTCTCATTTGGGCTGTTGGAGAAATGACTGTGGTGTCGGCGAAGACGAACAACTCCTGCTGATGCCCCGGGGCGGCTCTGCCAGCAGACGGGATCCGGGCGACAGGCTGGAACTGGAACTTTCACCGGTGCCAGGCTGGGGTTCAGGGCTTGGCGTCGGACAACGCCGCTCGCATGCGGCCACTATACCGCTCAGAGCGTGCAACGGTATTCTGTACAGTCTGAACGGGCGTGCTTCCGGCGATATTGCTGCATTAGAAAAAAAACAAAAATCACACAACAATCAAAATATCCTTCGAGATAATAGGCTTACAGTGTGGAGAAGATGGTGGCGACAGGCTATTGTCTCGTTCGGTCTTCATATCCATGTGAAGCCTTTCGGTTTTGCTTTGGAAAAACTCAGGAGCTGTTGTAGCAAAAAAGATGTCGTTCTAAAAAAAAAAATTAATTTAGCGAAAAAAGTTAAATTTCATAATGGAATATTCCACTGATTTGTACAGACCTTTGATGTTATAAGTCTTAATTTAGGCATGGCCATGGTTTGAACCAGGTTCCCATTGATAATTAGTCTTATTTCCATTGAATCTGAAGTAAACGCCAACACATATGGAAATGCGCACACTGCAAAACAACACTTTTTTAACTGTACAGAAAAAAGAAATAATAATAGTACTCAAGCATTGTGTACAAATAAAAACCTTAAAAAATACTAAGACAGATAGAGATTAGATCGGCTTTTCTCATCCTAAAACACCATTGCACAAATTTCAGCACCTAATATTAAACCTTTTCTAAAAGGAAGAATTTCAAAATTTCCATTTTGTTTACTGGCTGTCTTACTGTTCATCAAAATCATAACGTACTTCTCAAATACATCGAATTCAGTTAAAACATAGGTTTTATGCAGGGAGTAAAGGAAAAATACTGCTTTACTGAAAATCTATCAAGAACGTTTTGTTGGTGGCATAGGAGGAAAGAGATAAACTATCAGCGAATTGCATTATAAAATGAAAATTTGAGCATTTAAGACTGATCTGGAATTCGTGATAATTCCAAGGGTTACCTTAACCGCAAAAGTCTGGACAGGACATGTCAAATTAACAGCTTTTTTTGACGACTCAAGTCGGGGTCCTCAAGTTCTCAAGAGGGGGATGTGATACAGTCCAGGCAATCAAGGCCCAGAGGTACATGGATCCTGAATTACTTTTGCAATATTTGGCCAAATTATAACAGTCCTCTACTCTCTGTTTCTGTTCGACACCTCAACACTCAAACCCTTGATCACCTCCACCCTATTACTTTCCCTTCTCGACAAGGGGGGGGGGAGAAGCTTTCAGACATCCACATTTTCAAAGAGCTGAACTATTTTTCTCTATACTAAAAGGTCACCAACTATCTTTGGGGATGAACGCCAAAATTATCCCTTTGGATGGGCAGTAATGGGCACGGTTTGCAACAGTCTAAAGAGGAATTAATACAAGTTGTAATTGTAGCATCCTGTAGTCAAAGTGATGGAGAGCTAAGGAAGTTTTGGGAGTCTGACTTTAGATGACAAGGCTTGTAAAAATTATTTAATGAGAAAACAGGAAGAGAGTGAAGTGGTCGATTTGTAGTGAAATTGCTATCTAATGGTAAGATAAATCATGGGATATTTAAAGCAATGAAATGTGTTAATTCAGAAAGATATTAAAAGGTACTTGAAAGAATACATAAATGGTGCACAAATGACTCGGCATTATTAGACAAAATTCTTAGCACAAAGACTGAAAATAAATTTGTACCAAATAAAGAGGAAGTTAAAAATTGGAATCTGGAAATATCCAGAACAACCTTGTATGGTGTTTATGAAATCCATGCATTCTGTGGTCCATAAGAGAAAGCTTATAAAACCGTTATATTTCTAGGATAAATTATACATTCTTCTTGTCTGCTCATATCAAAATCGCGTTTAGTGACCGAGAGTTTTGTTAGCCCTGAAAAGGGCCGGTGCTGATTCGTAGCCTCGAGACAATGGATTGAGACCGGGACCGCGCGCGCGCGTGTGTGGGTTACCGTTGTCTAAGGTCCGGGGCGATGAGCCAGTTGTCTACTCAGTAACCACTCCTCTCGACTCGCGGTGGACGCATGACCATCGATATACACCCGACCTCACGGGATACGGCGTATCGAACGGCAGCGTATAAACGTTGAGGACTCTAACATTATGCTGAAAAGTTCCTCGAATGCGTAAGTAGTAGCGGACGGGAACGTGTAGTGAATCGGTTGCTCTTACTCGAGTAAGAGTAAACCGTTGTCGGGGTGTTCTCGAAAGTTTCTACGCTGGGGAACCCTCTATACTCACAGAGATACAGTTCGCCTTCTCTATCTAGGGAGTATGCGGGAGATGTATTTCGACCTGCTAGCTCTTTGCATGCGACATTCCAATTCGGAAAAGAGCGAGGTGGTAACAACCCTTAGGGGTGCGAAGCCTCTACATCAACGCTCAGGAAGAGATGCGTCAGCTCTCATTTTGAGAATTGGCTACGTCCGGTAAGAGCTCTATATAGCTTAGGTACGCACGTTAAAGATCCTCTGGTCATCCTATGGCCAAGAGTCCGGAACGAAATGCTCTTACTCGAGTATGCTTTGCGCATAGGCTGAGGCTGAGTTCGATTGGTGGCTTTTACCGTATATTTTCTCTTCTAGGGGGTGGTTAGCAATTCCACTTTAAACAAAACCGCGAATCTGGTAGTTTCTACCCTGGGGAAGCCCCACTACTCTGGGACGTGGAGGGCCTTTCTCTACCTAGGGAGTGCGCGGGAGACCGGCCCGATTTATTTCGGCTTAGGTAGTTCTATTTGCGTGGCATAAGGTCTTAATGCATACCTGACAACTCGGAATGGGCAAGCAAGGAGAGAATTTGTCTGTGGCCTTTGGGCTGCGCTGCCTTTACACCAATGCTGCGGCAGTAACATGCGTCAGCTCTCATCTTGAAAATCAAAACGTTTGATAAGGCCAAATAGGCTAGGTTTCGGACGTTAAAGATCCTCATTATATTTGAGGACCTAGTATACGGAAAAGCATGTTTCCTCAGTGGCTGAAGGGACTGGAGTGTAGCAGTTGGCGTTTTTAGTTACGTCGGTTGTGTTGAGATGACGAGAATCAGGCTAATCAAGTGCCCCTGCTTATATTCAGAAAAGCTCTCCTCTTATTAGCTGCAGAGTGTTGAGCGAGAACACTTCATAAGCGATAGTGGTATCTAGATGTGGCCACCAGTCCTTTAATGAAAATTAGTATTTTCATGCTAGAATTAATTATGTGGAAACCTTCTATTGGCCACATTGGTTCAAAGGTTCAAGGTTTAAACATCTGTAAAGATGAATCTCCAGCACCAATTCCTTCAGGTTCTACAATTTTACCTAACAGAGTCGCGTCACAAGTTAATTGCATTGTCATTTTGACGGTACGCAAACAAAACTCCGGGAGAAGCAGACTGATTATTTATGAGGAATCGCACTAAATTGGCTACTGATCAAACCTTCATTAAAATTCATAAAAACCTGTTAACGAAAACCCACTAAAAGCGTTTTATTTGATGAATTATCTAGTGGCACAGGCAGATAAAGCATATGCCATCGTCGAAACCCTTATCAAACCGTGTGTTAACGATATCTGGCATGCATGACGAAATAGTAGTGAAATTTGGTCCGGTCCAATATTTTAATCAAAGGATGATGATTACATTTTCCCCACTCATCGCTGAGAGATTCTTGGTAATGCAGGATAATGCCATGTTATTTGAACGAGGAGACACCTCCTCCTTACATCAAACAATCACACGTGGACGACATGAAGATGGCCCAGGTGATCATCCGTTATGCTAAAGCTTCCTCGGCATTAATATTATTGTTTATATAAGCATTGCATTGAATGTAAGATTTTATTCTGTTAATAAAATGAGGGAATGCTAAAACCAATAGGTTATATAAATAGTATGTTTTACCAATTGCAGTAGGAATTGAGTTCCAGTGAAAGTCGAAATCCGTGTTGGATGTGTTGTCGGATAGCTTTTGAAAATGACACGTATCTGAAGGAGATAATAATATCAAAAATTTAGAACCAAAAATTTTTTTTTGAAATAATAATTTATATTATTTACTGTTGTAACACAGGAGTAGTTCTGGCTCTTCGTCTTCGTACAGGTCGACCGCTGCGATCAGGTGTGCCTTTGTGCCCTCGGCGATGCTGAACAGCTTGTTGACTTCTCCGCTCCGTTCGTTGACAATGTCAAACATGTTTTTGTAGCCGATGCATATGGTATTATCAGCGATCCCGCCTGCTGATGCCGCAACCGAAGAATCGACGAGGGTCATGAGCGTCGGTGATTCCGGTATAGAAATTTCCTGCGGAAACCCAAGAAAACTTTCATGATGCATTTGAGGCAAAACATTTAACTTACAAATTATGAAAATAATTTACAAAGAACATTTTTAAATTTAAGTTAATTCAAGTAGGTTGGTGATACAGTAACAATCTTAAGAACATAATTTTACACAGAAAATTGTTGATGATTTCAGTGCAAATCGCGAACATCAACTGCACCAATGATGATGTCAGACTAGAGTAAGTCCTAAACTTATTCTGTCCGTTCTCGGTCCTACTGTCGCGCTGATTTTTTTAGACTCATTTCAACATGTCCTCATCTTCGGTACGTCATCTCACTCTCCGCAATGTAAGTTTCAATGCATGCTGTTTATTAACCTAAATACATTCAGACTCTCCCTCATTATTTAATATATTATTTTCGTAATAAAAAAATTACTGTAGGCACTTTATTATGTATTTATCACATTAAGGGAACAAATTCAAAATTCATTTGCACATAGGAAAAACAATCATTACTTAAAAATAAAAATTAACGTTTTTCATTATTTCAAATATGAAACAAAAGGTTAAATGTGATTTGGTTTAACCAACACTAGGCTAAAAACACCTACGAAGGGAATATCCTCGAGTCATATTTTGACCCAATGAACAATTGGGCCAAAAATATTGCTACGATTAATCAAATAGTTTTATATTACCCTTAAACATTGAAATCCGTCTACTGTGTCAGTGTCGCTGGCTGGACACCATGCTGTCCAGGCAGCTGAATGCCTCCACTGCATGACTAGAAGTTTCTTGCCCAGGCTCACCACCTGTATATCAACATTTGTAGAGGTTGTTTAAATTTCTAACTTAATTAGCATTACCATTCTCAGATGTGAACCACCAGGACGACTCACGGCGTACATGGTGGACCCTTTGGTCCGATCGAGTTTGTGCTCCTTAAGGTCTGACCTCGAGTAAACCCTGGGCTCGGCTTGGCAGTCCGAGTCAAAATCCGACAACCTGAAAACGTGGATTTTGCTGTCTCTCCCTTTATCGGCTCGGAAGAGTAGGATCCCATGAGCTTCAACAACATTGAGCTGTTTGATGACGACCGATTTGTCGAAAATTTGCTTGTGGGACAAACCATCTGCAAATAATGAAAGTGAGATGGATATTGATATTCAAAGCGTCATGCAAACCTTCGACTAGAAAGACCCCTGTCTCCGTCGACACGATCAACTTCGACTCGCCCCAGGAATCCCCACAGATGATTTCGTGACTGAAGTCAGGGTAGAAGCAGTGAGGCTCCCACGGTGCTCGCTTGTACAGGCCGGTTGTCGCCAACGAGGTTGGTGCGTCCCCTTTCACTATAGTTTCCAGTTTCAGCGCCTGACCAATTCTAACGAACTCAACTTGCCTCGCTTCTTCCTTTCTCCTTGAGCCCCTGGGAGGATCAGGGAGAACGTCGCTGAACGCCCTTCGGTTAAGCATAGTCTGGAAATATAATCATGAATTACTATTACAATAAAAACCGCGGTAACCAAGTGGGCTCTAGGCTATTAGATCCCGCGGTCGTGGGTTCGATCCCCACCAACGCCTCTGGACTTTTTCCTTGCGCCTAAGGGGCCCGGTGGCCGCCATTGAATCAAATTGACACGGCACTCATCAATGGAACGGGCAGGATCAAATCTATATTTGGCCCCAACTCACTTCACACATGACTTACCTCGATGGAAGAACACCGGACACGGGGAGCACAAATTAACACTCGTGTTCCGAACTCCCAAAAATGGAGCCAAGGATAAAGTACAATAAGCTGAACTTCTACAGTGCTCTGGGGAACTCTTCGTATCCATTGTCAATAGATAAAAATACAATATAAAAGGTTCAATAATCAAGCTTGGGAGAGATTGCTTCATGCACGATTTTATGATTTTTCCATCACCTACCAGCACTATTCTTGACTGCTCTTTTCAATAGTCTTTGCATTATATACTGGCGGCGGTGCAGCAAAACGTTTAAAATAGTCAAAGACCTTGCCTCTTGCAACCTCTTTTTGCCAATGGAGCCAGCAATGTTATGACTATCAACGATCCCCATCACGAATAAATACTTTTGAAGGTAGTCGAGCTCAGTGGCCACTCCGATCCGCGTACCTAATCACTAGATCTCCAGAGCAGCATATGTTCGACAGGGAGGAAAAGGCTGTGCTACGGTTTTCTTTGGGCCTGCCGCTTGCTGCAAACTTCTATAAATCTTAATTAATTAAATAATCTGTGTAATCGGCTGGGAAGAAGAGGTTGATCTGATTACATCTACTACACATGCTTTTTAGCTACATCATTGGCTCATTATCAAGGAATGACCAGAATGGCATCGGTGTGTGTTAGTGATCAAAACACTTATTAATATTTTTACCTCTTCAGAGAGTGTATGATCAGATTACTGGTTATAGCTAAACCAGCAGGATTCGAGTATGATTGATTATATTCAAGTTAACGTCCCCTCAACATTTCAGGTTTTATAGGTAACATAACGATTTACTTCCCACCATATGACTACTAATCCCTTAAGCATGTTCAGTTTTTTTTTGTATTTCGAGACTAATACATCAACGTGATTCTTCCATTCCGTTTGATTACCTAGTGACAGATCTTGATTGATTGCTGTGTATGTGCTGGGCAAAATGTTTTCCTTTTTTTTAAGGACAATATCGAGTTTCGAAAAGTGATATTCTGCACTTTGATATGTGATTTCTGATTTTATGTCCTTAACGTCTCGCTTTAACCATTAGGTGAACCATTTTAATCTAGATTATAGCTTTCCCGCCCAGCTACCACATCATTAAGAACATCATAACACCACCCAAAACCAATATAACACCTCAAGAAGAGCACACTATTCGTTGAAGATGACTTGAATAAAGGTCGAAACAAATAGAGAATAACATTAAAACGAGTTAGCTTGAGGATTATTCTTGTTTAAAGAAGGAAATTGCAATTTTTTTACAATACATATAAATATAATTACTTAGTTAAACCGCTTGTCGTTTTTGTTGATGTGAACATTTTAAATTTAGTTATGTTTTAGCATATCTTAATCACACAGCTTAGCAAGTAGTCTTGTTTAAAGAAGTATTAGATAATTTTTTTTTATATTGGAACATGGTTAACGGGACCTCCACGAGATTTGGTTTAACCGTTGATATACTATCAAAAGACCAAGAATTATTAAAATGGGAACTGTCGAGGGGACATGGTTGGAACAGGTTATAATACGTTCCTTGTTCGCAAAGACGGTGTAAATTATAAATTTAAGTTAGCAGGCGGTCTGAATGATATGAATCTAGGTCATTCTACAATACCGAAATAACTACTTAATTTTTTCGTTTGGATTTCTTCAAGCTACAGATTCACGATGAGGACCACACAGGCCCCAACCCTTGATACGACGCTTTTAATAAATAGGGAGTTAATCGATAAATTATTAATTAACTAAATTAATGATTAACTATTATGTTCAACAAAGAAAAAGGATCTTCCCATAGCACAGAGTTATTAATAGACAATACTGTTTAGCAGTGAGTCAGGCATCTGGGATTTGAGAAAGACCGCAGAAAGAAACAAAAAACATTCAATTCGCCTCCAAGAAGATTAACGTTTCACAGTTTCGAAACAACAATAAACATGTTAACATAGATTTTTGGAAAAGAGAGACAAGAAATGGGGCCTTTTTTTTACAAAAACGATAGTTCCTCTTCACAGTAAGTTGTTTTGAAACGAACCGGATTTCGAGCTTTTTGCTCGTCATCAGGTTGAAGGGTTTCTACAACCGCGTCTCTCGACATGAATTGCAATAGTACTCCGCCGATAAACCCCCCCCCCACTATCGTTACGTTCGTACGTGTGCGAAAAACGAAAATTAAAATACAAGTACATATTATATCAGTAAATAAAGTAAGAAAATAATTAATTATAAATTAGTGATTAAAAATAAACGATAAATTAGAACAATACCTTAATAATAAATTAGTAAAGTATTATAAAATTAATAACAATTAGATTAATTAATTTAATTATTTGGACGTTTAATATTATGTATGTACATATTTAATATGGGAGGTAGATTAAAATCATTATTAATGCATTCATTTCCATGTGAAATTTTACATTTCGTAATTTTAAATTTACTAAAAATGCTGAAACTATGTAACAGCCTTGAATTTAGATATGAATTGAAATTGTTTTCTTTCTTTTAGATGGTCCTTAAATTCCGAAAATGTGTTCCATATAGGCAAGTGTTCTTTTACTCTCGTTTTTTATTTTTCCACCGCTTTCTCCTATATATTTGATATCACAATAATTAAAATTGATTTGGTAAACCTCCCTTTTTGCAAAGTTGTCTGGGCAAGAATTTCTTTTAAGTCTTCACTTTGAAACATCCTCTCAAAACCTTAAGGCACGGAAGACAACTTGGTAACAAGCGGGGTTTACCAACTTAATTGTAATGTTTGTAACACTAATTATATAACCGAAAATTTTTTCGGAATTTAAGGACCATTCAAAAGAAACAAAACTTAATTTCAATTCAAATTTAAATACAACTAATTAAAATTTTTAGTTGGGATAAAAATTCAATGTCATGAGCAGGATTCGAACCAACGATCTTTGGCTAGATACGCCGCTACTCTACCACTTGATTTATCGTGACCTGGCAAAAAAGAGGGAAAATTAAAAAAAGCTGGGGTTGAGATACGAAGTTAGTGTCCAAGTGGACCGAGGTCACGATACGTCAGGTGGTAGAGTACCGGCGAAGGTCTTGGGTTCGAATGCACTTCATGACATTCACTTTTTACCTCAACTGAAAATCTTAATTAATTGAAAGTGTTACCTAGTTATAAATACGTAAATAAATAATATTAAACGTCCAAGTAATAAAACTATTTATTTTAATTGTTATTAGTTGTATCATAATTTTTTATCTTTTAACTTTAATCACTAATTTATAATTAACCTCTTACAGTATTTACTGTTATAATATTTACAGTTTTTCTATTAGTTATTCATGATTCCAGTTTTTCTCACGTTCAAATTGACCGGCGATAAAAACCAGCTCCTCATTTGAAAATTGCTTTGGAGGCGGTATCAACGAGTTCACTTGTGGAATTAGTATCGAGAGACGTGGTTGTAGAAAATCTTGAATGACCTGATGATGACCTTAAGTCCCGAAATCTGAATCGTTGAAAAACCACTTACTATGAGTAGGAACTATTTAAAAAAAAAAAAAAGGATTGAATACAGCACTCACTCCATCATTCATCATTTCTAGATACGGGGGCTTTCATACGTATGCAAACATTTGTACTAACCGCTCTACTGGCATCCCCCATCTGCTCGGCGCAAAGATCTTTGATCAGCATGTCCAACGTTCTCTCCCTTTTCTGAGCAAATATTGGCGTATTGAAGGTCGCCTTTTCCCCGTTGATCACTGAAAAATAAAATAATTATCTCTTTTTTTTTCTAGGCTTTCGTTTATTCAATCTTACGTTTAACGAGAAGAAATTCTCGAAATTCGCTCGGGTCTTTGAAGACGGAGGGACATGGCAGTGATGGGCCGAAAAGCGGCACAGACTCCTCCGAGTACACGACCAGTCTGTACGACGAATTTTCTGCGCAGTAGCTAACAACGGCAAACACGTCTATTTTGTCGAAATTAAGAAAAATACACCCTTTTAAGACAAATTAATTGTAATTAGTAGAAGGATACGAGTGAAGTGAGATTTGATGCAAGACGGATTGAAGTTGACCATCTCCGACGGTCCACCTTCCACGAATACAATGTTTACTATATCGTTGCCAATGTGACGTTTCCTTTCGACCTAAAAAAATCAGTGTTAATTCAATAATATATTTAAGAACAATTTTATTTATGAGTAAGGAAATTTCAAATGGATTTTGTTCCGAACTTTCACACCATCTGAACAGTGCCATGTATATTGAATGATATTAATATGCCCTCGTAAATTTTAATCATATTATCGGCATTGAAATAATCATTATTTAGCATATACAGGGCGATTCGCAAATAAAAGGCCTTAAAGGTTGATTGCTAATAATAGATCGACCAGGTTTGGTGGTCCATGTGACCCAAAAAATTATCTTCAATTAATTAATTTTTAAGTAAGGTTTTAGTTGGGATAAAATGGCAAAAATTAAGGAAAATTCAAAAGGTGAGGTTAAGATGTTAGTGCCCGAGTCGATCGAAGTCAGGATAGGTCAAGTGGTAGAGCAGCGGCGTATTTAGCCGAAGGTCGTGGGTTCGAATCCGCTCATGACACTGACTTTTATTATTTCAACCAATACCTTTGTTAAAGATTAATTAATTGAAGCTTATAATAGACGTGACTGTTCTGGTGCGAGTATTTCGGATTTAACAAGTCCGCGGCGCATACACCAAGACTACATACGCAAACCAGGTTTGTGTTCCATTTTAATTTAACCGAAATCATGAAAATATTTATAAATTGAAAAATAGGAAAATTTATATAAATTTTACATTCTTTGTAGGAATTTTAATGTTTAGATAAAAGTGTGTCAATTTTTTTTTTAAACTTTACTGATGTTTCTCAGTAGTTTAGTTTACGCTCAGGCCGGACGTCCAAGATCAGGAGATTAACCCTCAAAATGCGATGGAAACATTTAAACGATAGTAGCATCGGTGGGCCGGCAGAGAAGCCTACATACTAACGGGTGGCCGCTGGATGAGTTATTTCTTAGAAGAAACCTCATCCGATTAAGGATAGGATAAACAAGGTTGACAGACAACCATTTTTCGGCCGATGCCTGCGTACATGTCCGGCTGACAGGGACAGGTTGCTCCACTTAATTGAAAGGGCGATTCTTTAGCTCCATATAGAAATAGCGTAGGAATATCATTCCACATGTGAGAACGACAACGAACATCTGGAGATGGTTATTGAATGAAATATAATTGTTTTATTGTGTATACTGCTGACACTTTTGTTACCCTAGCGTATGGTAAAAGTGAACGTATTTATTGGCGCGAACGTAGAGTTAAAGGGGCATCGACCCTTTATTAAGTGAAAAGCGTACTGAACAACACGTACAAATCGAATGGTATATAAATAAGAAAACGTTTTTGAATAGTGAATTGTCGCTTGCCCCTGGAACGCAACCTCGTCGGCTTGACGGATGAGACCGATGTCTAACCCCGGACTGCCAAAACAAGAGACGGGTATAGGATTTTCTTAGGTGAGCCACTTCACCAATATTTAAGATCTTGCCAGTATTTTTTACAAGCTTTATTCGTGCATCCCGTTTATTTTCCAAATCGCCCCATATGTAGACTTGCCAAAAAGTCATTGTAAGGTACAAACGCTGGGCATGGTCGGTGGACTGCGAACAATGCACAACTCCGTATAGAAAATTGACCTTAATTAAACCTGAAACGTTTAGAAATTAGGACTATAATTACATAAAAACGTTTATGTACCTAATTCACAATAAGTGAATAACAATACTGTAAGAAATATTTATATTGGGCATGTTGTAAATTAAAAGAAAACATATTTGTCGTCTTTGGATTTTTCCCCTTCTTTAAAGCTCTACATATGAATGGCTATTTTAATTTTATTTTTGGCATAACGTGACATGAAATTACCAAGGGACTTAGAGATAAAGTCGAGAATGTGTCCAAAATCAATATCAGGCTAATTGTAAAAGAAAAATCGGTCGAATAAGGCAGTTTTAATTTTTTTTATCTGCCTGAAAATATATACGAAAAATGCCTATTTTAAAATGATCAATATTCTAATTGAATTATATTAATTGTTTACTATATCCTATATAAAGTACAATATGCATATTTAAATATTTCCTTACGTAAATTTAAAAAAAAATATCTTTTATCTCGGTTGCAACAATTCTGGAGAAGCCATTTTATTCATTATGTTGTAACCATAATATATTGTAAAATGATACATTTCACGACCTTGACCCACTCATTTGCAAACCATCTAATTGTTTAAATTACTTAAAAAAACTGTTTGATAAACATTCCATATATAATTATTCATATATCGTGAGATGCGGTCTGGTGTGATGTAAGTTTCAGAATAACGTTTTCTTTATCGTGCTAACGTTTCGGCCTTCATTGAGATCATCTTCAGGGCCTGGGATTTACACGGTTTATATTTAAAAAATACATTCAGGATGTGGAAAAGTGAATTTTTACAATGTAAAATGTCTTTTATATTCAATCAAAGTATTTCTACTCACTCAAAGTGTTTGTCTTCTGTGGAATTGTGCCGTTATTGCGTGTCGTGATTGAACATAAGGTATGTTTTGCATTGTATAAATTCGTTTTTCCAAATCCGAAATGAATTTTTTAAATATAAACAAAGTTTGTAAATCCCAGGCTCTGAAGATGATTTCAATGAAAGATCGAAACGTTGGCACGGTAAAGAAGATCTTTTTCTGAAATCTACATCACACCAGACCGCATCTCACGATTTCTGAATAATTATCGATGAACGGTCACTAATCTCTATATATTTCATACATATTTTAATGGATTACATGAAAAAGGAAAATATTAGAAAAGTACAAAATCTGAGGGGTCAAATGGAACCGTTTATTAAGCCCCCTGCTGGTTTCACGTTACATAAATGATTTAAAAGAAGGTTAATTTCTGAAAACTGCATTAATCTTGCTAAATCTAAAATAATGGCTTTTAAAAATGGCTGGGGGCGAATACCAAGAAATAAAAGATAATATTTTTAGGGTAGTGAGATAGAAATGGTATGGGAGTGGTAAAACTCTGTAAAAAATCTAGTTGAAACGTTTACGCCTACTTTATCTCTACCACAGGAAAACTTCCCTAGGTGAAAAGAGGTACAATGTAAAACTATATGTCCCAAGTAAGCAAAATATCAGTTGTCTTATTATTTTTAACACTGTAGATAGAGCGTTTAAACTGCCATCTTATAGATCTTCTGTGTGTTTTTTAAATGAACCTTTTGGCTTAAAATTGCATTATAGCTTTAAATGATAAAAATTGTGAACAAGCCTGACAAAGATATTTACAAATTCTGCCTTTCGGAATTATTTTATTAAATTGTACTTATTTAATTAAACGCTATATTAAAGAAATTTGTTTTGAATTGAAGATTATCTTACATATGGACTAAAATTAGAAATAGTTTTGATTTAAAATAGCATAATCCAATATGACGAGCTCCCAGAGGCATGTCCTCTCCGTGCTACTTCGCGCTTCACAGGGCTATATTTTGAAAATCTAATTTGATGGTCTAAAACGCGCCAATCATATCAAAACGTATCAAGCTTGTTTTTATCTAAGAAGAGCATATTTTCCCAAAAGTCAAGATGGAAGTGTTCTCGAGCTCATTTCACCCTTACTCTCATGTTGTCATTACTTGTAAAAAATGTCTCACTAAAAGAAATCGATTGCGATAGTTTGTTGTTAGTAGTATTTGTAAAAAAAAAAGTAAAACCACGTCTGTTTTAAAGGTTTGAACTGCCATACCTTTAGAAAAGACTACCGGTTCCAGGAACCATATCATTCAAAAGCTTGTTAAATTGAAGTAGAAAAAACTAGCAAATCTCTAGGTCGTTTTGTAAAGGTGAATATTTGAAATTTTTCAAATACCGCCAGATGTTTATGTTTAAATTTTAAATGCAAATGCGGTGTGTTCTTGGACATACACCAAGCTTTTGACCGAGTATGGCACCCAGGGCTGCTGTGGAAGCTCAAGAACATCCTACCATCAACCTACTACCTTATCCTAAAATCCTATTTTAACGATCGTTACTTCCAAGTATCTCACCAAAAATTCATTGTCATCTATCCATCCTATTCTCGCAGGTGTCCCACAGGGCAGCGTGCTCGCTCCTTTCCTATATTCAATTTATACATCCGACCTACCTACGCAACCAAACACTATTACCTTCACCTTTGCCGATGATACCGCAATCCTTTCTTCTGATAAAGATCCTGTCACTCCTTCTCGTAATCTTCAAAATCAACTAAACGCTCTAGAAACCTGACTCCGTCGGTGGAGAATCAAGATTAACGAAACCAAATCAACGAACATAATATTTACATTAAACAAGAAAACACTCCCACCAGTATACCTCAACAACATTCCCATCCCGATTGCGATCCATGTACGATACCTCGGACTCTACCTAGACAAACGACTGACGTGGAACCCCCATACACGACTTAAACGCACAGACTGTAAAACACGAGTTTTCATGCTTAAACGACTAATGGACAGACGATCAAAACTTTCATTAACAAACAAAAGATAACTTTACATTGCCCTTCTGACCCCCATTTGGACATACGGACTTGAACTTTATGGTGCTGCTAAGCGTTCTAACCTCAATCGAATCCAATCCCTGCAATCTAAAATCCTCCGAACAATAGTACAAGCCCCTTTCTATGTATCCAATCACACCATCCATACTGACTTATACGTCCATTTTGTTACCGAGCTAGCCCAACATCGCTACAAAACGTTCCATTCCAAACTACTCCATCATCCGAACCCTTTCGTCAAAAACCTGTCATGCACTACATTACCGAACAATCCCAATAGAAGATTGGAGCGCCGGTGGCCCCGCGACAACCTTAGCGATTGACATCGACGAAGAAAACACCTCACTCATCGTATGAAGTACTAACGGCTACCATCACTGGATGGTAATTGTTCAAGCTTTCACGCCACCTTTAATAAGTTTACATGTAAATACTATCTGTTTTACTTGTTGCATCAAAGAATGCAGTTGTAAAAGACAAATAAAAAGTTTAAAAAAATGCAAATGCCAACAAAACCGGTATCAATTAAACTAAAATGATTCAATACATGATATAATTACTAATAATTAATGTTTTTTAGTTTATATAAAAAAGTCAGGGTCTCGAGCGGGAGTCGAACCCACGATCTTCGGCTAGTTACGCCGCTGCTCTACCACATGAGCTATCGTGACCACGATTCACTCGGACACCAACTTCCCATCTCAACCACACCTTTTGAATTTTCCTTCTTTTTTGCAATTTTTCATATGTCAAATGTTGAAAAATGGCAAAAAGGAGGGGTTGAGATGGGAAGTTGGTGTCCGAGTGGATCGTGGTCACCATAGCTCAAGTGGTAGATCAGCGTGGTGTCTGGCCGAAGATCGTGGGTTCGAATCCCGCTCTTGACACAGAATTTTTCATCTCAACTAAAAACCTTGATTAGTTGAAAGTTATGAACTGGTCAAGAGGACAAGGAAAACTAGTGAATTTAAGGAATTATATGATATAATCTTTAAACAATTTAAAGTACGTTTTAAAAAACGTTCGATTTTCATGAAAAGTTCAACGAAGACTTTTCTTTTCTTTTTTTTTTTTTTGAGTGTGAAAAGTTCATTTTTCCGGCAAAAATCCTATCTTAATTTGAGTGAATTATGAAACTCGTTTTTCCGGAAAAATCCTATTTTTGACAATTCTTAAAATTTATAATGAAATTAAAAAGTTATTTTTAAATTTTGTATAAAAAATATTTTTAGCCTACCATCTTATAAATCGTCGTATAAATCCTTCTTTAGCAACTCATAACTAACCAGCCTGTATACAAAGACGCTTTAATAACACCTTTTTAATTAAATTTAATTCGATCATTACGGTGTTTTGCTTTACTAAATTGTTTTTTTATCTTTAGAAATAAGGCTTGAAAGTATTGCATTCAAATATAAAATCATTAAACGTTAAAGATCGGTGAGATTATAACATAAATTCTAGTAATTAAAATGAGATTTCTTCATAATGCGCTTTTCATATTTCCCTTTAAAGAATTTACAAATAAATGATATACAAACACTAAATCAGCTAAACAAAAATTTTTTTTTGTCGGTCGCGGTAAATGTAAGTGTTGTTATCTCTAACAATTTCCTTTTTCTTACCTGTTGTTTATTGTCCTTTGAATAAGGAAGCAACGTTGAAACATGGAACATGATCTCGTGGCCCTCGTAGATCGTGTAGACAGAATATTTCCCAGTCATATCGCCTGAAAAAATTCAACATTAGCCGTCATATTGTCACACCATTTAAATAAATATTTGTTTCTTTGTTAAAAAACCTTTACGCTTTGTGAAGTGTTGATCAATGTCTTTTAATTTGTTATTCACATTTAACATATAAATGATCAAAGTGTATAAATTTATTTGCATGTAACTTGTAAAAGAAATTTTTATGCTACTTTAAAAAATTATCCCATACACTTTATAATATATATATATATATATATATATATATATATAT
>CM077109.1:3779211-3794362 GCA_039619505.1 Cimex hemipterus
TGTAGACGTTATAGACTCAACAGATATATATATATATATATATATATATATATATATATTAGAGCAGGATTACGACTCACGATCTTCAGTTCAATACATAGCGTGAGATGCGCTCTGGTGTTAGGTATGTTTTAGATAAACATCTTTATTCTGCAAACGTTTCGATGTTTTTTGAGATCATCTTCAGGCTCGAAGTGTTTGTTTTTAATTTCTATTCCTACTTTTTCAACATGCAAGAACTTTTGTCACCATATTTAAAAAGCGATCACATTCGATTATGAGAAATCACTAAATCCATTTCCATCTAGGTTTACCGGTGGTATGTATCAGCTGTATTATTTATTTAAGTAAATTGAATTAAACAAAACAAACATTTTGAGCCCTGAAGATGATCTCAATAAAAACCGAAACGTTGGCAATATAGAAAATGATTGTCTAAAACCTACGACACACCAGACCGCATCTCACGATTTCTAAATAATTATCGATTAACGGTCACTCATGATAAAACAACCCTCACCAAAACTGGCAAAAACACTGCTTCAACTGGAGAGGGCAAATCTCAGAGGAGTGGTGGGACTACTAACCGGCCACTGGCACCTGAGAAAACATCTACAAAACATGGGCATATATAATAGTGATCCAATTTGCAGGCTATGTAATGAGGAGGAGGAAACAGCCACTCATATCGTCTTCGAATGCGGAGCAACGGCTCAATGGAGATTCAATCTGACGCACAGAAATGACTCAGAGAACCACATTGAAGCAATAACAGTCAATGACTTGATAATCCTGAGAAAAAGGATCGAGTCTATTGACTAAACTAAAGAACTAGGAAGGTACAATAAGCCAGAAGGCTGCAGTACCTGGGGCACACAAACCCCACCTCCTAGTACCTTTGCCACCTAACCTAACCTAACGGTCACTAAACATAACACAAGTGAATTTTATGTCGACTGTGTGGTATTTTATTAAATGATGATGACGATGACACATCTTCATAGAAAACGAACACTTGGAGCCCTGAAGATGATCTCAATAAAGGTCGAAACGTTCGCATGATATAGAAAATATTTTTCCAAAACCTAAGCCACACCAGACCGCATTTCGCGAGTCCAAATGATCATCACGTAACGGTCCCTATACACTACAAATTTCTACACTAGAAGAACATTGAATTCAAAAAGGGCACTCTCAACACGGCAGACAAGAATGACACATCGATATGAAAAAAGCTGAATTTATCAAATGTTGTAACAAAACAAAACCGAAACCAAAGCATAAAATTTTGGCCATGTTTCTGATTGTGGTAACTGGTAAAAAAATGGTACTGGACTCTCGGAACATTCACTAACAAGTGGGGTGTATTTTGATTTTTCTAATATTGAAATAATTGAAAAAGAGTCTCGATTACACCGAGTACTAAAATGAGGTTGTACATACTAAAATGGAAAGTATCAATTCTAACTGTTGAAATATGTACACTGATGAGAATAAAAGAAATCAAAAGCTCACACTAACAATAGATTTGTTTTTTCATCCGACTAAACCGGATTATCCGTGAATTATCATTCACCCATAAGGCTGTTTTACATTTTTTTTAAATTTATTTATTTGTAGCTTATACATACTTATACATAATACAAATGTGATCGCAATGTATATTGTTCACCGCTCGGTCACAGCACTAACAGGGATGCCAGCGCTGCACCTGGAGGACGCATGCCATGAGAAGCCAGCCAGTGCTGGCACTTATTTTGATAGATTAAGGGGTTCTCGGTATGGGATTATGTGGAGAGGGCTCTAGCGGTAGGGTTAGAATAGATCGATAGGTTGGTATGAAATTTTTGTAATCGGAAATGGATCTGTTCGTGGACAAAAGGAACGATGAGGTCTTTGTGGATAGTGAGGTTATAAACATAAAAAGGAACTGTGACAATTTGTATGAGGACTTTTGATTGAAAGGACTGGATACGATGGATGTTGGATGGTTTGGCGGAACTCCACAGTTCCACACCGTATGCCCAAAGTGGACGTAGAAAAGTCTTGTATACGGTCAGTTTTGTGCTGATGGTCAACCCGGATTTTCGTTCTAGTAGTCTGAGTAATTGTCCAAGTCTTCTGTTGAGTTGCTGTCTTTTGAGCCTTGTGTGGGGATTCCACGTCCTGCTGTCAAGACATAGTCCTAGGTATTTGACTTGAGTGGAAATCGGTATCTCTTCACTGTTCATGTATAGTGGAGGGCAAGACTGTCTTTTTAAAGTGAACGTACATTGGAACACACTTTTCTCCAATTAATCTTGTCCCCTACTTTTCGCACGAACCTTTGATGAGCTCAAGGTGTTTTTGGATATTAGAGGCTAGGTAGGATTCAAGTCAGAGGATAAAATTGCGGTATCATCCGCATAGATGGTAATTAACTATTTAATGCTGAAATGAGTAAGGATGGCAACGATATATCATTAGTAGTATACAGATTATAAATCGATATATTTCTACGTATATCAAGTATATTTTTATCGACATATTTGATTGTAGATTCTTGAAATATATTGATATATTCATACAATGTGGTGTGCCAAGAAGGGTCTGAGGAATGAAAATCGAATCAATGTCAAGTACACGGCGAGGATATAAGTAGATGGGTGAAGTTTAGAAACCTGAAGTTAGTTTTGTTGCCTAGTCTGTCTATTGCATAATCCACCCTTGATTATAGAAAGTCTTATTTAAAAAAACAGCTTAGCCCTTCCAAACCATGGTCCACGGCTTAGCCGTTGCCAGCTTTTAACGAATGTAGAAAAAAAGGACTATAACTTTTTTCGCTTTCCCCAAGTCAAAAGTAGGGATGGCAACGATATATCGATATATCATTAGTAGTATACAGACTATAAATCGATATATTTCTATAAATATCGAGTATATTTTTTATCGGCGTGTTTGATTGTAGATACTTCAAATATATTGATATATTCATTCAAATGTATCGATATATTTATTTTTATTTACGAAAAAAATTCATTTACAGAAACGAATATACATTTTTTCTTATTTGTTATTGGATAAATAATAAAAGTATAACCCTCTTTCAGTGGGTGAAATTACGTTAGAGATTGCGGTCTGGTGTGAGACATCGATACACGTATAAAATTTTTATTATTTTTAAATATATATATTAAATAATTTTAATTGGGCCTAACCCGTGTCCGTGGGAAAACCTAACTTACCTCTCTTTCTTCTGCGCCACCTTTCTCGAGAAAAAGTCTAAAACGATTTCTTTGGAAATAATTTATTGCATAGGAAAAAGGAGAGTAAGTGGCAAGCTGTAAAACCAAAGGCGTAAAAACTTTAGTTTTTATAACTTAAATCAATTTTATTTTATACCTTTCTTTATTACACTTAAAAGAATTATGTAATTATTCATGACCATGAGTATATTTTTAACGTTACTAATTTTGTAATTTTCTACCAGTTGGGCTAACTCATATGGATATTACAAAATAGTCGTAATGAACCTAAAATTAAAAATGTTGACGTACCGATATATTTTTCACGATATATCGGTGAAGCCGATATACAGTTTTCGATATATCGGTCAAACCGATATACAATTTTCGATATATCGGTGAAGCCGATATACAGTTTTCGATATATCGGTGAAGCCGATATACAGTTTTCGATATATCGGTCAAACCGATATACAATTTTCGATATATCGGTCAAACCGATATACAGTGTTCGATATATCGGTGAAGCCGATATACAGTTTTCGATATATCGGTCAAACCGATATACAGTGTTCGACATTTCGGTTTTCCAATATATAGAGTAAATACTTCCATGCCTAATCTAGTGTATAGTAATTGTGAGTTTCAAAAATTGTTTTATACCGACATACCTTTGACGTCGAGTCCTCCCCTGTATTTATCCCAGCCTTTCAACCTGATCTTGTCTCCCAGAAGGGCTGTGAATCTCTCAAATTCAACACTTCCAGTCTCTGAAATGAAGAATATAGTCTTAGAAATGATAGTAAGGTTTCTTTTGTGATTCCGGACTGTAGTTATTGCGTTATTCTTCCCTGTAAAATGATGATTTACAAAATTATTTGACATTTAGTATTATTGCAATGAGGGTGTACAAAAGATAGGGTTCTCAAGACAGGGGGAATATGAAAGATATCTATTGAATATTACTGGTAATTTTTTCAATGAACTCATATGTATGAAAGATATTGGCTGTGACAAAAAAGTCAGCGTCACTAGCAGGATTCGAACCCACTACCCACGGCTAAATTCGCCGCTGCTCTACCACTTGATGTACTATGACGTTGATCCACTCGGACACTAACTTCCCTTCTCAACCCCACCTCTAAAATTTTCCCTCCTTTTTGCCATTTTCAAATTTCATGTAATCTATTTGATTATCGGTGAAAAATGAAATAGTCACCGAGAGCATTCGTGAAGATATACTTCAATTTAATTATTAAATCCATTACAGTCCGTGGTCCAATTGACCTATTAACTTTTTTCAATTAATTAATCTTTCTAAAAGGTACTGGTTGAGATAACAAAAGTCAGCGTCAATAGCAGGATTCGAACCCACGATCTTCGGCTAGATACACCGCTGCTCTACCACTTGAGCTATCGTGACCCCGATCCACTCGGACACTAACTTCCCATCTCAACCTCACCGCTCGTGACGCTGACTTTTTTATCTCAACCAATACCTCTCATCAATATTAATTTATTGAAAAAGTTAATTGATCAATCGGATCACGAACTATATTGGATTACTCATAATGTGTGCAGAGTATACCGAGTTTATTAAAACAATCGAAATGGCATCGTTCATATTTTGATTAGGGTCCAAACAACCCCGGAAGTGAAACACTTTCTGCAATGGAACCGTCAGGAGAGAGTTCGATACATCTGATCTTTGGAATTATTCATTAAAAAAAAGCACTACCGGCTTAGCAAATAATGTCATTTCTCTTACGAAGATAGAATTTCCCATTTTGGCTCTTTATCGCGAACAAACGGGAATCGGGGGATAAATAAAAGAGAAGAGGGCAGAAAATATATTATTCAGGTTTTGTCTTGCGCGATTAGGATGGGAAGACGCTTGGCTCCAGTTCACAGTCACCGAGCAAACAACCCTAACGACTTCTCCTTTCCTCCTTTCCCTCAATATTATTTCCCTTTATATTTTGACATATTTTATGAAAACTATTAGCACGTTAAAACAACACGCAAACATAGCGTAGCACCTTGTAATGCTCCAATGTAATTTTTTTCATCTAAGTAGGCCTAACAAAAATACATTTTTGAATCCCAACATTTTTATGTAGGTACTAAATAATTAACTAATAATTTTTGAGAAATCCCTTCGGAAATTACTGTGCCTTTAATAATTTATTATTATGTACAGATAGCAAGAAATAAAGTAAATATCTTTAATAATTAAATTTTTTAAAAATTATAATTAAAATCATATTGTTGCATACAATAGGAATTGATGTCTAGTAAGTCCTAAATAAATGTGCACTTTTGTCTGTTAATTTACTACGAGGACTATCCAAATTAAAAATATACATCGTATAATTATGGAAACGGTTGTTTAAACGATTATTTAGAGATCATGAGATGCGCTCTAGTGTGATGCAGGTTTAGAAAAAGTAATTAATAATAATAATTACTTAATTAATATAATAATAGAAAGGTATTGGTTGAGATAAAAAAAGCCAGTGTCACGAACGGGATTCGGACCTCACGACCTTCCGCTAAATACGCCGCTAATCTACCACGAGGTGTCGCTCGGACACTAACGTCACGGTAGCTCATGTGGTAGAGTAGCGCCTTATTTAGCCGGAGGTCGTGAGTTCGAATCTCGCTCGTGACGCTGATTTTTTTATGTCAACTAAAACCGTTAATTAATTAATTGATATTAATTGGCCAATAGGACCACGAAATGTGAAGGGTTTAGAAAAATATATCCCTTATCGTACTAACGTTTCGACCTTTACTGTGATCATATTCAGGGCCTGGTATTTATAAGCATTGTTTAAATTATACAAATACATACAAGATATGAATATGAATTTATACAATGATGTGTAAAGTATAAAAATTTTAGGTTTAACCAAAGTACTTGTACTCATTCAAAGTGTGGTTTTTGTGTAGATGTATCACAGTTGTGTGACGTGTTGAGACAATAATGATTTTTGTTTTGATGTAGTATATTTGTTTATATTATAAAGGATATATCAAAAATAAAAGTCATTTAACTGTGTGGTAATAAATGCGAAGTCCTGAAGATGACCTCAGTAAAGTTCGAAACGTAGGCACTTTAAGGAAATGATTTCCTAAACCTATATCACACCAGACCTCATCTCATGATCTATAAATAATCGTGAATCGACGATGGCAAAATGCTACATACACGGTTTTTTAAACGTATAATTGGCGAAGTTAATTTCCTAGGGGAGCGGAAAAATCAAAGTTAACGCCATTTTTTTGTCTTGTAAAATTTTGAAAAAATTCACTAATTTAGTGGTCAGCTTGACCAAAACATGGCAAAAAGATGGGAAAATCATAACCTGTTGAGACGGGAAGTTGATATCCGAGTGGATCGAGGTTTCAATAAGCTCAAGTTGTAGAGTAGCGGCGTGTCTAGCCGAAAATCTTGGGTTCGAATCCCGCTTGTGCCATTAAATTTTTTACATCTCAACTAAATAACTTTAATTAATTGCCTTGAAAAAATAATGAAATCATCCATTTTCCTTTACTGGCGAATGTGCTTCTAAACATGGGTCATCTGTATTAAATAATGCTTCAGTAACTTGGCCGACTGTAAAAAAAAAAAAAAATAAAAATAAAAAATAAATTATAAGCTATAATACTAAATTAGCCAAACATTACATAATTTAACATCAAACGTAGAATGGCAGATAAATAGAAACATTTCAACATATTTTTAGTTAAAGTTATATTTCATGAAATAATTCGTAAATTAAAATTCCTCTCAATTGATTTTTTTCATGTTCTCGATAAAAGAAGATTCTAATAAAAAATAAATAAGAAGAAAATTTGCCTTGTTTTTATCAATAAATAATTCTATAAGTTATGTTTTAAATTGGGAATATCAATGAGACCTAAACACACTTAATCCTTAATCCAAAAGAAGGATAAAGGATTTTACAATGTCCTTTTTACGGAATTTAAAATTAATATTCCGTCCCATCTGAATTCTGAATCAATAAAGTGTATAATTTTCATCTTTATTTTCTTAAGTTCAATTTTTGAAACTTAAAAATTCTATAGCTTTTTAATTATTTAATCAGCCTATGCTTAATTAAAAAATAAGCAATTAATTATACACAATTTTCCGTTTTGGAAAGTATTTAAAAATGCCATTTATTGCTGAGGATGTTGCGTGTGGTGTGACTCTCACGATTGACGTTCCATCAGGTATTCGTATCAGGTCCGATACCATAGAAGGTCCGATTCTGGGCGCCCTAGGGCAACAGAACCGCGGGATAAAAATTTTCCAAATTTCTGAACGCACTGTTTGAAGACTGATGGTCCTGGTAGAGTGTGAATAAAGCGATATGAAAGGTACGAAGCCTGTAATTTTTCCTAGAGCCTACCTTTTCAACGTAGCTCTGTGATGGTGTGGGCAGGAATTCGAACAGAAATTCGATTTTTTGCCTAACAATATTTAATTTTTTAAAATTAATTAAGATTTTTAGTTGAGATAAAAAAAGTCAATGTCACGAGCGGGATTCGAACCCACGACCTTCAGTTAGATTCCCGCTACTCAACCTCCTGAGCTATTGTGACGTCAATCCACTCGGACTCTAACGTCCCATAGCAACCCCCACCTTTTATGAATTTTCCCTCCTTTTTGCCATTTTTCAAATTCCTGCTCGTGACATTGACTTTTTTTATCACAAATAAAAATGTTAATTAATTAAACGATATTAATTTGTCAAGCGTACCGAACTAGTGAAGTGTATTTAATGTTATGTTTAAAGCATTTTGCTTGATTATTTTGCGATCCAAATAAAAAAAAAAACACACAAAAAAATTGTTCCTATATTTTTTTTATTAAAGCAAACTCAATTAATTTAAATTTGGCATCAAACTCATGTTTATTATTATTTAGTTCGCCATCAACAGTTGGTCACAAAAAAGTCAACAGTTGGTTTTTCTTCCACACTGATTATTCAGCCGTGTCTTTCCCAAACCCAGCCATAAATTCAAGGGTTTTTTTTTATATTCGGAATAATTAATTCAGCCCCGGGAGAAAAAAAAGAACTCACCGTTACTGAACATTTCGTCATCGGTGACCTGACCCGGTCTGGTGTAGAGGCAGCCGAACTTAAAATTGACGGAGCCCTCCTGCTCTTCCAATAGGAGCAAATCCTGAAATATTTATAAAAGATTAATATAAAACATACAGGAATATTGCTTCATCAAGAGGTAATTGTGGGGAATGGAGTAATCGTATTTGTGTGTTGGAACTACATAAATAAAAAGTTAATTATAAAGAAACTTAAATTATTATCCAAGTTTAGATATAAAGCCGATAGATGTATGTGTTAATAAAAGCAACGTAAAATTTCAAAAAATTAAACTAGATATCTTATAATAATGCCTTAAACATGTTTTATAAACTAATTAAGGTTTTTAGTTAAGATAAAAATTCAGTGCCACGAACGGGATTCGAACCTATGACCTTCGGATTTATACAGAGTAACCAGTTGAGCTATCATGACGCCAATCTCCCACCTCAACCCACCTTGTGCCATTTTTGAATAAATAAATAAATAATAAAAATAATCATAATAAATAATATTCCAAAGCTCTCCGTGACCATTTAATTTGTCGACGAGAATCAAATAGATTACCCGGCATTTGAAAAATGGCAAAAAGGAGGTAAAATTCAAAAGGTTGGGTTGAGATGGGAAGTTAGTGCCCGAGTTGATCGAAGTCACGATAGTTCAAGTGGTAGAGCAGAGGCGCATTGAGCTGTAGGTCGTGGGTTCGAATCCCACTCGTGACACTGACTTTTTTATGTCAACTTAATTTATATTATTTGGTCAAGCGGACCACATAAACTAGTGAATTGTTTACAAACTTGAAAATCTTAAAACATTAATTTTTACGTTTATGTATAAATCTAATTGAAACATTTAAGTATAAATTACCGTAATATATAAATAATATATAAATTAAGTATAAATTGCTGTATTTATTTTATATTTAGTAAATTTATCACATATTAATATTTAATATAAATTATCCGAGATTTGTAGGAAAACATCAATATTTCCGGTACGAATCGATAAATTTAAAGCGCCTTTGGTAAAATTTTTATAGTGAAAGAAATTTCAAAAGAGCGCAAAATCCATCTTCAAATATTGATCGAATTATAATTTTCATAATAATAACATTGGAATTATTATAATGAAATATAAATTATTATTCGTAAGTAAATTCATGTTACTTTTTCAATTCAAAAACAAAGATAACAGCAACTTAAATTTTATAAATTTTTTAGCGCTGAAATCGTGGAAATTGTCTAGTTCTGAAGAAAAATTTCGATATCTCCAGAGCGAATAATAGAAATTTGTGAGTGTCTGGTATCTATCTATCTATTTATAAATACGAATAGAGAGAGAGAGAGAGAGAGAGAGAGAGAGAGAGAGAGAGAGAGAGAGAGGGATATTTGAGATTAGTGTTAAATTGTCGAGCCTTTATGTAAGTTTGTTTTGAAGTACAACTTCTCTGTAGAATTTAAAAATTTATGAATACAAAATAGAAAGTGTGTGTCGTCCTCTCAAACATTGATTATAAATTACATTGATACATATTGATTATATAAATGCTTAAATTAAATGAGATTCTCATCATCTACAGTTTGTTAGAGTTAAATTGAATAAAAGCCTACAATCAATACATTTATGACTTTATTATGTTATTTAACAACAACATGCTTGAACAACATTCGTATCGATACGTGTGGGAAACGTTGATTGTCTGACGTTGCTAGGAAAGGTAAAGCCTTGATCTTTGACCCAGAACGAAACGAGCCAAATTGCGATGACACAAATTCAAGCCTGCAGGACCCAATCTTAGAACAGTAACGCACGTCCATTCATGTCTGAATAAAATTTTAACTTCTTGCCAGACTCCACCTAAGGTATTTTCTTGGAGTTAAAAAGAGGGGCGCCAAGGCTGGTAATTTAATTAACCGTCTCCATCGCCTGGTTAACTAGGAAACGGGACACTTATTGGCTGATCTAGGATGGCAAAAGAGTTTATTAAGTTCTTGTTTACCTCCAATTCCCAACTTTCTAAGGTAAACGACAAATGAAAATAGCTCAACTTTTTCTTTCTGTTTAGCCCATTGAAAGAAATAGGATGTTAATCTTGTTGGGCGGATCAAAAAGACTTGATTTCAAAGTTTGTACTTAGCAAACCTTGCAAGCATCTGTTTAAAATAAATATTTAAATTGACAAATTATGTAATAAAGTGCTTTTACAATTATCCATAAAACTTACAGGCTGTACCGTTTCAATAAGCTTCCTTTAAGTCGAATAAATAACTGTTTTGTCCAAATTCTGCGTTTTCGTATGTTTTATAGTTTTTAGACTAAAAATACTGTAGGGGATAAAATAATTTCCTATCATAAAAGTACAATTTCAATCTAACAGACACTAAGAAAAATACATGAACCCAAAGTTATCACATAGTTTTGTATGATCGCAATTCATAAGGCCAGGGATGAAAATATAGCACATTCTATTACTTTGGGAAGTAAAATTATCGTTTTCACTAATTTTTTTTTAACGCTGAACAACTATTTGGTTATATTTTAAAAGTGTTTCGACAATTATGTGGCCGTAAAAAATATATGAGAGTGGTCTTGTATAAGATTAGGTTTGACGGTCGAGTAGAAAATTTTAAAAATACATGTAGGATGTGGAAAACATACATGGAGGATATGTGTTTTTCCAAATCCAACATGTATTTGTACAATTTAAACCATGTTTATAATTTCTAGGCGCTGAAGATGATCTCAACAAAGATCGAAACGTTGGCACGATAAATAGAACGTTTTTCTAAAACCTAAGTCACACCAGACCGCATCTCAGGTTCTCCAAATAATTATTAGTGTTTGATTTTTTAAGAATTTTTATAGTCTAAAAACGATGAAGATTAGCATAATATTTTTAAAAAAACCCAACGTTGCTGAAATTTTAATAAAGTAAATATAAGTTAGCTCGTGTTTTTTCTTAACGTTTAATGTTCTATATGACGAAATGTGATATGACGGTGAAATATGAACAAAAATAATAATTAAAACAAATTGTCATTTTAGGATCAATACAGGAAAATATAGTAGAAAATCTGAGGCGTCAAGCCTTCGGTTTTGTCAAAGGGGGGATTTTCAACGAAGTCTACAAAGCGTGAAGCTGAATTTCTTAGTGGTTTAGCGCCACCCAGCCAGAAGCAGGACCACACAAATATCAGGATGAATTACCTTACGAAGGAGTTGTCGACGTTAATTCTCCTGAATTACAATGCTCTCCCACTGGGGTATAATTGATTTAAAGCCAGGGCCTCTCAGCCAGCTTCAAATTTAATTTTATACTGGAACTTTACAGCTACTTTAACGTTGACTTTTTAAAATTCAAATTCACCACATAGTCACCACAAGCTCGCATTGATTTTTGAGAAATTGGATCCAATTTAGGGAGTATGTTATTGAAATACGGAATGGGAGTGTCGTATAAAATTTAATTTTTATACTTTATTTTTTAATAAATTCATTTTTGTCTACACATACAAAAATACATATTACAAACATGTGCATGTATTATTTTTCTTCCAATCACGAACCAAACATGGTTCCCGGAGGATACATTTTAACAGAAACTAGCCAATGCTGGTGCGCAAAGGAAAACAAGAGAAGAAGAGTTTTTGACACCAACGTCGTTCAACGTGGCGTGGCAAGTTCTTAAGTTAGAAAATTAAAAACAAGGCTCGGATGTAGAGATAGAATTGATCAACAGATTGATGTGGAATTTTTGGAAGAGAAAACTGATCAATTCATTGAAAAAATTAGTTTCATTATATTCGTCCAATTAATAATCTTTTTATGTATCGTTTTGTTGAAATAAAAAATCTAGTGTCACGAACGGGATTCGAACCCACGACGTTCAGCTTCATACACGGCTGCGCTACCACGTGAGCTATCGTGACACTAATTTCCAATCTCAACACAACCTTTTGAATTTTCCCTCCTTTTCGCCATTTTTCAATCTCAACTAAAACCTTAATTAATCGAAAAAAAAAATTTTGGTCACTCGGACGACGAAACCTAATAAAATGTAATAAGCAAAATGATGTATACTTCATACGCTTAAGTACTCCGTGGCCATTTCATTTGTCGCCGAGAATCAAATATATTACACGACATTTGAAAAATTAAAAAAAAAAAAAAAAAAAAAAGGAAAATTCAAAAGATGGGATGGTGGGGTGGAGATTGAAAGTTAGTGTCCGAGTGGGTCGAAGTCGATAGCGGTGGTAGAGCAGCGGCGTAGACCGAAGGTCGTGGGTTCGAATCCCGCTTTTGACACTAAATTTTTTATCTCAACCAAAACCTTAATTGATATATCGTGACTTTTATCCACTCGAACACCAACTCCCCATCTCAACCTACAACCTTAGAAAAATGGCGGAAAGGATGGTAAATTTCAAATGTTGTAGGTTGATTATTGGGATATCGTGAAATGCGGTCTGGTGTTGTAGGTTGAGTTGAGGGGGTTGATGTCCGAGTGGATCGAAGTCACGATAGCTCAATTGGTTAGAGCAGCGGCGTATCTAGCCGAAGGTCGTTGGTCGAATCCCGCTCGTGACACTAACTTTTCATTCCAACTAATACTTCCATAAAGATAAATTAATCGAAAGGAGTTATTTTGTCAATCTGACCATGAAATATAATGAATTTATCCTTAGTACTAAGTGCCCAGATTAACAAATATTCCTCTTTGGTTTTCCTTGGAATGCTTTCCAGAATCTTTTCTGTGTTTCTCTTAAAATTTCTGTTTTCCATTCTTCATTTTTTCTTTCATGCTTCGTATTTTTGTTTTTATGTCGTGTGAATTATTTGCCTATTTAGTCCATTGTACGTAAAAATGCATCCATAGTTGAATGCCTTGTTAATACTCATACCTTTTAATTTATATTTTCTGGTGCATTAAACGGAATCAAATTATCGTAGCAACTTTCCAACAAACATTGAGGACTGCCAGTCTGTTTTCTTTATTTTTTTCATTCGTCATATCAGTATTTAAATTATCCGGGAGGATAATTTCTCTTCTAATAGAAAGATTTGTATTTTTCTTATAAGTGGTTTTAATTAGATTGATTTTCTTGAAAGGGTCCATCTTAGAAATGTGATTGTCCCCGTGTGTAGAGAAAGTAATAACGCCCCAGAACGACTCAAGTTCCCATTTTCTTCTTTTTCCTCGTGCCGTATTGATTTGAATAATACATAGACACGAGTGGATAATGGAAGTAAGATAGAAAAGTAGATTTTTTCCATTATTTTGAAAATTGTGAACGTGTAACGAAAATAAAACAGTCGTGGACGGTTGAATTCGCCTTATTACTTTTTTTTTTAATTTAAGAAGCTTTTTGTTACTTTGCGTTGCACAATTTACATCACTACAGTTTAAAATATATTGGAATTATTTACAAATTATTTACATCAAAATTAGAAGTTTTTTACGGCACTTGAATGACAGATAGATATAAGCCGGCGTCCCGCAATGGCGCGCACTTGGATCTGTCCTTTATATCACTTATATTCAGACCCTCAAACGCCATTTTCACGACTATGCGGACAGTACTACAATTTTTGTCTTGCAAGTCAAATCCTATCCAAGTAACTCTCCAACCTCCAACATGACATCGCCAACAAGGAGAAAAAACTTGCATCGGCTATCGACCAGAGAACGTTTTTGTTAAAATGTAGACTACATAAGGTATTTCCTACTCACATTAAAAACAATTTTAAGGAAATCGCTACATTTTTTTATGTTCATATAGCTAATATATTGAACTGTAGAAATCAATCGAAATGGAAATATCAACCTTCACAAACAAAACGTAAATACCAAACGAGAGAAAGCGTAAAGTGTAGAAAGAGTGAATATGTAAAAGAATGCTAGAGAGACGAAAATAATACATATAGAGAGATGGGGGAAGTAAATAAACTTATTGTAGAGAAAATAAAGAAAACATATCGTAAAGAGAAAAGCATAGTCAGAACGAAACAGAAAATCAGTGGAACGGATGATTTGTGGTTAATATACAGGGTGAATTGCTACTCGTGCTACAAACTTCTCCAGTAGATTCTTCACCCTAAAATGAACAAAAAAAGTTCATATTGTCCATGGTCCGATTCTCAACCATTTCAGAGTAATTTCGCCTTTTATCGATTTTGAAAGATATCACGTCCTGGGGTCGGAAAATCGTGATATCTTTTAATCTAAACATTTCTCTGAAAATCTAATAGCACCGTTGAAATTCCCGTTAATTTTTCAATAAGATGATGACGGTGGCAAAATGTTTGGGCTAAGTTTTTGTGTTTTATTTCAGCCAGAACTACTAAAACAGTGGAAAATTGTGTAAATCGGAAAGTGTATAAAGTAATCCAGAGTTTCTAATTTTAGTCTCAGAAGGCAGCAAATTTGAGGAAAACTACCTGATTTAATAACACTTCCAACGCACTCGTCATTTTCTTATTTAGTGGTTGTGAGACCAAGATGTTGATGACAAAAAGAGAAAAACTGTAAAAACCACAAAAAGTTTTTTCACTTTGTTTTTCTCTCAAAATCGTAATTCCATTGAAATTTTTTAATTTAATTTAATGCCCATTTAGTATGTAATGCTTAAGAAGTTTACAAACAGCTAGAAGGTCAAGGAAGAAAGACCCAATAAGTCTTTTATTTACACAATTGGAATTAGGATTAATACCTAATAAGATGTTGGTGGTGTTTACTCACAACGAATGAAAAGATTTGAATTTTGTTCATTGTCTAAAGTGTACTCGTGCAGTTAACAAAATTTGTGATAATGT
>CM077109.1:3804362-3842711 GCA_039619505.1 Cimex hemipterus
AGAGTGAGAGTGAGAGTGAGAGAGAGAGTGTGAGAGTGAGAGAGAGAGTGAGAGAGAGTGAGAGAGAGTGTGAGAGTGAGAGAGAGAGAGTGAGAGAGAGAAAGCAATTGTGTGAAGGTGCGATTGTGCCTTGGTAGCTATAAATTGTGTTTTTGTCTATAATTATTGTTTTCTCTATAACAGCTGCAAATTTTAAAATAAAATATTTTGTCTTTGAAAATATTGAACATCTTAAATTTATCATATGATTGATTGACTTAAGATTAAATAAGCATCATACATATTAATGATTAATAATTTTTGTAAACGCATTTATATTGCTATAATTTGGATTGACATAATTTGTGAAAGCTAAGTGAGTACTAACTAACGATTTATATAAAGGTAATTTTAAGTTAATTTCTTTGTTAAAATTTCGATTGAAGGAAAATTGTTATATTTTTTATGGGAAGGCTAAAATCGATCAATCAACTTTTTACTGCTAACACAGTTCTATTTGATTTTCCCACAGGCGTAACCGAGTGCTTTTTCTAATAAAAATCAATCATCTTCAAGGCGTGTTTATTGCTTGAAGACTTTTAGTAACTTTTAGTCACTTTTTTTTTTTTTTTTTTGAACGACCAAATCGAATTAACTTTCCCCCTCGTTGAAACATTTTTTGTATTATGACCCCTGCCTTGAGGAGTTACTCAATTTAAACTTCACCAAATTAAGATTTATTTTATGTTTATTAAGGGTTTAGGAAAAGTCGATTCGCCGGTAGTTAATTGTAAGAGCGAAATTCCAAGCACCCATATCCGCGGAAGGGCGCACTTGTTTCGACAAATCAAATAAAGTTTTAACGAGCTCCAAAATCGGAGAATAATTTCTATGCAGAACAAGGGGTTTAGCTTCTTTCCAAATAACATTATTATACTATATATTATAATTGAGATTTGTAAAGAAAAATATACATTTGAGAAGGGAAAATAAGCTTCACCTTTGCAGAAAATTAAGTATGATGGCACGCTTTTACGTCATGAATGAAATGTAAAATAAAAAGTTAACGGGTGACGGTTTTCACATCGGTATTGTCATCAACGACAAAAATTGATTTAAATTCAATTCGACGCTGTGCTGTATTCAACTTAGAAATTGGCTTTTTTCCACCTTCTACTGAACCAAGTTCAAATCAATTGAAGGATTGATTTATACAGCCAATTCTGTACATACACGTACATACATACAGAATTAAGCTTATGTCTTCTCGCATGCGGCGAGAATCGCCTGCTTTCGGTCTTGGCAGTCCGGGGCATAATGCGTTCCTCCGTTATTAATTAATTTCATTTGTCACCGAGAATCAAATAGACTACACGACAATTGAAAAATGCCAAAAAGGAGGGAAAATTAAAAGTTTGGGTTGAAATAGGAAGTTACTGTCCGAGCGGATCGAAGTCATGATAGCTCAGGTGGTAAAGAAGCGGCGTAGCGGAAGGTTCGAATCCCGCTAGTGACTCCGTTTTTTTATCTCAACTAAATACCGTAATTAATTGAAAGATATTAATTGGTTAAGGTAATCACAAAAACTAGTGAATTGATTAATTATAAATATTTGTTAAAATTATTTATCCATTTAAATCAAACGAAAGTGTTTTGCGTAATTTCTCATGTTCACATCGGGGTAATTAAGCAACATACACAAAATATTAATGACCGGAATGGCCTCAAATAATATAACTTATTAAAACCAACTCTATTTCACCAAATTATTGCTTGAACGGGATGTTGGTAAAACCGATTTATTTCTGAAATACAGGGCATTAATCGGTTTGACGTGTTCAGAAGAAAACTTGGGTTAAACAATTTTCAAGTCAGTTTCAAATGTAAACAGGAGGCGACGGGGCGCGTCTGAGGGTTGATTTAATCGAGTTTTAATGCGTGTGTTGATTCAAACTCACGCTGAGAAACCGGCAAAAGACCGGGCTTGGAAATTGCTCGCTTGCTGTTTCTCAAGTAATGGAAACGGGCAGGGAGTAAATTCATAGGAGTTAAGAAGGAAAAACGCCTCGAATCCATAACGCCCCGCTGATTCGGTGAGAAAGGAAAGAAAACAAGAAAATCCACTGCCGCGCCAGTTCCCTGGCGCCGATAAATCTCCCGGCCAAACAAAGTCCTGGCATTTCAAATCGCCTGAGAGCCGGCGGTCATTTTTCGATTAAATAAATCGTCAAATAAAGTTTAAGATGCAAATAAATACAGTTATATTACCTCTATGTGACATGTTTAGTTAGGATTGGTTAGGGATGGTCAAAAGCCTTTTCAGTTTATGTACCAATGAATAACAAAAATGATTGAAAAAAAAACAACAGTTTTTTTAAAATAATATAAACCGAAATACAGTAGAGAGGAGAATAACGTCGCCTTGTTAAAGCAAACAAAAATCTGTATGCCTATAAAAAAGAGGAGGAATAAAAAAATCATATATATGTGTGTGTCGGGAAAAGGGTGGTGTTAGCCTGGATTCCTGAGTAGGTCGGAATGGCCGCGATGGCGGGTACTCTCGTCCTTCACAGTGATGATGTTTAGACCACCCCATTTCGGCTAAAAGAATAGTGAAAAATATGATATTAGAAAAGTAGTTAGGGATGGTTAGGGCTCGAATGCGCATGACAGGTGCAGGCTGAGCTTGACAAGAGACCTTTGACCATTCGCAGTGCTCATCTACGGGGTGGTCAGCAATTCCACTTAAAAAAATAACCGGCCGGGGAGGATCCGGTAGTTTCTATGCTTGGGAAGCCCTACACTCACACAGATAGAGTCGCCTTCTCTATCTAGGGAATACGCGATGGGACGACAGGCCGATGTATTTAGCGAATGGAGCATACGCCCCGATGCACAATGTCGGCTCCACCATTAGGGGTGGACCAGCGGAGAGCCTCGTTGTACCAGCCCTTTGGGGTTGGAAGCTTCTCTACACCAATGCTGCGGCGATAACACAACTCTGTCGTATGCTAAAATGCGTCAGCTCTCATCTTGAGAATCAAACCGTCTGATAAGGCCGAGCAGGCCAAGTGCGGACGTTAAAGATCCTCTAATCATGATGACGAAAAGTACTCGGGAACGTCATTAGAAAAGTGGAAGCGTCGTTGAGACAACTCGAGAGACGCGCTGGTGTCCGTAAAGCCAAAGGTGAACCCGAGAGGATATTCTAAGTAGAGATGATGACAGACCCAGGGCCAATCCGATCACGAATTATAGGGATTATTGTGGGGGCTGATCTGTCCAGCGACTAGAAAACTTTCGGTTCGCGTCAAATGCCACTAAAAACTAACTACTATGGTTACATTTTGTCAGTTTTGTTTTTCCCGCCCGAAGATTGCTACAGTGCAATATGTCCACATCCAATACGCGAGTGTCTGTGCAATATAGAGTTCGGACTTCGAGCATGTAGTTGCACCAATCGACGAACGTGTTATGATTTACACTTAACTCGCTTTCACAGAATTGAACCTATCATTTCATATGTCCAAGCGTATATGATCAGCACGACGGTCTTGGGTCAGTTAGATATGAGTTACTTCTTAATACAATTCCGTCCCCTCTCTTGTAGCACCTCCATTTGTCACGAATTCTGTCAATTGCAGCCTCCTCCTGAACATTGCAACTGGAGTATCGCTCTTTTCCTGTACGAAACGAACTGCAGGTTTCTTGGTTTTGACAGTGTCGTGTAGTGCGAAAAAGTTAACTTTTATTTAACACCGAACTCTTGGACAAATGGTATACAACACAATACACCAATACATACAATGTTCTAAACATAAAATCCAATCTTATACAATAATTCACCTTGACGTAAAACATAAGTTAAGATATGATAAGAGCAGAAGCCCAGTGACCTGACCTTTATCTCGCTCTCTGTCAGCGAGGCGGAGGCACATTAACGAAAATGGTCCAAATTATCTACGTTGCTATTTCAAACAAATAGTCGGCTGAATGATAGTTTGGCTTTCGAACCCATCATTCCACTGCTCATATATTTCACAGGGTTTCAGGATTTCATTACTTCATATCTTGAGCCGAAACTGTATGCGAATGGAGTGTTCCTAGATTTTTCTTGCGCCTTCGACAAAGTATGGCATGAGGGTTTATTATACAAATTTTTTATGTTAATTATGATCCCGAAACAGTACAGGTGCTTTAAGTATAGACCTTGGTGTATCACATTGGAGTGCGTAGGACATCCTCCATCAGTAAGGATTGTACTATTACATTTTACGAGGGTGCAACGTTTGGAAGGAAATGTCCTCCAGCCGTTGATTTTGTCCTCATCTACAATAGTTAGCTGATTGTCTTCTCTCGTTCTTCCCGTGAAAGAACCAGTTTCCCTCAGTCTCCCCCATCTTTCAGTGCAGTCCGATGCCAACCAATGCATTGTATCATCGTCCATTCTTTTATCAGATCTGAACAGCTGAGAGAGTAGAATGAAACATGCACTCAACGATAGACATATGTGCTAATACGAAAGAAAAGAAAGAGAAAGAGAGGAAAAAAGAAAGAGAAAAAGTGTAGAAAGAAAATTGTTGAAACCCAAGTGCTCGGGAGGTTGTACGAGAGAATACAAGGTCTAGGCTTGTAGGTACTCTTACTGGAGAGTGGGGTCAAAACAAAAAGGAATTATAAGTTGAAAATATTAAATGTAATAAAAATAATTTAACAATTTCCCTTGTCTGCATAATATTTAATTAGTTGTATTTATTAAATTTTTTACCTCTTTATCCATATCAAAACAGTTAGCCTATACAAATTAGCACATTTTAACTTGACTTACCAATTCGACGCTCCCATAATGCCGTCTGCTGAAAACTCCACGCCTGGATATTAAGTCGTTGGATGATGTGCTGGAACAAAAGAAAAAAAAATCGGTCAGTATTTAGTGGGGAAATTTTGCCTGCCTACGTAGATGGGTAAGCATGGGTGGAAATGGCCGCTCCCCACGCCATCGCTTCCTTAATCAAGATCCCATCTCTGCATCAATCATAACTTCCGGTTGACAGTAATCTAAAGCCTAATACATCTCTGTTGAACGGCTGTTTGTTTCAATTTTCATTTAAAAGCGGTACAAATAAAATACACAACCACTCACCGCTATGATTTTGTATTTTTAATAAACGTAGGTTATAAACGCAACCATGGATTGAATTTATCTTTTAGAAAATGAAATACCACCTGAATTTTCATCCTATAAATGCTTCAATAAATATCGAGGTGGATTTATAATTAAGCCGCCTCTATATGTTCAACGTGATTTTCAGCGTCTATCGGCGACCTGTTTAATCTGTCTTTAGCCGAGGATTTACCCCATGCTACCCCGATTATGAAGGATTCAGTTCGTCACGTCGTGATTATGGAGTGATTTCTATTTGTCAAATGCCTTTTTTTTCCATACAGTTGTAGTAAAATAATGTACAAAGGGCAAGGCTTATGTAAATCAAACAGATAAAAATTTTAAGGTGGGCCGCCAGATATACATTCTTTGGTGTCAAGATTCATGCCAATGTGCCGAATTGTAACATTAAAAAAAATTAAATAAATTGTTGCATAAATCAAACGATTATTATTATTTCTAAGTTAGAATGTATAACCAATAATAAAAACTATTTTGTTGACTTTGATATTCACGTAAGACAAACAATTTGAAATAGCAAGCGCAGTTTAATCAATTTAGCGTTACCGGTCATGTTAACGTTTTGAAGAAATCTCACTATAAAACGAATATTTTCAAGAAATAGTTGAAACGACAAAAAATTGCGGATAAAAACGTAAAATTTATCTTTCACCCAGGCGAAAAAGTCATCATGAAATAGGCATGCATATTTGATGATGTGGATACAAAAAAGTTGCTACTACCTTGTACGTTTTGGTATTAAATCTTATTAAAAAATTCTCAAAGTTACAGTTTTATACATTTTTCAGAGTGTAAAACATCTTCATATATATTTTTTCGGTAGCTTTTCTCGGAATAAAGCAATGGCAATCAACTCGACTATTTTATATACCCGAAACTCACTGGCTCTCTCCAGGCAGTCTCGACACAACATACAAGAATGACAGATCCCTTAGAAAACACTCGCTTTGAGCTCTGAAGATGATCTCAATAAAGACCGAAACTTAATAAATTCACTAGTTTTCCTGATCCGCTAGCTCTCCATCTCAACCAAACCTTTTGAATTTAGACAAGATGGCAGTTGAATTAGACATTTGAAAAATGGCAAAAAGGAGGGAAAATCAGAGTAGATTGAGGTGCTCAAGTGGTAGAGTAGCGGCGTATCAAGCCGAAGGTCCTGGGTTCGAATCCAGTTCGTGACACTGACTTTTGTAACCTCAACTAAAAACCTTAGCTAATTGAAAGATATTAATTGGTCACGTGGACCACGTAAACTAACTAAAATGAAGTATACATTCACTAAAGCTCTCCGTGTCAATTTCATTTATCGCCGAGAATCAAATAGATTACATACTTGAAAACTGACTTTTTAATTTCAACTAAAAACCTTAATTAGTTGAAAGATCGCCCAAGAAGGGTTCATTTGTGTTGTTTTCGGCTTACCGAGGTTCGCCTCGTGAGGCCCAGTTTAACTCGCTGAGGCCCCATTGTTTTTATTTTGGCAAGGGATAACGCCGGTGTCTTCGGCCTGCACGGGAGTAAGTTAATCTCTCGCTTGCCTGGGTCAGCACTAGATGCACCGTTTACCGTATCGATTATCAACCTAATATCGATTTTCTTTGGTCATTTCTCATCGATTTCTTCGCTTTAACACCTACACATCACCGACCTTACGGACTACATCAACTCAATCGTCATCCGGCTCTACAGGCACCTTCGTCGACGTGAAACCCAACAGCAACCTCCAGATCAACACCGCTTGTTTTGATTGTTTGGAGAAGCAAGTCGTCAACCCACCAATTATCTTTTCGTTGCGTCTCATATTTTGACATGGATATGTCTTACGACTGTGGGTCAGTCCGAAAGTTTAACAGGGAAATTGTTACCACGCCCGTGCGTGTGTGTGTTACCACGACCGTGCGTCTGTGCAGTGTTTACCAAGGATAGGCGAGAACGAACTGGTGGGCAGGTGTTTTTAAAGTCGCGACGCGATTGATTCTTATGACTCGACACGATTGACACTTATGACGCCTGTGTCGCGAAGCAATTGACGCTTATGGCGCAACGCGATTAACGCTTTTGACGCGTGAGACGCGACGCGAAGCGATTGACACTTATGACGCGGCGCGATTGATTGTTATGACGCGATGACTTTGATTCTTATGACGCGATGAGTTTGATTCTTATGACGCGACGTGATTGATTCTTATGACGCGATGAGATTGATTTTTATGACGCGACGTGATTGATTCTTATGACGCGACATTTACGACGCTTATGACGCCTGTGCCGCGAAGCGATTGACGCTTATGACCCAACGCGATTAACGCTTTTGACGCGTGAGACGCGACGAGACGCGATTGATTCTTATGACGCGACGTGATTGACGCTTATGACGGGACGCTATTGATTTTTATGACGTAAGCGATTGACGGTTTGACTCATCTGACGCGACGCGACTGACGTTTATCGCTCCTGTGACGCGACGCGATTGACGCTTATGACGCGACGCGACCGACGCCTGCGACGTGACATGATTGACTTCCAAAGCTCCATGAGCTTCCAAATAAAAACGATCATCAAATTAAAAAATAAGCGTTCCCTGATAATTTGCGAGCGTGTCATAGCCATCATAAGACATATCCATGTACAGATGTATCTGCATGCAGTGTCGATACTCGTTCTATGTGTTTTAAATTTTTTTTTTGTAAAATCAAAGCGAGTCGTCATCTCACCAACTGCCGTTTTTTTTTTTTTTTTTTTTTTTTTTTTTTTTTTTTTTTTTTGAGGTAGGTTGATAGGTGGCCAGTAGGTTTGATTGTGAAAATTTTTGGATAATTAAGGAAATTTCTTTTACCTTTTTTCATAGTGTAAATAAATTGTAAATATTCAATTTTTAATTTTTAAATTATTACCAATCTCCCCCTTTCTTTTTCCCAAAGCCCTCTTAAGTTTGAAGAGAGAAAAACAACACAACAAAATTTAATTGTACCTCTTGAAACGGGTACAGAACTTTGCGGGTCAAGTAAGATCCGCCCTTCCCCCCCAACAGTTGGCACAATAAAAAAAATGCTTTTCTCAAACCTATGTCACACCAAACCGCATCTCGTGATCTAAAAATAATCAAGCAATTAATGTTCTTTTACATTTTAAGTCAACTATTAATTTTTATACATTCTTATTCTAGAAATAAACAAATAAATAAGAGTGGCTGATCTTGTTCTGTTGGAAAAACTATAACTAGGTATAATTGCAAATGCCTATATCAAATTAAAGTTTTTATGATAATTTTATTGATATTACACGATATCTATTTATCAATTTCGCCAATTGAAGTTGATATATACGTAAGTTTCTTTTCATCAACAAGATCGTATGTTTGGAAACATTTTTATTTTATGGCCTAGCTTAGAGAATTTCAAACATTTGCCAGTATAATCGTTATATCATCCAACGGAAAATGCAAAATGGCCGGATGTAAAATGGCAAAGTGTATTGCCTGGGCGGTACCGCAAGAAATATTGAAAACCCAGACAGTTTAGTGGGTCGTCGGATTTTTACTCTTTTACGTTTTCAAAATTTTCAGAAATTCATTTATAACCACTATGCACTACGATCTAGTGTTATGAATGTCTAAAAAATGTGAACGTTTTTTATCATCCGTATGGTGTAATCCGTGGTCTACTAAAATGGATTCCATACACATGGTGGAAAAACGAAAATTATTTAACAAATTAGGAATCAAACAGATCAAAATACCACTCGACAAAAACTGCTTTTACGCCATAACATAGAAATGCTGAACGAAATATATTATACAGACATGACGAAAAATAAAAAAAAAGTAAAAAAAACACACACACACACACACCCGACTCCAAAACGTGATTTTACGTATGCACACAGGCACACCGGAGATGACGAAACTCCTATTGACATTTCGTTAAATTTGGCTGGCTAATTTCGATCACCAATGGCCAAACTTAGACTTTTACCAGGTTTGCACTATTATTGCCATCATAACACAAAAATAACACGCTACTAAACCTCATTATTTACAATTTCTCAAGCTGTTTGAACGGAATACCTTAGATTGCTTTCAAGATCAACACTTGTATTAGGTTGTTTATTTATTTTCGGGAGGTGGAGTTTGTCTGTGTGAAAGGTCGTGATCTCAAGGCGAAATTGGGTTAGGGTAAATATTACACCGCATTTGTTTGTACGATCGAAAATTTATTGCAAAATTAGCATACAGGTTGTTAAAATGGACTGTATATCTAATTAGGTACGAAGTTTTTGGGCCATGTATCGAAACATCATTAAACCAACATCGATGGAAATAGATACAGTTTTATTCATTTGCGTTTATAAAGAGGAATAATCTTAAGGTTTTACTTTTTTCGTCTATTATGACATTGTTTGCAATGCTGCGTGCATCAAATTCTGATATGTTGTGACGGGCTACACCTAACAAACAGCAAGTTCAAATAAGTCCCTAAGTACTGTAAATAATTTATATCTCCCTATAAGAAACAAGTGAATTGTTCAGATATTTTAAATATTGATGTGTAGTTAATGGGATTGTATGTATTTCGTATTATCACTTTTAACCCTTTAGGTACCTCTTCCGCTAATTCTGGTTTTAATCATGTCCTAGATCCACTATACTGGTGTTTGACTTATAAAATAATATAAACCCAACGGTAATCAAACACATGGGAAAATAACTGACAGAATTTTTTTTGTCAGCTATAAAGGAGCGAACTCGGAAGTACACAACATCTCAGCGGGTGTTCTTCAAGGAAGTGTTCTGGGACCCCTCCTTTACATTCTTTACGAGCATGACTTTCCAGCAGATAGCAACATCGCAATAGCCCAATTTGCCGATGACAAAGCAGTGCCGTCCCAAAGTGTGACGCTCAGTGATGCAGAAACGAAGACGCAGAATCATTGCCGAAAAATTGATGAGTGGGCTCAAAAGTGGAAAGTTAAGCTGAATTCTACTAAGTCCAAACTCATTAACTTTACTTATAAGAAGACCTCAAGGCCTTCACATATATTACTGGGTGGAAGTAATGTACCTCGAGCGGACTCATATAAATACTTAGGGCTGCACTTGGACAAGCATCTGGAATAACCACATATCCTTGCGCATTCGCAATACCAAACCAATTCTTTCTGGAAATTCTGTCAAAATCCCACTTAAGTGAATCCTTTATCTAAGCCTAATAAAACCAATATGGTTTTATGACTCGCCCATTTGGTGTTCTGCATCCACCTCGCAAATAAAACGGATACAAACGCTGCAGAATCGTGTATTACGTTTAATAACAAACGCGCCCTGGTTCGTAAGGAATGACCAAGAGATACTCGATGCTCTTGCCAAAGCTGACTCCCACCCGAATCCGGCAATTGCTCAAATTTCAGCGAATATGCCTCCACCCCGCCAACAAAGACGGCTAAAAAGAAAGCATCATACGCACTACAGATTGTAAATATGTGTGTAATGTAAATAAGTGATAGTGTAAACGTGCGCCTGACGTTTTAGATTAAACAAAAAAAAGTAGGTTAATTTATTTAACAACCAGATATTTATTTATCTCAAATTATTATACCCCAATAAGTGAATTTTATCCATATTATCCATATTATACCACATCAAGAATAAACCTATCTTACCAGACAAGCAGCATCTATCAAAGCACTAAGTTCAAACGCCATTAGTTCAAAGATGGTGATGAATTGCAAAATTAAACTAAATAGATCAGATATGGAAACTGATTGCCATGTGCTTTGTCCCAGAACGACGACCTTGTAAGGAAAGCTGCTCTACCGCTGGCTGATAGGTCCCGAGCAGAGGGGACGCCACAACACCTTCTAACAGACTGTGGCGCCACCTTTGACCGGAGCAGTATGTTTGTGTGTACAACAGAATCGAACAAGAAATTCAACCACCGAAACCAGTTCTACTAATCAAGTTTCATGATGGTCCTATCCTCCATGGGAACAGAAAAGGGGGATAAAATAGCTCCGAAAACTGTGCATCATATTACACAACTCGTTCATCTTTCCATAGCATGTTAAACGTTAACTTGGTAGAACCAAAAATAAAGCATCATTTAGGCCTGTTGTTGTTTGTTTTGATTCTCTTTTGTTTTAAATTTTAAGATGGCAAAAGTTAATAAAAAGAAAATTTAATCAACCCTTTCATTAAAAATGCTATATATACATTGAAAAAGTACTAACAAATGGCACATTTAAATTCGTGCCGATATACCTTACTTGTATCCTACGTTCTAACAGCTTATAACTATATAAAATACGGGATGTATCTATTATGAATGAGAGTGTAAAGTCAGGTCAGAAATAAACAAAAGAAATGGATTGGCCTTTTTTAATTAATCCGTATTTAAGAATTAAAATACGCGTAAACAACAAACAGCTATTAAAGTCATGGCTGCCATGTTGACTCCCTACGCCCTAACGGATAGCAATGTGACTACATTTTCGACTAACATTGACTCAAGCCTGTTAGATCGAGCGACCTTAACCAGCTGATGCTTACAAGTCATCGTTAACATTTTTTTTTTTTTTTGATCAACTGGCCCTAACAGAGAGACCTCGCAATTACGTAGCACACGTATAGATTTTTGTTATTTTCTTTTATCGCACGTAAGTATTATTCCAAATAATCTGAAACCAATTCTTTTTTTTTTTAGCATGTTAACTTCTAATTATTCCGCAATGCTGGGCGTCGCGATTGAAGAACCGAAAATAAAGCTATAACAATCCTTGAAGGCTTGTTGTTTGTTTTGGATTTCTTTTGTGTTCAATTGTAACCTGCCAGAAGTTAATGAAAAAGTAAAATTAATTCTTTCATTCAAAAGACGTGCACTCGCAAAGTACCAACAAATGACAGCTTCAATTCGCGACGACATACTTAACTTGTAACTTAACGTCTAACAACCTATAAATTTACTGGATATGAAAGAGCATATAAAGGATAGGTCAGAAATTCGCAAAAGAAGTGTATTGGTCTGATTCAATTAATATCGTTTTTAAGAATAAAAATTCGTGTACACAACAAACAGCTGAAGAGTGCATGGCTGCCATGTTGGTTACCTACGCCCTAACGGATAAAACCGTGACTACATTTTCGACCTAACATCTAACATTGACCCAGACCTGTTAGATCGAGCAATGTTAACCAGCTGATTCTTACAGGTCTCCGTCATATTTTTTTTTCGATTTAACCGGACCTAACAGAGTTAACAGGGTTAACAGAAAGATCGTGAATACCTCTAGCAATGATGATCCGAACCCAATAAACCTTACCACCATACGAACACTACTACTATTTATTTTTTCCAAAATCGTCGACACGAATTCCGTTCATACCACAGCACCATTCATCAGTTGCGTCGGGTTGTAAAAGTTATGGAGCTTAGAACGTTGCGACTAGTGCGACGGTGTATTTTTTATGAAAGCCTTAGATCGAATTCCGGCAACCCGGGCTTCTCTCCTTTCTTTCTTCCTTCCGGTTTCTTTATGAAAAAGTCTTGGAATCAAATTCTGTCTTGTATGGAGCAAATAGTTTAGACCGGTCGTTGAGAGGGTTGTCGTTCGATTTTATTTCTTCATGAGTCATTTGGTTTTAAATTTAACCAAATAATTTGGTTCGGATCGTTTTTTTTATGTAAAAATGTTTTAATTGTTACTATTTTATTGCACTTTCCGACCTCATCAGAACATTGAATCATAAAACTCAGTACTCAACAATTAAATAAATATTTTTTTAGTTTTTATTTAAAACTTTTGTAAACCAACGGGAACATATCCTTTTGGATAATAAATGCATTGACAGAACAAAAAAAATTGAAGTAATATAGAAATGAGAGTTTAAATAAATTTGTGTCATTATGGTATACGACGTGTCGGATGAACGTACGACAGGAGTGTGATGTTTAGATGCTTTTAGTCAACGATTCATGGAGATCGAGAGATGAGGTCTGGTGTGACGTAGGTTTAAGAAAAATATTTTCTTTATCGTGCCAACGTTTCGATTTTTACTGAGATGTCCTGAAGATGATCTCCGTAAAGATCGAAACGTTAGCACGATAAAGAAAATGTTTTTCCACATCGCATCTCACGATCTCAGAACGTTCAATCAAGTACTGCAACTAACCGACCTAACATTGGTCTTGTCCTGTTAGATCGAGCAATGCTAATAAGCCGATTCTTACAAGTTATGTTATCATTGTTCTGGATCTAACAGGAACTAACAGAGTTAACAGGGTTAACCCAAAAGTCGTGGATACCCCTTATGTTATATCAAAAATAAGATGTTTGAGCAGTTCCCCTGGATTATATTTGCATTCAATGCAGATTGTACTCAGCTATCCTCAACCTTAAAAATGGAATAGACAACTTTGTTTATTAAGCTATTACATATTATTTATGACATTATGACCCAAAAGTCCTAGGCTTTAAAAAAAATAAAAATAAATAAAACAAGCTATTGCAGCCGATTTCTAATTTATAACAATTAACCATGGATGGACATGGATTTTAAATACGACTTCCGTAATGTTCGTAACATGCTCATAGATAAATACATAATTATTTCTTTAATGCCTCGGTTTGTATTTACAAATACAGGTGTACATTGCGAAAAGTAAATTTTTTCTGTTTGCAGTGAGATCATTCCATTGGGTAAACAAACTGAGATTATATTGCGGTCCGAGAAGGGTTATTATGGGGGTTGAGACCACCCTCGCGAATATCCGGTCTTCCGCTAATTTCCTGCTGCGGCCTCCCAACCCCAATTAAGAGCCGGAGGCGACGACCTCCTTGTTCCTCTAAGCCCCCTCTGGAAAATTAAAAATCTTGTTTAAACCCAGTTAAAACTATTTCCGTCGGCGTCTTGACAGAACAAAGGACTGGATAAAGGGGAGGGTGTGGTTTGTGTCCCTTTTTATTTATTCATCACCGTTTAAAATGTCGTCTATCCGAGCGATAGTTAAAATGGTGAAATGATTAAATAAATCAAAATTTTTATTGTAATAAATATAAACATTTTAAGTAAACATCAAACATGCGGCGATGGCATGTCTATTAACGTATTAAATTATTATTATTAATATTACATTTTTATAATGTATGTGTTATTTATCAAAACGAAAGTAATTTATCATCCTGACAGTATAGAGTTGATTCTTTACCCCTAACATTATCGAATGCGCTAGGGGATGTGGCCAAGCTCGCCTGCATACTAATGACTGCGTTATTATGCATTAGCCCGTCCCAAACCACGTGATTAATCGCTTTCACTACTTCGCTGAAATTGTGGCATCTCTTCATGTGGTTTTGCCGGGGTGATGTACCTGTTACCGACCATTTTGGCCCGCCTATCTTCGCCGGGCAATCTTTGTTTGTCGGCGACTTTGGTCACCTTGCCTTAAGTCAGGTTTTTTTGTTCAGGTCAAAAACTAAAATTTAAACTTCTAAAGAAACCTGGCGCATTCTTCAATATGCACTACATATTCTTTCTACTTATCATTGTTACTCAAGATTTGAATCTGTGCATGTAAAAATTCCAAGATTTGTAATGCTGGTGTTGTGAATAACTCACTTAAAATTCACTAGATTTTGTAGTGCGCTTGACAAATAAATATATTTCAATTAATTAAGGTTTTTAGTTGAGATAAAAAGTCAATGTCACGAGCGGGATTCGAACCCATGACCTTCGGCTAGATATCCCGCTGCTCTACCACTTGAGTTATCATGACCTCAATCCACTCGGACACTAACTTCCTATCTGAACCCCACTTTCCCCCATTGAATTTTGCCTCCTTTTTGCCATTTTTCAATTCCTAATTCAAATGGCATTTTGTCCAAAATAATAAAGTGGGGTTGAGATGGGAAGCTAGTGCCCGAGTGGATCGAAGTCACGATAGCTCAAGTGATAGAAAGCGGCTTCTATAGCCGAAGGTCGTGGGTTCGAATCCCGCTCGTGACACTGACATTTTTATCTCAACTAAAAACTTAATTAACTATGAATAACACTCGAACAAAAATTAATTTCCGGTAATAACCTTTCCTTATTACTACAGCGTAATTTTAAAGATATTAAAATAGGAATGAGAACGTTAATAATGTATAAATGGTATTTTAGATGGTTTGTAATACAACTGTATCGTGCAAAAAGCTCATCAAGACGTGGGTTGTGCATTAGCATTCGGGGGTAAAAGTGGCTGTTGCCGGGGATAATCGATTCCTCTGAAAATCGATTCTCTTTCTCGACGTCCCCGGACCCTTTGTCATCTTTCCTTTGGGCCTGAGCATTGTTCCTTCTCGTCTCTTTGTTCGGAAGGGGCAACAAAAGAAACCGAGCCGAAGGCAATAAAAATGCTCGCGACGACAAAACAAAACTAGGAATGGAAAAAAACAAAACCCTCCCCCATGAGAAAAATAATTAACAAATCATAATTTCAGCCCTTCGTTGATCAAAAGATTGCAAAACGTACAGTTTTCAAAAACATCAAAAGTAAATTATTATTTCTTACTCCATGAGGCTCTATTTTATTTAATCCAACCGTCACTAACCATCCGACCTAAATACTTTCATAAACACTCTCAACCAACATAAAAGGCCAAAGACTAAGATTTCTCCATAATTTCCGAAGTCCCAGAGCAAAAGAAACTTGATTCAGACAAAAAAGAAAAAATTGGTTAGTTTAGTTCTATCAGGCCAGAAACTAAAGGCCCACCCAACCAGAAAATTAGGTGCGGTTTTTCATTTATTTATTTTTTTTTAAATAAAGTAAATCAAGATGATTTTTTTGTTTGCATAAAGTAACAGTGAAACAATTTTTCGTCTCTTCGTGAAGAAAAAGTTTCTTGAATAGTTCACCGTAAATTACAAAATTTCATTCATGGCTTCAAAACCTATTATTGAATGTATGGTCTTATTGACCGTTCTTTAATGATTATTTGGAAATCGTGAGATGCGGTCTGGTGTGACGTAGGTTTTAGAAAAACATTTATTCACCGTGCCGACGTTTCAAGCTTTATTGAGATCATCTTCAGGGCCTGGGATTTGTAAGCAATGTTTAAATTATACAAATGCATTTAAAATGTTAAAAAGAAAAAAAAAGAATTTATACCACGCTAGAAATTTTAGATTCAATGAAAATATCTGTACTCACTCAAAGGATTTTGTGTAGATGTGTGTCTTCTGTGAGTCATCATTCTTCTGTATTGTGTTGGGAGTGCCAGTGAGATATTCATGTTTTTGTTTATAAATGTTGGATTTGGAAGGTCTTTCCTGAAGGAAGTCGGGATAGAAAGACTCTTTTTTTATATGGGTCGGCTTCTTTATGGCGAAAGGAGTCAACAATGGGTAATGGTTAAGCCTAATTAAGTTTTCAGGATTATATAGGAAGGAAAAGGAAAACCAAAATGTTGAAAAATTAGATTATGTAAAAATGTTTGATGTGTATAAAGTAATGATCGTTTTATTTATTAATGTTTTGTGTGATGTGATGATGGCAATATCAATACCGATAACACTATCGCCCTGCCCAACATTGGTTAGAAAAGTTTCCTTTAAAACTTCTCCCTTGAATGGCGATGAATTGGTGGAAGTTTTCGAACCTGCTTAGTGCCAAACACGCCAGTTTGTTAAATCTTCAACGGAACCGTTCATACCATTCGTTTTAGCTTGGTAAGACGGGAAACCTGAGCAATTGGGATCCTCATAAATTGGCCGATGGTAACAAATTGCAAACTTTAAACATTTGCTTTTATTGCTTTGATGGAACAAGCTAGAAACGTTTTTTTCACATTTTGTAAAAGATTTTTCAAGTCACAACCGCCAGCCCGATGTTCCAATGAGAAGCTGATTTTTAATACCACTCAGTTTTGAATGTTCACACTTGTCCGGCATAAAAACCAGCTTCTTACAAGCTGTATGTTCATGTCAAGAGACGTGTCGGTAACTCCTCAAACTTGATTATGCTTGAAATCCCGATAGTTGTAAACAACTGAATGACTAGAAACATCATTACAAACCGTGAGCCTACACACTAACCCCACAAACTTTCTAATAAGTAGACACGATGTTTTCTATAACATTCGAACAAAAAAATGATTCTGTTCAATAGCACCAGAAGGTCGAATTGGCTGTCACCGAATGACTGCGTCGTATTGAAGCGAAACCCGAATATGTACTGACAAAAGGTGCTTTGGGTGGTGTGGAGTACGTTTTTAAACATTTTGAGCCACGTTGGGATTGTACGCTCATTTATTTTTCATCACCGAACGTATTGCAAATTTATTAACTGCCTTGGCCACCATAGTCTGAGGTAAACAAGCATAACTTATCAATTTTAAAGCTATGAAAAAAGTCAATCGCATTATTCACAATGTTTGTAACAAGTTTTAACTCCTGTTAACTCGAGCAAAAAAATGTCCAGTCAGATCGTGAACGCCTTCATCTTTCCTTAGCATGTTAAACTCTAATTGTTTTGAAGTGCTACGCCTGTCAACTGGTAGAACCAAAAATAAGGCTATAACAGTCCTTGAAGGCTTTTTTTTCGAGGGTTCGCAATAACAGAGATCGTATAAATCCTCAGGGTGCCGGTGTTTTTGAAAAAAAGCCCATTTGTAAGTATGTCGGGTTCGAATGCAGGGCCGCTGGATTCGAACACGGGACCTTTACCTTACAGTGATGAGTGATGAGCCCCGTGTCAATGCCTAAATCGTTGCGGCCACCGACGGCCCAGTTAAATTTTTCCAGACAAGTAAAGCAAAGATCGTCGACATATAAAGGTCTGACTATACGAACGTCTATATTCTCAGCCAGACGGTTTACTGCAATGGCAAATAAGGTGACACTCAGAACCGAGCCCAAGGCTTGTGGTTGTTTTTTAGGTATTTTTTTTGTTAAATTGTAATATTACAAAAAAAAAAATTAATCAACGCTTTTATTTAAAATGCTATTTATCCACTTGAAAAATACTAACAAATGACTCGCTTCAATTCGTGCCGAAATACCTAACATGTAACCTAACCTCTAACAGGCTAAACTTTATAAGATAACGGATGTATCTGTTATGAATAAGAGTATAAAGGATAGGACAGAAATTTAGAACAAAAATGTATTGGTGTGATTTCATTAATTAGTATTTAAAAATAAAAATACATATAAACAAAAAACAGCTGTTAAATTCATGGCTGCCATGTTGGTTACCTGCGCCCCAACGGCTAGCAATGTGACTATATTTTCGACGGAGCACCTAACATTGGCTCTGGCCTGTTAGATCGATCAATGTTAACTTGCCGATTCTTAAAAGTTTACGTCATCAATTTTCTCTATCTAACACGACCGAACAGAGTTAACGAGGTTAAAACAAAGATCGTGAATACTCCTAATGTTTTATAATGTACAATGAGTTCGTCAAGACACGTTTCCTTATGGGCTGACACATTTTCCTCTTGCTATTATGCGATGTGAACACCCAATCCTTCTATGTAAAGAGAAATGTTGATTAACGGTATTAAAGCAATACAAAATGAAAAGCCGCGCGAATCTGTACGCTTACCTTTTATAACTGAATTACGTACGGTCACCGGGTAAAGTGACTAGGGCGATGTACACTAGAATCTCATTTTTCCTTTTATATAACTCATCACGATGAAGTTTTCTTAGCAATCAATGTTTGGATGTCTACTTTCTTTTTAAATTTAATTACAATATACAAGCAATAAAATACAATAAGATAATTAAAAAATATATTTACATAAACATAATGGAAATCAGAAATGCTTGAAAAATCATGACGGGTTATGAGGTCCAGCATCAATGAGATAGAAAATGGACAAAGCTGTGAGATGGACGGAACAAAAGTTAGTTACTAAGAGTAAGTTGATACAACTATAAATATTATAAAAAATAAATAAAACCTACCGAAATATAAATATTGCTATATTTTGGCAAAGAGTGTTCTTTAATAGAGCAAACTGTATTTAAAAACCATTTTCTATATAATATTCAAATTGATATATGTTTTTGGAACAGAATATTTTTTCTATCGAGAATAAATAACGGCTGAACGATATGTGTCAATGTTGATAAATGGGTTTTGCCGTTGGAAGTCGTTTTACTAAACAATGGGCTCTCGCGTAATGCTTTAGCGAAATGTTTGACCTAGTATTTCTTTCTCTTCTTTGTGCTAGAATGAATATTTTTTTCATATTAAAAGCAAAGTTTATTCAGACTTCAGTGTTAATACATAATGTAAATAATAATGTAAACATCTCTACTGATACCATTTAGGAAAACGATCTTTATTTTTGTTTGAGCGTACTTCTTCCTCCATCTAGAGATGTCAAAATCAATTGATAGACATTGTGTATTAGTTTACAAAATTAAACGTAAAATATTAAGTAAAGCAATTTCTGTCATACGTGGAGTTGACTACCTGGTGGTGTAGTGGACGAGGATCAAACCATATTGCAATAATTCTTCACATTACTTTGAATCAAAAAGATTATTAAAATTTAAATCAATTAAAATCATTAAAGTCATCATGTCCATGCGCCTTTATGGATATCGAGGTTCAGGAAATCGCAGCTATAGTGTTTGGCTAGTGTTTATAATTGCTATTTACATATTATTGACAGAAACCTGGTTAGAAACAACAAACAATAGCCTACTAATGTTTGCCCAGTGTGTGGACACGTCGCCTGTCAACTGCGCACTTGATCCGCGCATGTTAACCTTCTTTAATGCGTGTAGTAGAGACCGCCCCCAAAGCCACTGTTCCTCTTATAATTTTCCAACTAATTATTCTTTTTATCTAAAGCCTTGTTTAACAGTCTCGACACAACATACAAGAAAGACACATCCCTTACAAAACACTCGCTTTGAGCTCTGAAGATGATCTCAATAAAGACCGAAACTTAATATATTCACTAGTTTTCGTGGTCCGCTAACTCTCCATCTAAACCAAGCCTTGAATTTAGACAAAATGGCAGTTGAATTAGACATTTGAAAAATGGCAAAAAGGAGGGAAAATCCGAGTGGATTGAGGTCACGCTAGCTCAAGTGGTAGAGTAGCGGCGTATCAAGCCGAAGGTCGTGGGTTCGAATCCCGCTCGTGACACTAGGTTTTTTTTATCCTGCGTTAAAAACTGCACACAACGTTTTCGTCTATTTCTATTTTTGTCTATTTCGACTATTTCCAGCCTTGGTCCATATGAGCCACTAAAGGCTATCCGCCTATGTGATGAACGTTTGGCCAATTAGGTAATAACTTGAGGGAAGTTTTAAGACTAAAGTACTCTCTGCAGTACTTGATTGATCATTCGGACGAGATCGTGAGATGCGGTGTGGAAAAACATTTTCTTTATCGTGCTAACGTTTCGATCTTTATGGAGCCCATCTTCAGGACATCGCAATAAAAATCGAAACGTGGGCACGATAAAGAAAATGTTTTTTCTTAATCCTACGTCACACCAGACCTCATCTCTCGATCTCCATGAAACGTTGACTAAACGAATCTAAACATGACACTCCTGTAGTACGTTCATTCGACACGTGGTATAATGACACAAATTTATTTAAACTCTCATTTCTATATTACTTCAATTTTTTCGGTCTCCCAACGCATTTATTATCCAAAAGGATATGTCCTCGTTGGTTTACAAAAGGTTTATGTAAGAGCCAAAAACAGATTTATTTAATTTTTGAATATTGAGCTTTATGATTCAATGTTTTGGCGAGGTTGGAAAGTGCAATAAAATAGGAAGAAACAAAACATACGACCCGAACCAAATTATTTGGTTAAATTTAAAACCAAATGACTCATGAAGAAATAAAATCGAACGACAACCCTCTCAACGACCGGTCTAAACTATTTGCTCCATACAAGACAGAATTTGATTCCAAGACTTTTTCATAAAGAAACCGGAAGGAAGAAAGAAAGGAGAGAAGCCCGGGTTGCCGGAATTCGATCTAAGGCTTTCATCAAAAAATACACCGTCGCACTAGTCGCAACGTTCCAAGCTCCATAACTTTTACAACCCGACGCAACTGATGAATGGTGCGGTGGTATGAACGGAATTCGTGTAGATTTTGGAAAAAATAAATAGTAGTAGTGTTCGTATGGTGGTAAGGTTTATTGGGTTCGGATCATCATTGCTAGGGGTATTCACGATCTTTGTGTTAACCCTGTTAACTCTGTTAGGGCCAGTTGATCGAAAAAAAATGTTAACGATGACTTGTAAGCATCAGCTGGTTAAGATCGCTCGATCTAACAGGCCTGGGTCTATGTTAGATGTTAGGTCGAAAATGTAGTCACATTGCTATCCGTTAGGCCGTAGGTAACCAACATGGCAGCCATGCACTCTTCAGCTGTTTTTTGTGTACACGAATTTTTATTCTTAAAAACGATATTAATTGAATCAGACCAATACACTTCTTTTGCGAATTTCTGACCTATCCTTTATATGCTCTTTCATATCCAGTAAATTTATAGGTTGTTAGACGTTAAGTTACAAGTTAGGTATGTCGTCCCGAATTGAAGCTGTCATTTGTTGGTACTTTGCGAGTGCACGTCTTTTGAATGAAAGAATTAATTTTACTTTTTCATTAACTTCTGGCAGCTTACAATTTAACACAAAAGAAATCCAAAACAAACAACAAACTTTCAAGGATTGTTATACCTTTATTTTTGGTTCTTCAATCGCCACGCCCAGCATTGCGGAATAATTATAAGTTAACATGCTAAAAAAAAAAAAAGAATTGGTTTCAGATTATTTGGAATAATACTTATTGGGTTGTCCGGAAAATAATGCAGGATTTTGGTATTAAACAAAAAAAAAAAAGAAACTAGTTACTTTAAAGCAATGTTCTTTAATCAAAATAATTTCCCATACTCTCAATACATTTCTCCCAACGTGTTGGTAACTTATTAATTCCGTCTGAGTAGAATTCAGAATTTTTAGAATTGATAAAGTCAATAAATGCATTTTCCAGTTCCGTTTGATTTTTGAATATTATGTGTTGTAAGTAGTGGTCCAGGTGTCTAAAAAAATGGTAGTCAGTAGGCGAGAGGTCCGGAGAGTAGGGTGGGTGAGGCAAAGTTTCATAGCCAAGCTCCAATAATTTTTGTGACGTTACACGTGACACATGTGGTCGAGCTTTGTCATGCAACAAAATGGGCCCTTTCCGATTGACCAAAGAGGTGGTCAGCGACGGTCGTTTTACTGACTTTGAGTTGCTCTGCAAGTTCTCGAACAGTTGTTTTGGGGTTTTCTTCCACCACTGATCGCAGAACATCATCATTAAGAGAGGAAGGCCTTCCACGACCTTCTTCATCTTCAAGGCTGAAATCTCCCTCCCGAAATTTTTTAAACCACCTTTGCACAGTGCACTCATTAACACAACCCTCGCCCCAGACTTGGTTTATGTTTCTAGCCGTTTGGGCTCCGCTTCGGCCGAGTTTAAACTCGTAAAAGAAAATCGTACGAAATTCTCGCTTTGACATTATAAGGATGACTGAATTATTTCCAAGTAGCGGAATGCTACAGAGGTAAACAAACAATATCATTTGGAAGAGGATTAATAAGTGTTGACATTCATACAAATGAGTAATCCTGTAAACGTAAACAGAATATTTTATATAGATTTTTTTTAATGAAAACTTAAAATCCTGCATTATTTTCCGGACAACCCAATACATACGATAAAAGAAAATAACAAAAATCCATGTGCTACGTAATTGCGAGGTCGTTCCATAATAAGAGAGCATCATTAGTCGAAGTGGATTTTCTGAAAATTTGTCGTACCTGCTCACCAAAATAATTAAGATAAGAGTAAAGCTGTTTTTATGGATGGAAATTTGAATTATTTCTTCCATTTATTATTTGTTTTAAAACTTGAATGTCAATCCTCTCAGTTCCAATTGGTGTACCAAAGTTCAGTGGGAGATTGAAGTTTCCTCAACCCGTAAAAATCATCAGGGACAGGAGGCACTTACTTCCTGTCCCTACTCCCTTTAGGATTCGATCCACATCGACCGGAAGTACATCGGCTAAGATCGGATTTTCCAGAAGAATTACAACCTCCTGACACTTGGGTGTATTCCGATAAAACATTTGAACGCCTTTGATGATAAAGACAATGAAACAACTAATATGAAATATGTACCGTGTTCAATAGTTTCAAAAGTTGGTCTCACTTGTTTAAAATATTTTTGGGTAGTAATAGCCACATTTACATTTCACATCTGCATGGTTACAATAAATAGTAAACACCATCATTTTTCCTGAAGAAGGAAACGACAATTAAGAAAGAAGGTCAATTTTGACGGGATGTATCCAAAAAGTCTAAAGCGGGGAATACACTTACCAGATGCAACGCTTTGCGACGCTACCCGATGCTACCTGATGCAGATGCAAAGTTAATTTTTCCATACGATTTGTATTACCCTCGTGCATATTTGCCCTATGCCACGCTACGCTACCCCACTCTACGCTCTGCGATCCCCATTGTCCAGATTTTTGTCGAGTAGCGTCGAGTACAGTCGAAGACAAGAGACGGACACTCACATTTTTATTTCGAACTATATGTATTATTTGTTGCTATATTAATTACAGTATACTTTTCTAATATAAACTAAAACAACCGAGAAAATGCATTCGTTTTTATTTTCAAAAATAATTATTTTACAGGTTTGCTTGAAAATTTACCAAAACACCGAACTAAAATGTTTTCTAAATTCAGTACACGGTTTTGCTCGTAATATTTAACTAACAATTTATTTCATGTTTTCCTCATAAAATTACGCCATTTTGGTTGATTAGCTCCAGAACGGCATTCAAATTTTTTGTAGTTTATTTCAAAGTATGTATTCAAAAATTCGTTAGTTTTTACATAAAAAATTTTAATAGTTTGGTAGAAAATTGACCAAGACAACGGAATCCCATTTTTTGGTATAATGGATTGGACCTGACAATTTATTAGACGGTTTTTCTCATAAAATTTAACAAACAATTTATTTCATGCTTTTGCTCATAAAATTACACCATCTTCGTCCGTCGAGTAGCGTCACAATAGGACATCAACATTTTTGCAGTTTATTTTAAACTAAGAATAAATAATTTTGTCGTTATGTTAACTGCAAAATTCCTATTTTAATGTAAACCAAATTAATCGAGATTTTGTTTGAAAAATACATAAGTTTTTATAAAAATTATTTAATTGTGATGGTTATAAAAATACTTATCAAAACACCGGAATAATTTTTGTTGGTAGTATTCAATAAAAGAAACACTAAAGTGACAATGATTCTTATTGATATATGTTTGAAATCAATAAAAGAGAAATAACAATACAAAATATAAAGGCACAATTAACACACAAAAAAAGTTCTTTGCACTGCTATACAGTACACAGTAGCACATCCACCGGTGACCGACCGAGGCTTGCATTTCCTCAATACACAACCTCAAGGCGACTCGTCGGGTACCATCTTCAGCCCTCGGATGCAAGTGTCGTGCTTAGGATGAGGTAGCCTAGGATTGAATTACTCCTGTACGCGTCTGCCCGATGATATGCAACGCTACCCTACTCTACGCTCTGCGATCCCTACTCCCCAGATTTTCGTCGTGTAGCGTCGAGTACAGTCGAAGACAAAAGAACCGGACGCTCATATTTTTATTTCAAACTATATGTATTATTTACCATCTTCAGCCATCGTATGCAAATGTCGTGCTTAGGATGAGGTAGCCCTTTTGTGAAGATGTCAGCGAGCATATGCTCTGAAGCTACATGTTGAAGCGTTGACGTGGGGTTTTTTATGGCTTCTCTTATCAAGTGACGTCTCACATCGATGTGTTTGCTGCGGTTGTGGAAAGTCAGGTTCTTAGCCAGCTTCAGCGCACTAGCGTTGTCACAGCACATTTTGATATTTCCCAACTTCTCCCGTCCAAGCTCCAGCAGGAAGCGCTGAAGGTAAATCCTTCCTTTATGACTTCTGTCATTGCCGTATACTCGGCTTCTGTCGTGGACAAAGCGACGGTTTTCTGTTTTCGACTATCCCAAGAGATCAAACTTTTCCCGAGAATGAAGGCGAATCCGGTGAAGGATCGCCGGTCAGTCCCAGTATTTCCCCAGTCCGCATCCACGTACCTTGAGGGCTTCCCGAGAATTTCCATAGGTGACCCGATAGCTTATAATTTTATTTAAAATAATTAAGTTATTACATATTGTGATCATAAAATTTAACTAACAATTTATTTCAAGGTTTTGCTCGAAATGATGCATTAAGAACAAAAGAACCGTTGCGTTTGTGATACGGATTTCTGACACACTGCGCGATTGGTCGAGTCATAGAGTTGCACCGGGTGTGTTCCACGTTTAATAGTTTCTATTATAAGTTTAAAAGGTAAGCTTATAATATGTGGGGATTAGTGGCCGTTAATCGATAATTATTCAAATATCGTGAGATGCGGTCTGGTGTGATGTAGGTATCAGAAAAACATCTTCAGGGCCTGGGATTAACATTGTTTACATTACAAAAATACATATAGGATGTGGAAAAGTGAATTTATATAATGCAAAATATATTTTATATTCAATACAAATGAAGATGATGAGATAGTAAACTCATAAATTTCTGATTTTCGTGAACATATTCCTGGCAAATGTTTCAAACTGGGATTACTGATTTTACCGTTAAATAATTGTTTGTATGGCGTCAAGTGAGTTAACGGGCGAACCTGTCGTTATACTATGTACATAAGAAGGTGCTTTCAATAATTTTGTCATTGAATGTTTGTAAACATTCCGATTACATATGGCAATAAATGTTTGCGTGTAAATCACCTATCATCAACTCATGTATAACAGTCAACAGCAATAATAATAGTTGGAATCCTATAATGTTTTATCATGAGAAAAGAGGTAAAAAATAGATTCATCCATCATCAGGGTCTATGAAAACTCTGCGTTACGGGAAATGAGATGAGAAATCTGATTTAAAAAACCCTCAAAAGTTTCGATTTCCTACAGTTCAGCATAAATTTTAAGACGGGATTAATTTCATATACAATTCTGCGGTAGCACCTCCTTAGACCCTCACACCAAACTTGTTGGGGATTTTGAACGATTTTACAAATAAAAAAAACAGAAAAAACTAGTTGAACTATTTCTGTACAACAAAAGGAAAATCTTAAGGACGTGCCTTAAGCCGGGAACCCACTCGAAACAACGCCATGTGATGCTACCCGACGCCTCGTCACGTTTTGGTATGGTGTGTGCATCTGTGCGTCGTCAAGCGCACGCCACGTATAGTCACACAGCGTGTATCACAAATCAATATCACAATCGCAACGCTTCGTTTGTTTTTAATGCATTATTTTGAGCAAAACGATGTAATAAATTCTTGGTTAAATTTTATGAGCAAAACCATGTAATAGATTGTTAGTTAAATTTAATTTTTTTTTACAAAGGATCTCAACAGCAGTGGTCATATAAGCCCACTGGGTGCCGGTGTTTTTGAAAAAAAAAGCCTATTTGTTGCCCATGTCGAGTTCGAATGCAGGGCCGCTGGATTCGAACACGGGACCTTTACCTTACAGTGATGAATGATGAGCGCCGTGCCAATGCCTAAATCATTGCGGCCACCGACACCCCAGTTAAATTTTTCCAGACAGGTAAAAGCAAAGATCATCGACATAGACAAAGATCGTCATCTGACTATACGATCGTCTAGATTATCAGCCAGACCGTTTACCGCAATGGCAAATAAGGTGACACTCAGAACCAAACCCCGAGGAATCCCGTTTTCTTGAATGAACGTACTAGATAAGGCGGTACCTAATCTCACCCGGAATCTCCTCAATTCGAGGAAGCTTTTCGAAAATTTAACCATCTTCCTTCTTAAATCCCTATCATGGAGTTTCTTAAGAATTTTAATTGTTTTTAATAAAGTTAAGTATGTTTTTTGATCAACTTCGCCTAACCAACTCAATTAAATAATTGTTATAAAAAATCATGAATTTTTGATCTCTTTTATTTTAGCTTATATTAAAATAAGTATGTTGTAATTAATATAGCGACAAATAATACATATTTTGTATTGTTATTTCTCGTTTATTGATTTCAAACATATATCAATAAGAGTCATTGTCACTTTAGTGTTTCTTTTATTGAATATTACCAACAAAAATTGTTCCGGTGTTTTGATAAGTATTTTTTATAACCATCACAATTAAATAATTTTTATAAAAACTTATGTATTTTTCAAACAAAATCTCGATTAATTTGGTTTACATTAAAATAGGAATTTTGCAGTTAATATAACGATAAAATTATTTATTCTTAGTTTAAAATAAACTGCAAAAATGTTGATGTCCTATTGTGACGCTACTCGACGGACGAAGATGGTGTAATTTTATGAGCAAAAGCATGAAATAAATTGTTTGTTAAATTTTATGAGAAAAACCGTCTAATAAATTGTTAGGTCCAATCCATTATACCAAAAAATGGGATTCCGTTGTCTTGGTCAATTTTCTACCAAACTATTAAAATTTTTTATGTAAAAACTAACGAATTTTTGAATACATACTTTGAAATAAACTACAAAAAATTTGAATTCCGTTCTGGCGCTAATCAACCAAAATGGCGTAATTTTATGAGGAAAACATGAAATAAATTGTTAGTGAAATATTACGAGCAAAACCGTGTACTGAATTTAGAAAACATTTTAGTTCGGTGTTTTGGTAAATTTTCTAGCAAACCTGTAAAATAATTATTTTTGAAAATAAAAACGAATGCATTTTCTCGGTTATTTTAGTTTATATTAGAAAAGTATACTGTAATTAATATAGCAACAAATAATACATATAGTTTGAAATAAAAATATGAGCGTCCGTTTCTTTTGTCTTCGACTGTACTCGATGCTACCTGACAAAAATCTGGAAAGTGGGGATCGCAGAGCGTAGAGTAGGGTAGCGTTGCATATCATCGGGCAGACGCGTACAGGAGTAATTCAATCTTATGGAAAAATAGACTTTGGATTTGTGTCGGGTAGCTTCGTAACATCGGGTAACTGTGTTCCCGGCTTTAATAGTAATAAAAATTTCGTGTCGAAATAAATAAATATATACACATTTTAATTAATTTATTTTTGTCATCAATATTTTTATATTTATGCATCGCACGCCATTTATATATTTTTGTTTCTCCGTACAATAAATAGTATCAGCTCTATCGGATTGAAAATTAAACAAATATTATTTTCATCTATAATTGGTAGAAAATTAACGTACTTTAATGTGATTTTAATCTAATCCATTTTTAGGCCAACGCTATAGGTATGAAAGCAGGTCGGCTGTTCTGGATTGGTCAGAAACACATTTCGTCCTATGTCAATTTGTAATTGGGTGTTTTGAATCAGACAGGTACAAATTGTTTCGAAAATTTAAATTGTCTTGTGGTTTCTGGTGTTTCAGGACCGAATAAGTACCGTAATGATTGGTCCTCAAATGGTGAAACATTCCGCTTCTGGTACTAACGAATATTACCTTTCATGACATGATAGAAGCTGTTGAAACAAATTTATTGACCAATTTGAACGATGTAGATTTTTATCGATAAACATTCTTTAAATTATCTCAAATAATATTAAAATTATTTTTTTTCAAAACAGGATTAATAAAAATAATAAAACATATTTCATAAGTTCGGTAGAGAGTTTCGAGACTTTTCAACTCTGAACCACCCTCGAGAGGTCAGTCACCTAATGATTGACGTTGGGGTGGGTGTGTATCAATGTCAAAATCATATTTCATCTTATTTAAATTAATGCTTCCTGTCATATGTTGACAACATTAGGTAACAAACTTCAATAACCCTTATACGTAATTGAAGAAGCACATAAAAATGGTTCGATTGACAGTATGACAATTTTAATTGTATTAGCAAGACGTTGCTAGAACAAGTTAGATAAATGATAACAGTTCTCTGCGAGGTCTAAGAGGTGTTGAACCTGTAATTTGATAATCAGCGACCATTTTCGCCTATTTGAACTATCCTCGCTAATGAACAGTGAAACGCTTTTTCGCATTCATTTCGCCATATTCAGTGTTAATGTGTAATTTATGTTGTATTTTCAAGTTTCATTTATGTGGGCGTGGGCGGTGGGCTACACTTTTCGACGTTATCTTTCTATGTCGGTGCTTTTGTTTGTTTACGAATGTTTTTTTTTTTTCGGGCCGATTTCGTTTTAACTCGTACATGGTCGTGAGGGTGTAAAATCCGAGTGTGTGATGTTTAGCGACAGTTAGCCAATGATTATTGGGAGATCGTTAGATGCAGTCAGGTGTGACCGGCTGTAGCAGAAGATTTTCTTTGTCGTGCCAACGTTTCGACCATTATTGAGATCATCTTCAGGGTTGAAAGCGTTTGTTTCCCGTGTAGATGTATGGTGTCGAGACGATGAAATGCGTATAAATACTATTATTAGGGTTTGTATTTATATGTTTTTTAATGTTAAATGTGTTATGTTTAATGTTCATATCCCGATTTTTCAAACACAGTTCATTTTGTCGGTATTGTTTATGTTTCGTAAAGCTTTTCAGTGAAACTCGCTTAGTTCAATATCTGTCAATACGCCTAAACGTTTTCATGCGAATGTGGTCCATTCAGTGTAGTTTTTGTGGCTTGGTTTTACTTTTGAGAATGAGCGTTTTTTTTTTCTATCGGATGCGTGTTATAGACATTATCTCGTTTATTTTTTTTAAATCTGTTATACTTTGTCGACCAAATTCCTCCTTTCAATTAATTATTCTTACCATACAAGTATTTGGTTGAAATGAAAAAGTTAGTGTCACGAGCGGGATTCGAACCCACGACCTTGGGCTTGATACGCCGCTGCTCTACATCAATGACATCAATCCACTCGGACACCAGCTCCCCCATTTCAACCCACAACCGTTCGAATTTTGTTATTTTTCAAATGTCGAGTAATCAGGGTTCGATTCTCAGCGACATATGAAGTGGCCACGGGGAGCTGGTAGGGAAGTTATAGTTCGTTTTACTTATTAAATTCTAAATCCATTATTTTTAGCAGTTATGATAGTGCAATTTATAAGGGCAGTCCAAAGCCCTTCCCCAAGCGACTAAAAAGGAGGAAGCAGGCATCCTCGACGATATGTTGGAATTTTTTGGTGTAATAGCTCTCAGGATCAACACATCTTCAGCTAGCGAGTATCGTGATGAAAGTTTTTCATTTTGATTTGTTATCGTAAAATAGTATTTTTTTTTATCATTTAGTTTACAACGAAGAGTAATTATTTTTGTTTGTTTAGTCCTCACAAGGTCGGGTTTGCAAGTTGATTATTTCATTTTATTAATAATAATAATAACAATATAATCAGTTTAGTAAGAATTGTTTCTTTTTTAATACTTCTTTGTTATTATTCATTCATTTTACCTATACTCTTTTGAGGAACGACAGTAACGCAATACAGTCTATTAACCAAATTCCTTCTTTCAATTAATTAATCTTTTTACGTAAGGTTTCGGTTGAAATGAAATTTCAATACAATCGGTTCGAACCGCGCTCGTGGCACTGTTTTTCGTATCAATCAAAACGTTAGATAAAAATATTAATTTTTTAAAAGTTGGCTTTTATATTTTTTCTTGTTAGTGGCACTGGGTTTAGTAGGTTTGACATGTATTAAGTCGACCGCTATGATTTTCTTTCGAATTGTAGCTCTTTGTCAAGTTTTGTATATCTAGATCTCATGCTGCTTCTGTTTAAAAGAAGGTGCACCCTACGATCATATTATTCAAAATGGATTTATTGGGGAGAAGAGCAGTGTGTTGATTGAAGAAGTAGACGGTATTTTTGTTGAAAAAAAATGGTTAAAATAATGAAAAGCAATTTTTCAGCCGACTCCTCGAAGTACCAGGATTAGTTAAAGAGGGAAAAACAAGGGCGAGAGCGGTAATGAAAATATGGGATACTATTTACTTTCTTTTTTTTTTGGGGGGGGGGTGCCACTGCTACCAGGTGATCTCGCCACGACGACCGAGAGAATTAAAAAATAAGGAATAATAGAATTTTCCAACGCCAACGATTTGCGAATGATCAATGTGAACTGTTCGAGCGAAAACAACCAACTGTGACGGTGGAAAATGAAAAATCTTAAGGAAAAAATATTGGGTTCATCATATAAACTCCTATCCGATTAAAAGAAAATTAGTTTTGAGGGTCTACCATCCAACAATATCGGGTACTGTCTTCAATAATTCTAATACGGGATCCAGGCTTCAACGTAACCTTCTGAATATACTGAAAGATTTTCTTTCCTCAGATTTCTCGATGGTCTGTGATAAAAAAATAATAGCTTATTAATGAAAATTTTGTACGCAGAAGAAAAGGAATTAATTTTACAGATGCATCATATGTATGTCACATGCAGAGTACATATGGTGATCCAACATTAAGCTAGAACTACATTTACTCTCACTGTAAGTACACTATTTTTCTACTACTTTTAAAGAATACGATTTCTTGCTGTTATCTGCCGGGTGATGAAAATGTAGTTAGATCCTGATTGATCATCTTGGTCTACCTGTAATTTTACGACAGGTCTTCCGTCAAGTTGTGGCATTCTGTTGTATGGGCGAGCATTATATTTGTGTGCCGGTGTTATTTCATTGATTTGATAAGTATTGAATTTCATATTGGACCACTACTTGTAGGCACTTATTTATTTTGTTGTTTGCATGTCGTTTGGTGAGGGTTCCTTGGGGTGAGTCGCATAGTTTGATTTTTGTCATAGCCGGTAAAGGATCTAATATTTTCTTTGTAACTGTCTGTTATTTTTGTGAGATTTCTGAAGTTTGCATCCGTCTGACATACACGCCATTTGTCAAGTGGGATAGTTTTGTCATTGTTTCTTTTCTTTTGTTTTTGTATGAGTTTTGTTTATTAATTTTACCGTCGAGTTGTTTTTTTTTTTACTTGTATGTAGCATGCTGTATTACTGATTATTGATTTACATAACCTAAAATCTTTCATATGCATGCACTCTCATCACTTCTAGCAGTCCAGATTTTAACCTGTTTGAATAAAAAACTAAATAAAGGAAATTTTTATAGTACACTTGAATACAGATGTTGACGTCGTAAAGGTAAATCTACATAATAGTACAGACACTCGACAAACTACGTGGTAGACAGAGCTGCTTGGGATTCTCACTGCCCACAACCGCACAAACAATCTTCCAGCTCATGTACACTCTCTCCACCTCATGGCGTTGCATACAGGCAAAGTGGCCAACTATCAGCTACCCGATAGTCAACGCTGCTCAAACCGAAACCAGATGAAACGCTAGCGACGATTCCCGACGCAAATCCAAAGTCCAATTTTCCATAAGTGTGGTCATTAGTGACCGTTAGTCGGTAATTATTTGGAAATCGTGAGGTGCGGTTTGCTGTGATGTAGGTTTCAGAAAAACATTGTCTTTATCGTGCCAACATTTCGATCTTTATTGAGATCATCTTTAGGGCCTGGTATTTGTCCAAAATGTATTTGTTAAATGTAAACAATGTTTGTAAAACCCAGGCCCTGAAGGTGATCTCAATAAAGTTCGAAACGTTGGCACGAAAAAGAAAATGTTTTTCTGAAACCTACATCTCATTATTTAAAACCTGAATCTCACGATTTCTAAATATTATTTAATTATTTGCCCTAAGATTAAACATCTGCCCGATGCTAAGCGACGCTACCCTACTCCATGTGATCCCCAATGTCCAGATTTTTGTCAGGTAGCACCGAGTACAGCCGAAGATAAAAGAACCGTATACTCGCCGTTGTATTAATTACAACATACTTATTACATATAAACCAAATTAATCAAGATTCGTTTTTACATTAAAAAAAAAATAATGTTAATGGTTTGGTAGAAAATTGATCAAGACAGCGAAATCCTTTTTTAATTATTTTAACTAACAATTTATTTCATACTTTTCCTCATAAAAGTACACCACATTTTCGTCCGTCCAGTAGCGTCACAACTGGACATCAACTTTTTTCCAGTTTATTTTAAACTAAGAATAAATAATTATGTCGTTATATTAATTACAATTCCTATTTTAATGTAAAGCAAATTAAACTAGATTTTGATTGAAAAATACATCAGTGTTTATAAAAATGATTCAATTGTGATCGTTATGAAGAAAACTTATCAAAACACCGGAATAACTTTACTTAAAACTATTAAATTTTACCAACAATTTAGAACATGGCTATGCTCGTAAAATTTACCTACCAATTTATTATGTGGCTTTGATCAAAATAATACATTAAAAAAGAGGCAATGCGATTGTGATACTGATTTGTGATACACGCTGTGTGGTTGTACTTGGCGTGCTCTTGACGTCGCATAGATGTGCATACCCTACAAAAACGTGACAAGGCGTCGCGTTACTAAAATATATTACTTGATATATATTAATCCCATATAATTTATAATAATTCATTTCAAAATTAGTTTAATTTGGCAATCGTATTAAAAAGATAATTTATGAACAACGCAGTACAGAATGGAAGTTGCAAGAGGGTGGCCTACTTTTGTAATGTCTAATGCGCCCCCCCCCCCAGCTCCCGTACTTTGTTTTTATTTACGGAAGAAAGACATTTCTTTTTAAATTTCTTTTGCCTTTTCTAATCCATTTCTCATGTATACATTAAACAGAGCGTTACGTCCGACGATTTTTCTTAGTTTGCCAGCTAATGAAACCTTTAAAGTAGATACTTTGTCATCGAGCCAATCAATCATAAATCATCTTCCCCCCCCCGGAGGGAGACCTAATGTTAAAATTTCGGCAATCCTATGGGCAAACTCATTCATTGGAAGACTGATGGTTCGGAAATGTATCGCTTTGTTTGAATTGCCTGGATAGGTCGGTAACAACAATCGAAAAACAAATTGAAAAATGGTGAATGAAAAAATAGATAAGAAGCGCAGAAAAATTTAAATACAACAAATATATTAACAAACATTTCTAGAATTTCTTCATTTCTTCCTTTTAAGTATTTTATTCTTCCCATCTCAACCTCACCCTGTTAGTTTTGCCTCCTTTTTGCCATATTTCAAATGCCGTGTAATCGGTTTGGATTCTGGATTGAAGTTGATGTCCGAGTGGATCGAGGTCACGATAGCTCAGGTGGTAGAGCAGCGGCGTATCTAACCGAAGGTCGTGGGTTCGAATCCCTCTCGTGACATTAGCTTTTTTTCATCTCAACTGAAAACCGTAATTAATTGGTCGAGCGGACCACGAAAACAGTGAATAATTTTCTACACTATTTAAAGACCGATAGAGATGATGGAGCAATGATGCTCACAAGAGGGACTTCAATCAAATCCCTTGAAAATTACATTTTCTGCATTCACCAAGAATAGCAACTGAAATACAAAAACTGTGCTTCTATAATGAAAGGCGACAGTTAAAAAAACGAGATAAATTACCTATATATTATCTAATCTTTGATGAGACCCTTCCCTCACCTGCAGCACATCGTAACAGTTGGCGCCGGATACATTTTTATTTCGTAAATAAAAGGGATATTCAAATTTTAATTTTTTCCACCTTGTTGTGGACGGCGTACGCACCGTGTCGTTGGACCCGAATGGGATTAAAGGTACGTCGAGTCGCCCCTGTCGAAGTCACGGTAGTAGTACGTTGCAAACCGCCGAACACGGTCGGACCTCTTCAAGTTTTAACCTCAGTTTTGACTTCTCCTCAAAGTGCACCCTCGTTTCATTTTCGTTACCCTCGCATGCAGCAGGATCATTCTCGTTTTATGTTCTCCCTTTTCTTCGCTACGCCTCTGCCCTTCCTGGTAGCTTCAATAGGTCTCTCCGACGCTGAATCCGAGCTCGGTGACGCCGAAGGTGATTCCAACGCACCAGAAGGTAAACCTCATACAGTCCACTCCCAGGTAAATTTCCTTTATTTTATTTTACTCGTCAAACCTCCGTTTATTTTGTTTCGTTTTATTTGAATTTTATTTTTGTTTTATTTAATTAAGACCAGCCCCGAACAGTGACAAAAAGTAAAATCAGTACATTAATCACTAATGAACACGAGAAGGAATAGGCAAATCATGGGGTTTAAAACCGTTAATGGACAATAAGGTACAAAGTAACCTGTTGATCAGTTATCTCGTGAACCAAAGCTCAACTAAAACAAGCTACAAAGTCTATCAAGCCTATTTCTCCCAGCGGCAAGAACCCGTCTCGATTGCAATAGAAACTCTGCTAAACCCACCACCATTGGAAATAACTACACGAGATGAAGAAAGAAAAATATTATTTAGTCTCCAGAAACACTCGAACTGGATGGGATGAAACTTCGAGCGCCCAAAAAACCTCGGTTATTCAAGCTGAATTAGAAACCATAAATGCATGTGCCTTAAAAAATCTTTAAAAAAGTTACATTGGCAAAAACAATTCAATCAAAAATCGTGGGGATCAACTAAGGTTTCCAATTCTAATCAATTCATTCGAAAATTCTCCGTCAAATGATAAATGCTGAACTTTTTGTTTCAAACCATACTATTTATAATGTCTTTCATATCTTATTTGTCATTTCCACTCTGCTAGAATATTTTCCAAAATGATTGAACTGAATGCGAACCCGAGACCTTCTCGGGTTGTTACGATTGTGTGACGATTGATGTTTCAGGTTTAGGTGTTAAGGAGTGTTGCCACTAGGCGGCAGCTCCTACTACAAGTTACCCCAACGACAAGTCTTATACTATTATATTATATTTTTATTTAATTAATATAATTTTTGTAGTTGTAAATAACATGAGAGGAGAGCCAAGCAGCAAGGAAAAAATTACATCAGTGAGGCACCCAAAAGCTCCAAAACCTGATAAAACAGCATTTTGATATACAGAATACCATGATACAAGGTAATTGTTTTGTATAAGGAAAAAGCATACGGACAGACAGGACGAGAATCTGCAAGGCCATGCATAGGCCATGGCCTATTCTTGGGATGACAAAAGCACAGAATCTTCCACCAAGAAATCCAAAAAGAGGCAAAAGGAAAGTATACAGCCCAGGGGTGCTGATGAGGAGGGAGAAAGAGGAACCCATATCACCTTCGAATAAGAATCAACCAAAGAATGAAGAAATAACCTGCTATAGAAAGAAAACATATGGAAAGTAAATAGTAGCAACGACAGCCAATGACCTTGACTAATGACTCCTTAAGAGGAGGATCGAGTCGGTAGCTCTGAACTAAGGAACAAGAAAGTATAATAAGCCAGAAGGCATACGCTTGGGTAACAAAAGCCCCCACTTCATCGTTTCCATTATCACAATATGGTCGATATTATCCTGCAGGTCATGAGAGCACAAATTATTCTATCGAGAGGATTCAGATTTAGTGGTCCGAACCAAATAGCATCGTTCAATTAATTAAATCTTATGTAAGGTATTGGTTGATAAAAAAATTTGAAAAATGGCAGAGCATAGAAAATTCAAAAGGTGATTTCGAGATGGGAAGTGTCCGAGCGGATCGAACTCGCGACAGCTCAAGTGATAGAGCAGCGGCGTATTTAGCCGAAGGCCGAGGGTTCGATTCCCGCTCGTGATACTGATTTTTTATCTCAATTACATACATAAAGATTAATTTAACGAAGTGTGAATGAAAACGAAATTTTTTTCTGTCAAACTGAGCTTTCAATTGTTGTCAACAATCATAAAAATTGTGATTACACCGGAATGACTAACAAAAACTATAAAAAATGGCACAAACGTCCGTATTTAGTTTAATTTGCAGAGATAACTACCTAGACCGAAATGATAGAAAACAGCAGATTAATAACCCTTAAGACTGATCATTTTTCTACGTTAAAAAAAATACAGAGAGTAGAAAATTAAATATTTAAAAAATTCAGCGTTTTGTAAGTTCGAGTTTGATATTGAAACTTACATTGCAGAAGAAGCTCTTCGACGCTGCAGCGAGTTGAGATCCCTGGCGACGATGCAGGTGGGGTCTACGAACCCAGGCCTGATGATGGCTGCAGCCAGTTTTTCGACACATAGCGACCTCGAACGGTCTCGTCCTTCTTTCCGGTCTCCTCGTAGCCGCGATACGAGCTACACCACCAACGCAACCAAATGAATGAATATTTTCGAAATAGTCACATCCGCAAAAATGAGGCTGATACTTTTAGCAAAGTCCTTGAATTTTAGAATGAGTCAGATGTTTCCCTCCGAAAAATGCCTTTATTTCGGTTATTGGTGGAAAATAAAACGGAACATAATATAAACAAATGAACAAACTGGCTGGTGCAAACAGCATTTTAATGATTGTAGCATGAATAAAAACCGTTTGTTACTGCGCTGAGGTAATTTGCAGGTTTTGCAAAACGTCCCGTGACCATATCATCATGCAAGTGTATATACTGCTGTTGGTGGACTATCAAAATAACAACTTTTTGCCATTTTCTTTGTTCTTGAATAAATTTAAAATTTCACTATTGTGTATAAATTATTTTCAATTAATTAAGGTTTTATTTGGTTGAGATAAAAAGTTAGTGTCACAGGCGAGTTTCGAACCCACGGCCTTTGGATAAATATGATGCTGCTCTACCACTTGAGCTATCGTTATTTCGATCCGGACGGACAGTAATTTCCCATCTCGACACAACCTTTCGAATTTTTCCTCGTTTTTGCCATTTTTAAATGTCAACTAAAACCTCATTTAATCGAAAAGTTTGTTTTTGGTCAATCGGACCACGAAACGTAATAAAATGTAATTTAGAAAAATTATGTTTATTGCGTACACCAAAGCACTCTCTGGCCATTTAATTTGGCGAGAATCAAATAGATTACAGGGATTACCTTTGAAAAATTGCAAAAAAGGAGGGAAAATTCAAAAGATGGGAAGGTGGGGTGGAGATTGGAAGTTTGTGTCCGAGTGGGTCGAAGTCACGATAGGAGTGTTAGAGCAGCCGATGATCAAGCCGAAGGTCGTGGGTTCGAATCCCTCTCTTGACACTAACTTTTTTATCTCAACCAAAACCATAATTAGAGGGAAACAAATTATTTTGACTCGCGGACCACGAAATCTATAAAAATTATCTAAAACATTTATCAACTGA
>CM077109.1:3862711-3891585 GCA_039619505.1 Cimex hemipterus
GAGAGAGAGAGAGAGAGAGAGAGAGAGAGAGAGAGAGAGAGAGGGAGAGAGAGAAACAGACAGACAGACAGAGACAGAGAAAAACAAAGCAGCAACAGGAAAAATACTTTGTTTAACTAGAAATTCATAAAACTAATTAATCCTATCAAAAGTTCGTAAGTTCCTAGAACTTAACTTAACAGAATAAACGATATTCCGTTTACATCAGCATTATGCTGATAAACATAACCTGTCATACTTCCTTTTTTAACTAGTCAGATTATAATTTGAAAAAAAAATAAATGAAACAGATTTAACTGATATTTATGTACAATTGTTTTATGATTTGACTTCCATCTTTAACTTTTTTGTTTTATGGATGAAATAAAAACTTTCCGGCGTGCTATTTATGTGTTATTTGTTGTCCTTGATGCCGTAGGATTACCAGAAACCGCCAGATTTTGTGTTTATACTGTATATTTTAGGTATTCATTTAGAATCACAAGCTTTCATGGTTGATTCTCTAATATAATTCATTTTATCAATTAAAAAAAATCACATATAAAAAACCGAAACCGTTTTGATGTATCGCATGCTCGTCTTATGGTGGCGCATTTTGTAAAAAGAATTTAGATTTTTTTTTTTTTTTTTTTTTTAACTGTATTTATGTCAGAGTAAATTAACTGAATTAGAAGTCAGTGAATGGCATGTGTAATTGCCAATAGACTGAGTATCACTTGCGATATCGAACGCTGGCAATGAAAATAACAAGTTTACGTTGGGATAATTGATCGTCTAAAAAGAGAAACAGAAAGAAACTGCGGTAAAAGCGAAGAAAGAATAAATTAAACGTTAACATTTGGAAGCTTCTTAAATAATTTAATAGTCAATAAAACTGAACGAACACCTGTTTTTTCAGTGGGATCACACCTTTATTTATCAACATAATATGAAAACCTATTATTTTTCTTTATGATATTGGAAGATATGAAAATGTACGAGTGCAGAATGGTTCACTTTGTCTAGTTTATTGAAATTTTATTATCGTTTAGATGAATAGTTTTATAGTGATTTGAAGTATTACGCCAAGATGAATTCATGGACTTTTATGTATTATCAGCCTCATTCTTTTTTTAAATTTTAAATTTCACTATTACCTTATCGAAGGTAGAAGGGGAGAGGCTGTTACTGTAGAGAGGCATGTCAGAGCCGCATGTCGACCGGGCAGACGCGGCCAGCAACAGCAATTGTCGCGTTTCTGTCGGATCGAATTTCAGGCCGTGTTTCGCTCACGGTCGTCGGGGGTCTACTGGAGTGTCAGGACCACGCCGGCTGCAACGGCAGTCAACGTGCATGCGCCGGCATTCATTCATGCAACGGCCGCCCCCACCGATTCGACGGCGGTCGTGTACGTTTAAGACCACGGTACAATACACGATATTTCCAGCAAACTTAGGACGGTTTTCTAATGCAAAAACTTTATTCATCTGCCCACTTTCCGAAGGAAATTATTTACTTTTATTTCCAAACTTCATAAGCCTGGCTCCCGTTTCGCTACTTTGCTGCTTGAAGAAAGTTGAACCGGCCGAAATTGCTCCATATTTTTCATGTAAATATGCCGATCTGAAAATCAGGAAAATGAAAGTAAAAGGCTGCATAGTGTATAATAAATTCATATAGCATTACAACATGAAATGGAAATCTTTAGAAAACATTTCTTCCCGTAGTTACCCTTTTTTAGTAAATCATCAGAATCATGAAAAGGCATCACTCTCACTTCGTAGGGAAAATAATTTTTAAAAGGGGCAGACGTCAAAATTAAAACTGTATGATTTATTGAATATTCAGAGTTGTAAGGAGCATACAGGTATTAAAGCTCAGTAGCTTTCCATTCTGAAAATATTTATTTTCCTCTTTACAGCAGTCCCACGCATTAAACATTTACAAACTTTCCATTTAAGATTTAAAAAACGGTGTTTTATTTTTATTTTTCTGTATAATTCTTAGAAATATTTTCGTTTATGACCGTACAAATCTTTAAAATGGGTCTTTAGGGGTTGTAAGTTTTATTTATGTTTATTACTCTTTCTAAACTACATTCGTGTATTATGATGGAGGTGGATATGTGTGAATTCATCCTGGATGAAAATAGTTGGATTTTTATAAATCCACCCTAAAACTGTTATTTCCAAAAAGTATACTGGATCAGCAATTTCTATTTTAATATATTTTAATAGATACGAGTGATAAACATTGACTCCACCCCATACGATAATTGACTATATATATATATATATATATATCTGAATTTTACGAATTATTATATTGAATAATAAGATTATAAAATACATTTTCTTTATCGTGCAAGGTGTCGATCTTTATTGAGACCATCTACAGGGCTCACAGTGTTTCTTTTCTGTGTAATTATGCCAGTCTTGCGTATCGCGTTGAGAGAGCCCTCTTAGTGCACAATTGCACAGCCAGGAAACGCTTCGAGCCCTGAAGATGATCTCAATAAAGATCGAAACGTTGTCACGATAAAGAAACTGTTTTTCTCAAATCTACATCGCACCAGCCCGCATCTCGGGATCTCTGAATAACCTTCCATCAACGATCACTGATCATCACACGTTTTGAAATCTAATAACCGAAATATTACGATTGCATATAAAATATATGGATCATCCAATTAAAAAAAAAATTCCTTTGTTAAGATTTTGGACCTTTTTCTATTGATTTACTCATTTCCACTTGGTTAATATATAACACGATTCAAAGTTATGTTTTCTCCCACAATTTATGAGTCTTCCCTAGTAGAGGATTGGAGGAGATTCGATAACATTCTATTTACAATTAAAAGTTTGGCGAAGGAACTGAATATTTTTCTTGCAACTTAACGTTAAAAAATATAATATATCAACTATTTGGTTTTTTAATAAATACAAAAAATAAATCCATTATGGGTTTATGTCTGATTGGCCAATTAATGTTTTTCAACTTATTAATATTTATTAAAGGTTGAGATAAAAAATTCAGTATCGCGAGAGGGATTCGAACCAAATTCGCCGCTGCTCTACCAGTTCAGCTATCCGTTGGGACCACGGACTGTTATGGATTTATTAATTAAACTGAAGTATTTCATGAAATGTTATGAATCGACTAGATGACACGAAATTAGAAAAAAATGGCAAAAAGGAAGGAAATTCGAGATGTGAGGTTCAGATGGGAAGTTAGTTTTCGAGTAGATCGAGGTCACGATAGCTCAAATGGTAGAGCAGCGGCGGATTTGGTTCGAATTCCTCTCGCGATACTGAGTTTTCTATCCCACTCAATATCTTTCATAAATATTGATTATTTGACCAAAAAAAAAAAAAATTACTTTCATGATTTATACAAAATACAATACCCTACGTAGAAATGTGTAGAGATTAGTGACCGTTAACGGATAATTATTCAAATATCGTGAGATGCTGTCTGGTGTGATGTAGGTATCAGAAAAACATTTTCTTTATCGTGCCAACGTTTCGATCTTTTATTGAGATCATCTTCAGGGCTCAAAGTGTTTGTCTTCTGTGATCTCAATAAAAGATCGAAACGTTGGCACGATAAAGAAAATGTTTTTCTGATACCTACATCACACCAGACCGCATCTCACGATATTTGAATAACAATACCCTACGTTACAAATAAATTATACATTGATCTTTATCATCAACCAATAACCATCATCTTCGAGACTATTACTACCCTGATCCCCGTGTACTGCTGATCTAGCAACCGCCGTCTGCAGCCAGCTCGCAAACTCAATTCGAAAAACTGGGCGGGCTTGGTTTTTGGATTCTCAGATGCTATAAGATTCCTTCGTCCTTTCTTCCAAATGCACGCGTAAGGTCCCTAACGAGACCATGCGCGCCAGGAAACACGAATACAGTCTGTGCTTTAGAGAATATGTTCTTAAGGTTGCACCATTATTTCATGCCTGGAAACCCCCATTGCAATCAAGGAATGGGAAGGGTCTGTTATAGTCGACTTGGACCCACTGCACAATCCTGAGAACTGGATTGGGGGAAAACGGACATCATTAGGCCCAAGCTGGTTAATAAACATGAACTCTGTAAAATGTCAACGTAACCTCTTACATATCTCCAGATAGGTCTCACACCCATGTTCATATGACAGATGCCAGCAATACCAACAATCAAATGATACAACGGTTATAAAGTAGCATACTTAGTTACGCAATCAATGCAAGTTGATAGTTTAAATGAAACTACCGACTGTGACTTGAAATCGTGAAAAAAACAATCGTGGTAGGTATCCAGAAAGCTTAATTAGCCCACAATCAAAGGCTAAAGACTGTTGAAGCAGTTCACCAATCGAACGAATAACTAACTAGGCGAATCATAAGCATCGAGAGAAAAGACTGCTGGTTAAGTGATTGTAGAAAATTAGTTAATAATGGTCAACACTATTTAAATTCCATTTTAAATTTTTTGGAAGTTATAAATACACTTTATGTTTCTAAAACAGTTAGACCCAAGCGTTATAAAACATATATTTTCGGAATCGATATTGATGCTTATAACATACAACAAAATTTTGAACATCTGCATATGCTTTTCTGAGGTTTTTCTCGTATCAATTTGCTCGTTTACCCATCTGTCCTTCTTATCTGCTTTGTGTTGCACTCAGATGATAGGGGCGTTGAGCCGCAATTTCCGATAAAAAAAACTGGCTATCTTAAAACTTGTTCAAATGTATCTCGACACTTTTCAATCACTCCATATTTCTAATGTTTCACAAGCTAAAGTACAACGGAATTTTATTTTCAGCCGACTACCCGGTGAAAGTTTTTTAAGGAATGAAGATAAGCTTGTTCTTAACCGCAAAACATGCAAGCCTGGCGTGACTATTTTTGGACGACATTAATTTAAAATCTCACAATCAGACCAAAATACTAAAACGCAATTCATCGGCTTAAGAAAAAAAAATCGACGAAAGTTAGCATTTTAGCCTGATGATCGAGCAGAAATAATATTTTGAAGTATAAAAGATTCTCAACATAAAACTAAACCTTATACGAGCCCTAAACGATTACGTGATAGTAGCACAAAGCGGATATGAAAAGATAACGATCGTTTTGTGTAATTTATCAACCGATATCTGACATAAAATCGCAAAGATTGTTTGATGCTAATTGTCGGTTTGATTTAAAAGAAAAGTTTTATAAGAGTTACTTCATTATACATTTTTTATTGCTGCCTTAAAATATAAACATTAAAAATACACCGATATATTCCGGATAATTAAAAACATGGCATTGTTTAACTGGCATGTATTTTTAGAGAATATCAACTGGTCAAAAGTTATCTGATGTCGCATGCGAGAATTCTGCAGGAATGGCTGGGTTATTTTTGTAATATAATACTTGAATAAATATTATCTTAGAGTGCTATTTCAATCTTTTCGTAGATTATGAGCCAACATATTTTTTTTTTTTTGCCAACTGTTATTTTTACACAACATCCATACAAGTCCCGATGTTTTTAATAGTTATTTCGATGTAATAAGATGTGGTCTGAAGTAGGTTTCAGAACATATTTTCTTTATCGTGCCAACGATATGTTAAAATTTTATTTCTTTGTATGTGTGTGGTGTTTAGTGAGCGTTAGTTATTGATTAATTGAAGATCGTGAGATGCGGTCCGGTGTGACGTAGGTTTTAGAAGAACATTTTCTTTAACGTTCCATGGTTTCGACCTTTATTAAGATCATCGTCACGGCTAAAAATGTCTGTTTTATGTGTAGACGTGTCATTCTTGTTTCACGTGTTGAGAAAGCCCTTGTGTTGTTTGCATTAAAACAAGAAAATAATCGAAAACTGTAAAAAGAATCCTATGTTCTTCGTTCTTCTCGTGTAAAAAGGATTATTTGAAGACCATGAGTTGTGTCTGGTGTGACGTAGGTTTTAGAAAAACATTTTCTTTTGTTTGAAAAAACAAACTTTATCGTGCCAACGATATGTTAAAATTTTATTTCTTTGTATGTGTGTGGTGTTTAGTGAGCGTTAGTTATTGATTAATTGAAGATCGTGAGATGCGGTCCGGTGTGACGTAGGTTTTAGAAGAACATTTTCTTTAACGTTCCATAGTTTCGACCTTTATTAAGATCATCGTCACGGCTGAAAATGTCTGTTTTATGTGTAGACGTGTCATTCTTGTTTGACGTGTTGAGAAAGCCCTTGTGTTGTTTGCATTAAAACAAAAAAATAAACGAAAACTGTTCAAAGAATCCTATGTTCTTCGTTCTTCTCGTGTAAAAATGTGTGGTGTTTAGTGACCGTTACATAACATTATTGGGAGATCGCGAGATGCAGTCTGGTGTGACGTACGTTTTAGAAAAACATTTTCTTTATCTTGCCAACGTTTCAATCTATATTGACATCTTCTTCAGATCCTGGGATTTACAAAGATTGATTGAATTTAATAAATACAAGTACGATGCGGAACAAAATAAATTTATACAAAAAAAAAATTATATTCAATCAAAGTATTTGTACCCACCCAAAGTGTTTGTTTTCTGCGTAATTGTGTCATTCTTGTGTGCCGCATCCCAGGGAGACATTGGTGTTTTATGTTTATATTTGTTGGATTTTGAAGGAGTGTATTTCTCCATTTTTTCCTACAATTCTTCAACAATTTGGCTTTCATTTTCCCTGATTATTCCCGTCTTTTTAATCCTGAAAAGATATTCAGGACGAAACATTACCCACGTTTTTCCTATTCTCGTCTCCTTTCCTTGTGGTCTTCCTGTGTGAGGTTTAGTGACCGTTACATAACATTATTGGGAGATCGCGAGATGCAGTCTGGTGTGACGTACGTTTTAGAAAAAATCTTCTTCGGGGTTCAAAGCGTGTATGCTTGCCTCCCAAAGAATCTATTGGCATATTGGCTAATACGGAGTAAAATAATCCAAGATTCGCTCAATGTTTGCCTCGTTATGTGTGTCAAAATAAAGGTTGTGTTCTCCATGATTTTATGAGCAAAAGGGATGGAATTAATTTTATGGTTACAGTACATAGTTGATAGAACCTCTGGCTTGAACTACATTGATTTGATCCTTCTACTAAATCGTGAGATTCGTTATACTCTGCGGAGTGATATACCACTTATTGATACTTTCCGACCATCTTGGTTAACCTATACTTTCTGAATGATCTTTTTGACGCTATTCAGCATTTGCCCTCTCTATTGTGTCTGTGTGATTTCTGACAAATGAAGTCTGTTTCTTAAGGTCGTGAAGGACAATGTGCGCCTGTTGGCGTTATCTTGTTTATCAAAGTTTCTATATTTTTATATTTTGAAGCACACATTGTATCACTTTTTTAGGTATTTGTTTTTTCTTTTTTGTACATCGTTGGAGTTGGACATGGTTGTGTGTAATGTTGTTGTGGTGAGTCGTGTTGTTGTGGTGAGTCGTGTTGTTTGATGTTCGGTCATTGTCCCCGATCCATTTATTTCGTTCTCTGTACCCGTCCTTCATTTTTCGTCCTGTATGTATCTCAACGTCGTTATTGCTTATATTACAATCACTCACCTGGGTCGGTACCTTATGACGGAAAGTTTTTAATTAATGCGTACAAATTAATAGATATATGTATTTACAGTAGATTAACTCACCTTTTATCAAAACTAATATTTACTTTTTATCTAAAAATAAAACCCAACCAGGATCAATGTTTCACTGTTTAACGTATTGATTAATGGGAGGAATACTACAGGGTGGAAATAATTAATAAATTATTCAACTTTTAAAGCCTTCCTTCTCTCTATCCTATAATTTAATTTAATTATTACCGCCTTTCGTGTTTCGTCCACAAATAGTATTGTATGTACAACAATAGGGAGATTTTGCATTGCATCAGCGTGAACTCGTCCTTTCTTCAATAAAACCGCAGCAATTGTGTAAAACAGATCCTTTGCTTGAACGGCTTAAGTTCAGTTTAGATGGTAATATTCTAATAGACAGGCATAGAAAGTGGTGTTAATGAGTTTGTTAATTAACTGCAAAGTAATGTTAATTTTTTCTAAAATTCCAAAGTTAATCTAAAAGGTGTTTTGACTTTTTGTCCTAAATTCCATTTGAACTGTTCTTAATCGCCCAGTAATTAAAGATTACTTTGTATATTAGATCTTGTCCAACTATCAGGACATTTGCCAAACTCTCGCCTTCGAGAAAAAAAAAATCCCTAACCCCGTCAAAGGTGCCTTTATTAACAGGTTTGCAAAATATAGGGGTATTCGCGATCTTTGTGTTAACTCTGTTAACCCTGTTAAATCCTGTTAGATCGAGAAAAATTATGACGTAGACTTGTAAAAATCGGCTAGTTAACACTGCTGGCTAGGGCCAAGGTTAGATGTTAGGTCAAATATGCAGTCACGGTTTTATCCGTTAGGGCGTAGGTAACCAACATGGCAGCCATGAATTTAACAGCTGTTTTTTGTTTGCATGGTTTTTATTCTTAATTACGCGGCAATTAAATCAGACCAATATAATTATTTTGTTAAAGTCTCGCATGTCCTTACACTTTTATTCATAATAAATAAATCCCGTAACCTATAAACTTGTAGACTGTTAGAGGTTAGGATACATGAAAGGTATGTCGGCGCGAATTGAAGTGTGTCATTTGTTAGTACTTTTGAAGTGCATAGATAGCATTTTGAATGAAACAGTTGATTAATTTTAATTTTTTATTAACTTTTGGCACCTGACAATTTCATACAAAAGAAAACCAAAACAAACAACAAAAAGCCTTGAAGGACTGTTATAGTTGGACTGGAAGGATTGTTATTTTCCGTCTACCAATCGCCGCTCACAGCATTGCGGAAAAATTATCGTTTAACGTGCTAAGAAAAGAAGGGGAACATGTCTCGCCACGAGTTAACATCTTACAAACATCGTGAATACCCCTTATTAGTATAAACTGAACTAACATTTACAAACTCTCCTCGAAACTTAGGTTGGCGTCATAATCCATTTTGAAAAAGTTACAGACAGCAACGAAGTTATTTTAAAGACCTTAAAGTAGAGGAAACGTTATGCAAAATCTCTATAATAAATGTTCGGGCAAACATTAAACGGGATGTGACGAGACAGTTTCCTGTAGGACGGAATTATCGGACCAATTCCGCAAGGCTTTTAGTTCCGGGGAAAATACAGATTTATCAGACAGAACATTGCATGATTACTATTTGACAATTTTTTCATTTTGTTTGACATGGTATTTTAAATTTTTTTTTTTTTTTTGGAAAGGTTGAGTGACATTCTCAGACAATTCCGACGAGAGTGTTATTTACGTATTTTAATCTATAAAATAACTGAACAAAACCCAATGATAGATTATAAATTTAAAATTACCCAGAGAAAAAATTACTGATCAGCCTTGGATCCCATTAGCTTATCTTATTCGACATATATACAAATAAAATTAGCACTTAGAGTTTCGATGATTTTTTTTTAAGTTTTCACGTGCAGTATCAAATTTACGTTAAAGAAGAAACAAAAAACCAAATGTTAGTGTTGTTCCAATGATTATATGACAAAGACAATATGACACAGACGTGTCATTGCTTATCGTGTCAGCTGTCTCGCTTATGACAGCAATCGTAGGCGGACTACTAGAAGATAATAGCGTTGACAATATTGCACCTGCTTCACTAAAATCAACGAAATTCCAATCATTTATACCAATGCTAAGTCGTTAAAAATTTATAATTATTCCAATATCGTGAGATGCGGTCTGGTGTGATGTAGGTATCAGAAAAACATTTTCTTTGTCGTGCCAACGTTTCGATCTTTTATTGAGATCATCTTCAGGGCTCAAAGTGTTTGTCTTCTGTGTAATTGTGCCATGTCGTGTTGAGAGAAAAAAAAATATAATATTCTCTTTTATCTGTTATAAAATATTATTTATGCAAGCTCCCAAATTTCAGTTGGAACAGCAGAATTGTAACCATTAGAACAACACGGCTTTATTTCATATTTCTGATATGATTAAAGATTTCCGAACAAAATAGGCCATTACGTAAGGGAAGAGATAAATAATCATTTGAAAAAAAAGCACAAATCATCTCGCTTCACAAATTCGGCCGAAGATATTTCGTTCCGGACCGATCGGCCAAAGCGGCTAGAAAATTCCATTATTATAGCATAAACGGCAGACATTTGCAAGTCCCCGACGTGGCTCACGCCCACTGGAATTGAATTCTTAATGACTAACAGGAGCTACCAAGGCTGGTCATGACAGCTTTAAACCATTGTTCGCAGTTCCGCAACCTTATGATTAGTTCCCAACTCGATTTGTAGACGTTTCGGCTAAGGTTGTATAAATATAACATTGTCTTTAAGATAATTAAACAATGGGTTTTAACATAGCTTCAAACTCTATTTGCTGAGCACGTGACGGGTTTCAATGAAGAACACCGTCTCCGTATATAAATTAACACGATGGAATAATACTACATATTTCTCCTTGAATTTCATGATGGAACCATTGCAGAAATTAAAATATTTGTTTCTATTTTGGAAGATAACCACAAGGAGGTTCTATCGCATACTTTGGAAAATGAAAAAGCAAATTAAGAAATCATGTTAACAAATTGGGAATTAAAACAGCACATAAGACTACGAACACCTAGAAGAACTGAGACAACAGTTCAGGAGAGGTGCAGAGAACAAAGAAGATTGCTTACAAAAAATGACGGAAAATCAGACTAAGCGAAAATCACCACGAGCCTTCATACAGACAAGCGTGACGTATAAAAACTGGACATATGTACTATAAGGAAATATACAAATATAACACATTTAACACGAAAATTACTCAAAAATGTACAAATTACCAACAATTTCATATATTGTATGCAATTAAAAACATCGCTGATTACAAAGAGTGCCCAGGGTATATGAAAAAAAGGAACCGACGAAGAAAGATAACGCCAATATGCGCACCACACCCCTGACGAAAGAGACACCACAGAAATCATAGTGATGGCCTGACGTTCCAGAGTACTCACCGTCAAAAATCTTTATCGTCCGCACCTGCCCTATTCAGCCTTGTCGGACGTTTGCATTCTTAAGATGAGAGGTGACGCACTTCTGCATACGAAGGAATAGTGTTACCCCCGCCATATTGGTGTAGAGCGCCCCAGCCCCTAAGGGCCAAAGACAACCTCGCTCCCCGCTTGTCCACACCGAATGGTCGGGCCTACATTGTGCATCGAGTCGTATGCCGCACCCAAAGGGCTTACAGGCCGAAATACATCAGCCTGCTCTCCCGCGTACTCCCTAGATAGATAAGGCGACTCTATCTCCCTGAGTGTCAGGGCTTCGGCAGCGTAGAAACTAACGGATCCTCTCCACAATTATTTTTTCAAGTGGAATTGCTAATCGATTAGCATTGCCTACGATCAAAAGTCTCTTGTTGAGCCGAGCCCTAACCGTCCCTAATTTAGTCATCCCGTGGTACATATGGCAATGCACTCTCCCCCGTCTATGTAGACAAGTGCCTTCTTGAGACTCTCCTAAGGCACCCACCGACCTTGCTGACCCTAGGCCGACACGAATACAGCTTGTGCTTTATAGAGGTTGCCACGCCCTCTGGGCAACACCATTATTTTGTGCCCGAATACCCCCGTTGCACCCGAAGGTTGAGAGGGATCACAGGATAGAATGAAGGAGATCGGATTGAGAGAAAAGGGGCCGTGGATGAGAACCCGAGTAGGCCCGTTCCGGGGTCTCCGGCCTCAAACCACACTGTACCACCCGACATCGCCGTAAGTCCAGATATAATGGGCTATTGCTCCCAGGGTGGGTAATAGAGATGGTAAAGTGCCGAAATACATCAGAATGACCAATATAGAGTATAATAGGTAGATCAAGTGAGGATCAAACTTCTGGTTTATCGCCCCCATACCGCAGGAAGAAAGCTAGTATTCAGTAGTAGTAGCAAAATCATGGTTTACAGTCTGGTATTAACCATATTTGTGTTAACCTTGTTAACTCTGTTTGATTCCCCAGAATGATTTAGTAGCTGGATGATGACTTTGACCGGATGATATCTTTCAATTTACAAACATGGTGGTGAAGTGAAGAGAGTTGGGATGTAACGAAGGTGTTTAGAAGATCTTTTTAGTAGCAGTAAATATGTAGGATCTTGAGGATGTTGTGCGCAGACGACACTGTGTGAGACACTACCTCGTGGATTAACTACCGCCCTTCAGCCCCACTGTGGGTGATTTGCATTGTAATCACCACGAGACAAGAAACGCGGCCCAATGCCCTGGAAAAAATAGAAACTGTTGGTGGGAAATGTTATGATTTAGTGGGCAGTACACGGCTATAGTAAAGCTGAAGAAGGAGGAGAGCAATTTAATGACAGTGCTTTGTACACTGTACTTCTGAATGATCGGTCATCGGAATACAGTCATTATAGAAGATTAGCTAGGAATTAGATAAAGCTTTAAGGCGTTATGATAGGGAACCATGGGAGCCGAGTGGTTAAGGCGTCAGACTCTCGGCTAGTAGACCCCCCGTCATGGGTTCGATCCCCACCGTCGCCTCTGGAATTTTTCTGACGCCTAAGGGGACCGGTGGTCGCGATTAAAGAATTTGACACGGCGCTAATCAATGGAAGGGAGGAATGGATCTTAGCGACCGAGAATCTGGTTCCAACCCCCGTAAAAAATGAGTTTCTTCGATGGAGGAACACTGGTACAACGGGGGCTGAAGTTCACTTTATGTTGTGAGCCCTCCCCCAATTTAGATAGTGGTACCTTTACAAACAATACGGACGAGATGGTCAGTCCTGAAATTTGCAATGTAACAATTAGTTCATGATGTTAAATGTGTCTCCGTGACCAGTACTACGCCTATTCTTTTGTCTTGGTGAAATATTTCTAGTTCGTTGAAGTGGGTGTTCAAGCAGTTTGCATTTCATGAGAGGAGAGTCAGAGTGTGATGAGATGACATGAAGGGTGTGTTCGCGAAATGGGTGAAGCAAGCTTCTCAATGACGTTCGTAAGTGAGATTAGAGGGCTGGTGAGAGTGCGAAATTCTGAAAAGTGATGTCTGAAGAAGAGGGATGAAAAAGGAATTGGGTTCGGCTGTGGTTGTGACTGTGATGGTCCTTAGACAGCTTGGGAGTAGCTAACGCTGGCTCGACGAGCGCGATCATATCTTACTTGCTGTGGTGGTAGCGGAGGAGTCTTCATTCGGAGGAGCTTTGCCTTCTTAGCCGTTGTAAATCTTTTCATGTGATCCATCCTCTATAGATGGCTGGATGGTTACCATTACAAAGTGAGCAAACTGGAGTTTCTTTTGATTTGGTACGATTTTCGCTTCAATGATACCTTGCGCATTTCACACACCGACTCCGGACAGTGGTAGGCTTTTTTTCCGTTTTTATTGTTCCCTGCTCGCAGTGCGTGATCTAACTTCGGATCGGGTTTCTTCAAGACCACCTTTTCGATTTTTTAGAGGAGAGTGGAAGATTCTTTAGTTGTAGGACTTTTGATTTGGACATTTTTCCCAGCTCAAACACTTTCAGGGTTTTTAATCCTGCGGCTAATTGTTTTCAGTACTTGAGCAGCCGGCAACAGCGGACATTGGCCAAGCAGTAAATGTAATATAAATGGAGCTCACCAGAATCAAATTTTATGCTTGAACTCTCAAAATGTCGGAGTGAGCAACCTGCGAACGCCGACGAGTGGCGTGAACTATTTATAATTTCTGGCTGAATCGGCACCTAATACACTCTAGTAATCAGGGGGTCATATGTCATACGTCGCTGCTTAAAACCTTCAAGAAATTAATTAATAAGGGCATTCACGATTTATGTTAGGTGTTAACTCGTGTTAACTCGAATAGAGAAGTGCCCAGTATGATAGTGATCGTGTTAAATGTTAATTTTTCCTCAACGCTGCAGGTGGCGACTGGTAGAAGCAAAAATAAAGCAACCTACCCTCTTAGATGTTAACTAACCGATTCTTACTACTCTTCGTCATCACTTTTTTTTTCGATTACCACGTCTAACAGAATTAACAGGGTTAATACAAATATTGTGACTACCCTTAACAATTAATTTTTACGAAAATTTATTCTTTAAAAAAAAAATACATAAGAAAACCTATTAGCTTACACGACAACTCGGTTCTGAATAAAGCGAAAATAATTCGATGTTTTCTATTTTTAATCTGAAGAATGTAAATGTATTATTAACACTCCATATATAAAAAACAACCTGTTTATGAAGAGTTTATGTTTTAAATCAATTTTTAATCTTTGTGCCTAGTTATTATGGAAAAGAAACAAATAAATACTATTGTATTTGAGTGGGTAAAATAATTTTATGGAGTCTAAAATTTTTAGCATTGGATGAATTCTTCATTTAGAATTCAGTTTTAGAAAAATATTTTATTTTTCGTGACATCGTTTCAATATTTATTGAAATCCTCTTCAGAAACTCGGTTTTAAAACATTCTTTAAAACATACGTCACACCAGACGGCATCTCACGATTTACAAATAATATTTAACTAACAGTTACTAAACACCACGCATTATTGTTGACGTACCGAGATATCTTTCGGGACGTTGAAAGTTTCAGATGAAATTTATGCAGCAACTTCTTAATTGTTACGCTGTTCTTTCCGACCGCACCAGAGGATTTTTTTATATTCGGTCACTTGGGTTTGTTGTTCTTGCGTGTACCCTGTGCGAATTATTCTCTCGTTTATCTACCTACCTCTTTCCTCTTCAAAAGTCTCTTTCACGCTCATGTTCTCTCTCTCTCCTCTCCTCACAACTCCACTCCTCTCTCTCTCTCTATATATATATATCTATTCATCTCTCTCCAAATCATTCTCCTCGGCATACCACAGTGAAGCAACAAAGGGAGGAATGGGATGCGGGCTATGAAACTCCTCCAGGCATTCCAACCAGTAGAATTAGTTCCCTTATTGTTTCTTCATTCCATTCACCTATATTGTTTTACCGCTACGTTATTTCAGTTTCTTTCAATTTTCAACCATTATTATTTTAATTTGGCTCCTCCCCGAAATAATTATATTGTATGTTATATAAGAATTTTTATTGAGTTTTGTCAACTTTTCTCTTAATCCATTCCGTGCGCAATTTTTTTTTGCTTTCGATTTCAACATTGTTTCACTTTGAGACGTTCAGAAAAATTAGTCAGAAATGGTGGGATGCGGTCTGGTGTGATGTAGGTTTCAGAAAAACATTTTCTTTGACGGGTCAACTTTCGATCTTTATTGAGATCGTCCTCAGGGCTCAAAGCGTTTGCCTTCTGTGTAATTGAGCCTTTCTTGTGTGTCGTTTTGACAGTGCCAAGTTCAGAAAAATACTGTAAGAATGATGAAACGCTTTATTCACATAAAACATAGACGTCATGTGTGTAACAGGGAAACTACACTTTTTGTTAGAATAAAAATTGACTTTTTTCAAAGCAGGTCTCTTCTGATAGGCAGGCCTAGATATCCTGAACACAACTAAGTATAACTGTTTTTCAATATGAATCACGTCACCATATCATGACGACCTGTGCTTTCTATCGGTCGCGCCCAGTAACGAAATCGTTTCTGCCTCTACCGCTAGATGGGACGAGCATGGAGTCAAGGCAGTACGCCTACTCTGTAGTTATTTAGAAATCATGAGATGCGGTCTGATGTGATGTAGGCTACAGAAAAACATTTTCTTTATTGTACCAACGTTTCGATCTTTATTGAGATCATTTCCAAGGCCTGGGATTTACAAACATAGTTTACATTTAACAAATACATTTTGGATGTGGAAAAGTGAATTTATACAATGCAAAATATATTATTTATATGTTCAATCAAAGTATTTCAAAGTATCACACCAGACTGCACCTCACGATTTCAAATTAATTATCGATTAACCGTCACTAACCACCAAACATTTCTACTCTGCACTATTCAGGCTAAAAGATATACCAAACCTCTTTTGTGTCTAATCATAGATCAACAATAAACTATGTTATACAATAGAAATGGAAAATAAAACTAACATTTACAAGCTTAAATTAATAATAGCAAGAAACATTTCGACGGAGAAAAGATAATTATTGATCATTAGTAAAACTGAAATGCAACTGAATTAATTTTTTTTAAAGAGAAATGTATACATGTATACATATTTGTCTTACCAAGCTCGGTAATGTCAAAAATATCACATGTGTCAAGGGTCTGTTATCCGAATTTCCTTGGCCATCAAAACAGACTGAATAGGTTCCGTAAACAGTGTACATATATAGTGACATTCCCAGGTCGAAACCATCTCCCAGTAGTTATGCGTTACACTGCAAGTTGACTTGCCATTTTGTATACACATGGGTAATTGTTAATCAACTCTACGATGATAATTGTTATGCGGGGAATTGATCGGCTCATGCTCCATCCTATCGTACACCAAGTATATTAACGTGGGAAATTCTATTGCATTCCTCAAATCGGAAATGCGAGAGCTCTTAATTCGCCGAAATTAAGCCAAATTAAATCAATGATAAAATCGTTAAATTTTGAATTTCAAAGTTGTTTTTTTCAAAAGTTTTACAAACGTGTCGGTAGTTATAAAAATTCCATAAAAGTTAGCCGAAAAATAATTTCATAAAACAGATGTTCACCAAACACACATGCTCACAGCCAACGTCCTTGTTTAGGTGTGCAGAAATAGAGTGTTGAAATAAAGGTCCATTCGTAAGTAATTAGGTCTCAATTAACCACTACGGCTTTTTAATTACTAGATATATGCGCATTATTAAATATTTGTGTGTGTTTAGTGACGGTTTGCATTAAAACAAAAAATAATCGAAAACTGTTCAAAGAATCCTATGTTCTTTGTTCTTTTCGTGTAAAAATGTGTGGTGTTTAGTGACCGTTAGGTAATGATTATTTGACGACCATGAGTTGTGATCTGGTGTGACGTAGGTTTTAGAAAAACATTTTCTTTTGTTTGAACAAACAAACTTTATCGTGCCAACGATATGTTAAAATTTTATTTCTTGGTATGTGTGTGGTGTTTAATGAGCGTTAGTTATTGATTAATTGAAGATCGTGAGATGCGGTCCGGTGTGACGTAGGTTTTAGAAGAACATTTTCTTTAATGTTCCATAGTTTCGACCTTTATTAAGACCATCGTCACGGCTGAAAATGTCTGTTTTATGTGTAGTCGTGTCATTCTGTTTGACGTGTTGAGAGAGCCCTTGTGTTGTTTGCATTAAAACAAGAAAATAATCGAAAACTGTAAAAAGAATCCTATGTTCTTCGTTCTTCTCGTGTAAAAAGGATTATTTGAAGACCATGAGTTGTGTCTGGTGTGACGTAGGTTTTATAAAATCATTTTCTTTATCATGCCAACGTTTCAATCTATATTGACATCGTCCTTAGAGCCTGGGATTTACAAAGATTGATTGAATTTAATAAATACAAGTACGATGCGGAACAAAATGCATTTATACAAATAAAAATTATATTCAATCAAAGTATTTGTACCCAATAAGAGTGTTTTTTTTTTCTTATTATCTTTTTTCTTCTTCTTTATATGTTGGATTTTGAAGGAGTGTATTTCTCCATTTTTTCCCACAATTCTTCAACAATTTGACATTCCTTGTGGTCTTCCTGTGTGAGGTTTAGTGAACGTTACTTAAGATTATTGGGAGATCGTGAGATGCAGTCTGGTGTGACGTACGTTTTAGAAATCATTTTCTTTATCTTGCCAACGTTTCGACCTTTATTGAGATCTTCTTCGGGGTTCGAAGTGTGTATGATTGCCTCCCAAATAATCTATTGGCATATTGGCTAATACAAAGTAAAATAATCCATGAATCGCTCAATGTTTGCCTCGTGATGTTTGTCGAAATAAAGGTTGTGTGCTCCATGATTTTATGAGCAAAAGGGATGGAATTAATTTTATGGTTACAGTACATAGTTGATAGAACCTCTGGTTTGAACTACATTGATTTGCTCCTTCTATTAAATCATGAGATTTATTACAGTCTGCGGAGTGATATACCACTTATTTGATACTTTCCGACCATCTTGGTTAACCTATACTTTCTGTATGATCTTTTTCACACTATTCAGCACTATTTGGACAGGCGGTCTTGTTTGATGTAAGTTTTAGAAAATCGTTTTCTTTATCGTGCCAATGTTTCGATCTTTATTGAGATCATCTGGGGGCCTGGGATTTATGAATATTATTTAAATTACGCAAATACATTTAGGAAAAATAATTTATACCAGGCTAGCAATTTTAAATTCAGTCGAAGCATTTGTACTGATTCAAAGTGTTTGGTTTTTGAGTGGATGTGCGTTGTGTTGAGATGGCCAGTGAGATAATGATCTTTTATGTTTATATACATTGGATTTTGAATTATTAAATACTATTTGGACATCGTGAGAGAAATGTTAATTACAAGTATGAGTCTTGTGTGATGTAGGTTGAGAAAATCATTTTCTCTATCGTGACGATCTTTATTGGTATTATCTTCACGGCCTGGGATTTACAAACATTGCTAAGATTATATAAATACATACAAGATGTAAAAATGAATTTGTTCAATGATATACAGAATACAGAAATTTTAGGTATAATCAAAGCACTCACTTGAATTTGATTAAACCTAAAATTATAACGTTCCCTTTACCTTATTTTTATGTAGAATGTACAATAACTTGTACTAAATGTATATATTCTTAGTAGGATATGTGTTAAATGTATAGAAAAGAAAACTAGATAAGGATGGGAAGAAAACTGTTTCTTTTGCATTAACTATACTGAACCATTAGAATGAGTATTTGCTTAGATCAAAGTAGCACATTTTCTGTCCTTTTTGGACGCTCTATAATCCTGTAGTAATTCAATATAATGAAGCTATAGGTTGGTAGCTGCCAATGAAAAGAAAGCATCACGTAGTGATCCTTGGAGTGGTTTTGGTTAAAAAAAAACCGGTGCTACCCAAAGATAAGAAGAAGTCACCAGTTGAGATTTATTTAAAAGTTCGTCGCGAAAATGACTGGGGCTTGACCTTTTTATTGAATGAATGTGCTCTGGAGGGGGAGAGAGAGATTCGTTTAATGTACACAATGTTGAAGTGTACACAATAACTGATTGTGAGTAAATAACTGTAGGTTGATGGTTGATCTAAAGTCTTAGGCCTTTTCACAGACGAGCCAACTAGAAGAACGGACAAGTAACGAGGAGTGTAACGTAGTAGTAAAATGTTTGGAAATCGCCCCAAGGCTTTTCAAGCAGTCAATGCTTCCGCCCAGCGGGATGGCCAGCAGGCACAGGTGGTGCTCACGTTCTCACCCCATTGGTTGACTCAAATCAAAAGACACTGCATTCACCCATGACAACTGAGTTCACCATGGAAAGCGCAAGTAATTGCAAGTTTCAATGTGGAGCAGTTCATTGAAGATATTCGTATTAGTCCTTTGATGTGGGACATGAGGTGTGAGGAGTATAACGACAAAATTAAAAGAAGTTAAGCTTGGGAGGAAGTAGGACAAATGTATTTGAAAGAAAGCGCTCGTTTCCCCAACTTTATAACAATGGATAAACCCGTAATTTTCTTCTTGCTTTGAGTTTCCTCCTTTTTGCTTCTCCTTTTTGCAAAAGAGCAATCACAAGAACTGCTCCTCCTTCCTTGGGTTCTAACATCCCCCTGACATCCCGTTTGGAAGAGACGTTGGTTCCACAAGTTGCCAAGTGAGAAACCAGCAAAGAAAAGTTTTCGCACGGCAGTAGTTGAGAGTCAACCGGGCAGCTTAGCCTGCTTGCACCACGCATGTGTCCAAAAGCGATAATCATCCCTGCCAATGGATTTCTTTGAAATGCCGACTTTCCAGCCTTTGAAAATTACTTCGTCTAGGAAATCCCAGTTGAGGCTGATTTACTAAATAGATGTACACATCTAGAATGAGCACGATAAGCTCCTAAAAAAACTTCTACCAAAATCTGGTCTAACTCTATCGACACCGAATTAAACAGATACGACTCAATGCGGAAACTACTCCGACAACCAACAACTAACTGTAGGGTTAAAACAATTCTGCACTCCCAGTCATCCATCCTAAAATCATGCATCCTCCGATCGATTTTCAACGGCCCAGCCTAATCGATGTTTCCAACAGCACGTTCTTAACTAACTGATCTCTTCCCATCTTTCTCGACGTCTAAAGACTCCCAATAATTGCTCTCAAAGCGTCAGATTGTACACAGTTAATCTAGTGTTGAGGTGTGCTATCACTGAGTAGTTTCTCCATTCGATTTGACGTGGGTAATGTCGTACAACTTCCAATTACAGCTACAAAAAGATTCAACTGTTTAAAATTTTTACCTTTGGAATTAATTATTTGTAATAGACGTGTAGATGTTATTCATATTCTTGGGAAATTTTCGTTGCTGGATGTATAGGTTGAACTATTTTTCAGTTGGAATACTTCAAGGGATGAAATTATTGCGTAGGTGACAGGTCAGTCTCACCCTCTGCCATTTATCAATTATGCACGTCACGCTTGGGGAATTCTATTTGAGTGATCCTCTGATAGTGCTTTGTGACTAATTTCTGTATTGTTTCATGTATTTTTAAATTCGTATTAGCCTGCGTAATTTAATTCTACTAAATAACATGGTCAATGTTCTTTCCCAATTAGTGAACTTTATTATTTAAATGATTAAGTTTCTGTGTTTAAATATTACCTTTGTTAATTATGCTTTTTTTCTCCTGCAGGTAGTCTTTGCCATTATATGTAATAATTTAGGTTTTTATTTTTTTAAGAACGGATTATTTTTGAAAAAAAAAAAATATATCGTATACCAATAAATAAATTATAAGTATATTCGAGGAAATGAGAAAGCATGACGTCAATGAAAACGAGATGTTGAAAATCTATCAAATATAGACAATCCAATCCAACGGACTACCACATAAATTAAACATATTTCTCTCCTCTGATAACTTCAAAGTATCTTTTAAAAAACTACACAATTCCACGATTTTTTTCCAAAGATCCCACACCAGTAACGACGTGATCAGTCTGACGTAATTTACAAAATCAATTGGTTTAACTGTCCAGCAACACATTAGAATTACATCGCAATATCTGGATTACAGAGCAAAGCAACATTAACTTGGCTGCAAAAAAAAACAAAAAAAAAAACCTTACAGCACTACCTACGCACTTTTTTGAACACCAACACAATTTCGACTTCAAGAATATATTACACACAGAACAAAACAAAAATAAACATAACTCTATAGAAATGGTTTTTATCAGCAGAATCGAATTTAATAAAATTTATTTTAAAAAATATACTTATACATTATGTTACATACATTCATTAAGCAGGGGCAGTTTTACGTCCTATTTCAAAACTTTGTAACTTTGTCAACGCACATAGTCCTAGTTTGTTGTTATTTTTAATTAATCAAACTAGAAAAATAGTGGGAAAATTTTTCCTACAAAACCCACTAGGTTTCAAATAGGATAACAATTAGCAAACGAATTAACAAAAATGTGTTAACAAGATTATAAATAAATAAATAAGAAGGACAAGAAAAATGCAGTACGGGTAATTAAATTATCACAAATTGCCTTATATTATTGCAGCTTTAGAGGAAACAACAACAAATAAATATGTCACAGTTCCTAGATTTATGTATCGAACCTGATCCTTCTATGATTCAATGGAAAGTTTAGATCATCCACTCCTATATCACTACAAGTAGTGTTCTTTCTGGAGGAGAGACACATAAAAAAATTCTTGGACATACGCTTTAATTCGGAATTAATATACTCCACTCCCGCTTTCTCGTGGTGGAGGCCAATTCTTGTGTATCGTGGTAGTGACGTTATAAACCTTAGAAATTCATTTTGGACCACTTGCTGTTTTTGGATATTGGATTCGCACGTATTGTATAACTCCATGTTGGGCAAGCATACAGCAGCATAGGTTTATTAACTACTTTATAAATAATCAATTCACTGTTTTCGTGGTCCGTTCGACCAATTAATATATCACAATTAATTACGGTTTTTAGTTGAGATGAAAACTCGTAAGGTGAGGTTGAGATGGGGAGTTGATCGAGGTCACGATAGCTCAGGTGGTAGAGCAGCGGCGTATCTAGCCGAAGGTCGTGGGTTCGAATCCATCTCGTGCCATTAACTTTTTTTCATCTCAACTAAAAACCGTAATTAATTGTGATTTATAAATAATGAGTTTATTTTCAAAGCTCATTCCACTCAAACGGGCCATCAGCGGCAATAAGGCTTTTATAGCTGTTTTACCTTTTGTAACGATTTCATTTATATGCCTAGAGAAGTTACGTTTTGGGTGGTTTCCCTGAATATTGGTCGTCGGTTTGTGAAAAATATGGCCTCAGTTTTGGGGACATTAATCCTGAGTTTCCAGCGGTGACTAAACCTGCAAACCCTGGTGATGCTGTCATTTAATCTTTCAACCATTGTCTTAGGCCTCCAGGATGAACAATAGACAGCTATGTTTTCCGCATAAAGCGCAATTTTGTAATTTCTCAGTGAGGGGATTTATAAAAAGGAGAAACAAACATGCCCCTAGGATTGAACCTATCGAATTTATCAACAGAGATCAGCACAGCATCAATTACAGAAGACACATGTAAATCAGTCGCAGCCACGGCAATATCATTAATACATACATCATCAAAAGACACAAAACATATAAAACAATCATTACATTCCTCCCATCAAACATTTCTACATAGCCGAATTTTTCAACAATGTAGGTTTCCTTTACCTAATTATCTTCGTCTATAGAATAATCGTGAAAGGATGCTCAGGCCGAACCATTACCCATTCTTTCCCATTTTTTTAACACATAGAAGCCAACTCTTCATAGAAAAAAGTTTTCTGTCCAAACATCCTTCCCCACCCCATCAATATCAAATATGTGCAACCATAAAACATCAACATCTCACCGGCACTCTCAATACTACACCCAACAATAAGATATGTACACAGAAAACTAACACTTATAGAGTGAGTATAAATGTTTTGGGTGAGCCTAAAATGTCTAACACAGTATAAATTCACTCAAATTTAGAGACGGATAGACAAAGATAGGAAGAAAGAATGAGAAAGGGGGAGAGTGAAGGAGGAAGATGAATATGCAGAAGATAGAGATAGATAGAAAGAGAAAAATGTATATACAGTCAGTAAATGAGTTCGTGTGAGAAAGAGAGAGAGAGAGAGAGAGAGAGAGAGAGAGAGAGAGAGCGTGAGAGAGAGAGAGAGAGGGCGATCGATAGATTAAGAACTTTATTCCATCGAAAGTAGGTCTCTTATAGATTTCTACAACTTAGCAAATATGATGAGTTGAGATAGATAAAAATAGTTAATGAGTGAGCAGAAGAGATAGGACGGATGGGGAATGAACGCTTGTTCGAAATAGATAGTAAAACAGATAGAACGAGAAATTAATAGTTAAAGATAAAAAGAGAAATAAATTTAGAGACAGATAACTAGTCAGTAGGTAGGAAAGAGAGAGGTAAATAAACATGCAATAAACATAAAAAGAGAGAAATGTTTAGATAGATAAAAAAACAGTGAATGAGTGGGTATGATAAAGGGAGAGAGTGAGTGAGAGGGGGAGAGACAGGCAGAGTGAAAGTGTGATTGAAATAGATACTTTAATAAATACAACGCTAGAGAATAAATAGTTAGACAGACGAACAAATACTGAAAATAAATAAAAGATCACAATCAATTACGATTTTTAGTTGAGATGAAAAAGGCCATGGCAAGAGAGGGATTCGAACCCACGACATTCGGCTAGATACGCCGCTGCTCTACCATCTGAGCTATCGTGACCTCGATCCTCTCGGACTTGAATATGGCAAAAGGAGGCAAAACTCGAAAGGTGAGGTTGAGATGGGGAGTTGATGTCCGAGAGGATCGAGGTCACGATAGCTCAGGTGGTAGAGCAGCGGCGTATCTAGCCGAAAGTCGTGGGTTCGAATCCCTCTCGTGCCATTAACTTTTTTCATCTCAACTAAAAACCGTAATTAATTGTGATATACCTTCCAAAAGGATAGTTCCTACTCACAGTAAGTTACTGTGAGTAGGAACTATCCTTTTGGAAGGTATTGAACACCACACTCACCCCATCATTTAACATTTCTATTAATTGTGATATGTTAATTGGTCGAACGGACCACGAAAACAGTGAATTAAGAATTTATATATTTAGTTTATCAAAATAATCACACCTTTCTTGTTTAATTATTAATGTTTTATCAAAAAAAACATTGCACCAAATTTAACACCACTAAAAAATATTTATACTAATAAGTTGATTTTATGAAATTGCGCCGATTGTCATCAGCGAGAAAATTTCGCCAGGAAATTACGATTATTTGAGGCATAGTAAAAATCCATCCGAAGTTGAAAAAGGCCGTCGGAATACGCGAGTTCCACGCCAATTACGTTTTCGCAACTTCTTGCCTTTAAGAAAACCTTCCAGTCGCCTTGCAACGGAGTTCTGTCCTTCGTACGTGAACGGAATTCCTTGCTCGAACTTTTAATTCGAACTGGAAACATATTAACTAGCACAATGGTCAGCAATGCTAAGTGGCTTGCACAACTTAATCAATATTTGATACTGAACCAAGCTCATTGAGAACTAATGCAAACTTGTTTCAATTACCTGGGAAAATCAATAAATTGAGTTTATTAAACACTTAAAACATTTAAGCATATCCTGAAACAAAACGTTTATGTTGCAATATTAATTTTTAAAACATAAAAATCACAATTGATTTCTTTTCCTTTGATTTTTTTAAAATTAGTTTTTAATTTCTTTTTAGGGGCAGGGTTGGATGAGGAAATTATGAAAGCATAGATAATCACCAAGGCTAATTTTGAAAATGTTTATATTTTAGTATAAGGTTTGTATTCAGCATCCCCCGAGGGTCCAGGGCATTAGTTTATATTTCCTTCGCTCTTCATTTACCAAGCCATAAACACCAATCGTCCTCATTACATTATCCAGTCTATTCTATTATCAAATCCTGTTATCACTCCTACAATACCCACCCATTACTGCGATTTAATCATTCTTCGGCACAAAACATGCACCTTTAAACGGTCTTTCCCTGTCCGAGCATTAAAATTCTGGAACTCCTCCCCTTAACTATCAGCAATGCCTTTCTTTTGAACATCTGTAAATTCACCTCCTCTCCCCCTAAACAGTGTCCCCCTAAAAGAATGACAAGTTTAAATTTATTTAATAAAAATTATTATTATTTTATGTTAATTTCAAAGTAATTGTATAAAGTTTTAACTTCTTCAGGTTTTGTTTTATATAAGATCATTGTTATTAGTTGATAACCAAGACAAAGTTTGCTTTTTTGTCAAAATGTTTTTATTTTAACCAGTGTATTCTAAGAGGACACTCTTTTCCCAGAATGAATTATTTTTCCTTCTTATTTGCGAGGTCGTTTCAACCGTCAGCGTACCGGTGTTTTAGAAACAAATGCCTGTTTGTAATTATGCCGAGTTAGAATACAGGGCCGCTGGATTCGAACCCGGGACCTTTACCTTACAGCGATGAGAGCCTTGTCAACGCCTAAACCGATGCGGGCACCGAGCCTCCTTGTTTTACTTATTCTTCTATCTCTCTTTTCAGGATATGCTTCAGTTATTGAACAGTAGTTAATTAAAAATCGTGAGATGCGTTGGTTTCAGACTCTCGAAACGACACGTAAGAATGGCACAATTGCACAGAAGACAACCACATCGAGCCCTGAAGAAGATTTCAATAAAGATCGAAAATGTTTTTTTGAAAACTAAAACACACCAGACCGCATCTCACGATTTCTAAATAAATATCTTTTCAGGATTTCGAGAAGTTGGGATCTAAATCTATACTTATTTATGAGTTATACTTTTTATTTTAAAAATGTTTAAGAATACATTAAAAATATAAGAGTTACATAATAGAAAAAGCGATGGTATATAGAAGGAGAAAAATTCCGCAATTTCAAGAGAATATAAACTCTGTGAACAGACCATATTATAACATGTAGAGATTAGTGACTTATTCAGATATCGTGAGATGCGGCACTCTCAATACAACACGTAAGAATGGCACAATTACATGGAAGGCAAACACTTCGAGCCCTGAAGAAGATCTCAATAAAGATCGAAACGTTGACACGATAAAGAAAATGTTTTTCTGAAACCTACATCACACCAGACCGCATCTCACGATATCTGAATAACTGTATTGTAACCATTAAATTCCAATACACAGTGTTTATTTTTTAAGTAAGTATAAAACGTAAATTTTATATAAAATCACAAGTACATACCAATAGATGTTGATTTACGAATGCTGTACATACCTGGAACAAAAAAAAATGCACTATTACAGCTCAGTTTACAAGTGTAATTTTCCATAGTTTGAAGGGAAAGAAAAAAAGGGGAAAAGGCCTGAGGGCACTTCGTACATTTGTATAATTTCCAATAAATCTCTGGCAGGCCGAACGACGCATCACCTGTGGTTTTGGCAGTCTGGAGTCAGACCTTGTTCTATCGGCTTCGCCGCCTGGCTGGGTTCCATGGCATGTCAATAGCTATTGTTTTAGCCTCCAAATCATTGTTTAAATAAATAAGCCCAATCATCCTTAAATGCATTCTTCCTCTATTTGCATACCATTCACTCCTCGATATTCCACCATGACGCTTTACACCTAATCTATATCTAGGTAATCAGTAATCTCGAATATGATTCCATGAATTCTTTTGGATGCTCAATATTCCACTATCGGTCCGAGCACAATCGCACTCTAAACATTCAAGGTAAGAAATACATTCACTCCAAAAGCACCCTCGGGACTATATATTATGTACACAAAAAAAACCTTTCTATTGTACCAGGCTTGTTAAATTTCGTGGATATTGAGAGGTCGAATGGTCTGTCACACAATGCACGTCATGCTTGGCAATATAGGAACGAATACAATATAGAGTTCTAATTTTTTTACTAGTTGTACCTAAAATCTTGAAATGACGGGAAGGGTTTTTGGTTTTTCAAAGAAAAAGTAGAAAGAATTCTTCAGACCATACAATTTCAACAACACTAAATCGTGGCTTCATCTAATAAATTTTGATATTAGTTAATGTTCTTTTCAGAAATGCCGATTTGAGTTAGAAAAAAATAATTCCCATACTACTGACGACTGGTGAATCCATGTTCTCCTCAAATGCAATTCTCAATAGGTCGATTTTCAACCGTGGCTATAAGAAAACCTTGGAATCCAATATTCATGTCGTCACTGATAGTTCTACATTACGTGCCATATCTTTGTTGTTTTTGTCCAATTAAAATCTTATTGCGCTATCGTTTATGCGAAAAATCTTTTGAAGCAAAGAGTAGAAAGTATACGTTCTCGTTTAAAATTTCATATTTGTACTGGCTCCATATCCTGGGAATAATATTTTCAATAACGTTAATAAGAGAAATTCAGAGGCCTTCTAAGGACGCCATGTGTATAAAAAAATACAATTCATTTTTAATATAAAACTATATACATTTGGTAAAAATACTATTTAATATTGATAGGATTTCCATTCACTAGGTTTCGTGGTCCGCTGTGCTTTACAAATTACTATCTTTCAGTTAATTAAAATTTTTAGTTGAGATAAAAAAGGCAGCGTCACGAGCGGGATGCGAACTCACGATCTTCGGCTAGATACGCCACTACTCCACCACTTCGATCCACCCGGACACTTCCCAGCTCAACCCCACCTGAATGGCATTGGAAAATGGCAAAAAGGAGGGAAAATTCAAAAAATGGGGTCGAGATGGGAAGTTGGTGTCGGAGAGGGGATCGGAGTCACGATACCTCAATCTAGACTGTCGGCGTATTTAGCCGAACGTCGTGAGTTCGATTCCCGCTTGTGACACTGACTTTTTTACCTATACAAGAAAATTGATTGATAGTTAATTTATTATGTTAGTTGCTATTAAAATTTATTTTTTTTTATCTTGAACCACTCTGTTCCACAGATGTAGGTGTAGGTAGATAAACAAAAATACACTTAAATAAAAAGCTTTTTTTTCTGGGAATAGAAGTTATTTTTATGTTTAGCAGTTGTTTTTTAATATTAGGTATTTTACTTACTACTTACGTAGATTACTTTTTTATTATTGAAGACTACATTTTGTGAAGTGTGGTTTTGGTTGCCTACTTTTGTCGAATGGAATGGATCAATATAAAAACTGTACATTTTGAGCGGTTTAAAATATTTTGAAATATACCAGTACAACATATATATGTATGTGAAAAAATTTTTTATTTGCTCATGTCGGAACGATTTCATTCCGTCACAAATATCTAAACATTTCGGCAGGCGGAGATCACGTAGTGGCTCTCAGTTACAGAGAGCCATTTTCTCTCCGAGCTGCCCAAACTCACGTCCACTCCAAATGGGAAAAATTGGAGTAAAAATATCACTGACCTTTGTTCAGCCCGCTCGGGGAAAATGCCATAAACGCGTAATGAAGTTAACCTATACCAACAATAACTTATCTAACTTTTGTTTAACTACTACGATATTCAGTATATTACCAATATTAATATATAACTACTTGTAATAATATAATCATAAGATAATAAAAAATCCATTATTATTGGGTTGTCCGGAAAATAATGCAGGATTTTAAGTTTTCATTAAAAAAAATCTATATAAAATATTCTGTTTACGTTAACAGGATTACTCATTTGTATGAATGTCAACACTTATTAATCCTCTTC
>CM077109.1:3896939-3932367 GCA_039619505.1 Cimex hemipterus
ACGTTTCGATCTTTATTGAGATCATCTTCAGGGCCTGGGATTTACAAGCATTGTTTAAATTTAACAAATACATGTAGGATGTGAAAAAATATGAATTTATACAATGCAAACGATTTTGTTTTATATTGAATCCAATTACATTCTACTAACTTAAAGTTTTTGTTTACTGCGCAAATGTTTGTCATGCGTTAAGACCATAATGGGTTAAAGTGACAAACTCACTTGTAAATCTTACTTGTATGTAACTTACATGTAAGACACCTGAAGAAAAAAAGCCCCACCAAAAAATCAATCACATAAAACCAACAAAGAATGATGAAGAAGAAGAATGAAAATGTTAAGTTTGGCAAAATTCTTACGCAGATTTTTTAGAAAATAACAATACCGCAGTTTTATTTTTTTTAATAATAGGAACGTTTCTCCTCGCTGGAGAGGAAAAGTTCAGTCCAGTAATAACAAAGACGAAGCTACTTATCAAGGTTAATATAAAAACCTGATGGCAGATAGTGTGCTATAACCGATATGTGAAGGAGCACAATAAGGACTAAAGAGGCTCTTCAGCCTTTAGTCGCCATTTCTACATCATCACTAAATATACAGGGGGCCTCATTTTAGAAGGGGCTGCAAAATGGAATCACAGTGATAATAGAGAAACGTTATTACAAAAAATAAATATGTGACATTAATTTTGTTAATGTTTTACTAGGAGAAAAATGTTAAAATACTAATATCTAATTTCAGCTTCTAATTATTGAAATTGAATTAATTGATCCGTATTCCGCTAGTGACGCTAACTTATCATCTTAACGAAAAAATTTAGATAAAAAGAGAAATTAATACAAATTGAGTTGACCCAGATGTTCTGAAGAAGTCTGAACAAGCTATTCATTTATGGAAAAGCCCCTTCAAAGCTCCACCTGTTAAATGTAACGTTCATCAACTTTGAAAGCATTTCTTAATAAAACTTAAACTTTCAAACTTGCATGTAAGGGGATTTTCTATGTATTGAGTGATTATTCGGACGTGAGGTGTGGTTTTTTTATCACGTTTTCTTTCTTGTGCCAACGTTTCGATCTTTATTGAGATCATCTTCAGGGGAAGGGACAAACATTATTTAAATTTAAGAAATACATGTAGGATCTGAAGCAAAATGAATTTATACGATGCAAAAAAAAAATTAATTCAAAGTATTTGTACGCACTCTGTTTAATTGTGTCATTCTTGGGTATCGTGTTTAGAGTGCCAGTGAAATATTCCTGTTTTATGTTTATATGTTTGATTTTGAAGGGGTGGTGGGAGGAACTTTGGATAGAAAGACTATTTTATCCTTTCAGGATTCAAAAGACGGGGATTATCAGGGAAAAGAAAGCCATATTGTTAAAGAATTGTAGGAAAAATGTAGAAATGCACCCCTCCAAAATCCAACATGTATAAATATAAAACAGCAACGTCTCACTTGCACTCTCAACACGACACACAAGAATGACACAATTACGCAGAAAACAAACACTTTGACTGAGTACAAATATATTGAATTAAAATAATTTTTTTTTCAATTGTATAAATTTATTTTGTTCCACATCCTACATGCATTTGTTAAATTCAAACGATCTTTGTAAATCCCAGACACTGAAGAAGATCTCAATTAAGATCAAAACGATGGCACGATAAAGACAATGTTTTTCTAAAGTCACACCAGATCGCATCTCACGATCTCCGAAAATCATTGACTAACGGTCACTAAACTCTCCTCATATCTGTAGAACGTTTTACAAAATGTGCCAAATCCTTACTTACGGTTCAATATGTGGTGTGATCGATTATGGCGTGAATGAGTATTTTTCTTAATTCCTTACCCATTTGAGTATCCTAGCGGGACAGAATGGACGACTCTCAACGGTTCCTTCATAATAGTTGAGATGGCGTATCCCCCCGAGTGCTGGGATTGACGTTTCTTTCTGGACCTCCTTCTCGCATGGGTGGTAAAGACCCGTCTCAGGGGTCCCGGCGGCTCTTCCTCTTCGGTTTTAGCGGCCCTTAGATCGAGGGAGGAGCCGCTCCTGCACAGCATCTGCTTCATCATCATCTCCATCTAAACGAACATGCGTGAAATTTTGCCCCGCACCGTGTGCAACACCCAAGGAGATTCCATCTTATGATGATTAATTGAAAGTAGTTGTTTTCGGGACAATTAAATCAAGAAACAAAAGCCGGAGAACAATGGGTTTTCGTTGAAAGGAAGAAAGATATATAACCATTATTAAGGACCAGGGTAATCGTCCGATAAAAGCTAATTATTATCTATAATTATTATATAAACATTATATATGCAGGTGTATTAAATTTCCTTAATAATTGAGTAGATGTTTTGCATAACTTGAAATATCATAATCAGGGTAAGTTTTATTAAACCTCTTAATTTTCTAAAGATATTTAAGAAAGAATTCGATTGTCAAAAAAAGAGTATATTTCGTCCAACCTTAAAATTTAGAAGTTTCAGATTTAAAATATGATGGTTAAAAGATTTTGAAGTATTAATAAATGTAAATCTATATCTCTGCGTGTTTCTGAAGCGAAATATGTCGTTGTATGTATAGATATATGGAAAATATACGATTATTGTTAATGATAATTGATCTCCAAAAATTATTTTCATCTGTGTAAAAAATAACAATATTACATAAATAACATAATATAATTATATACTAGATAACAATATTATCTAGTAATTTTATTCGTCTTCGTGGTCCGTTTGACCAAATAATTTTTTATTTGAATTAACTAAGGTTTGGGCTGAAATAAAAAGTCAGCGTCACAAGCGGGGTCCGAGCCCACGACGAGAATCAAATAGTTTACACGAAATTTCAACAACGGCAAAAAGGCGGGAAAATTCAAAAGTTGGGGTTGTGATGGGAAGTTGGTGTCCGAGTAGATGGAAATCACGACAGCTCAAGTGGTAGAGCAGCGGCGTATCAAGTCGAAGGTCGTGGGTTCGAATCCCGCTTGTGACACTGGCTTTTTTTATCTCGCTTGTTATTAATTGAAAACACTTTAGTAGTATGTAACATGAAAAAGCAATAAAGCTGGAAGCGTTGTTAATTATAATTTCTTTTTTGAATGGATTTCCTGCTGTGTAGAACGCTGAAATAGGGATTAATCCCTAACAAATAATAAAAGTTATAATTACGCTTCAATGAAAGTTTGTTGAATGAAAGCTTTTTATCATTACAGAAATTCCATTAATTGAAAATGAATTGTGGTTTCTTACAATTTTTCATTTTCTTTTTTTATCTATTTGCAGACTAATTCGTCATCTAAAATAAATTTGTGTAAGATTGTTAGAATATAAAATCAATAAAATACCTTGAACAAACCGTTTTTATTAACAAAAATGCATAAATATTTTACTATCAAGACTAGTTTCGCAAGTGAATTACATTAGCGCAAATTTAGAAATCATACAATACATCGATGCACTGAGAGGCAAAAAAGTGGCCACGTTGTTTTTTTAGCAAATACTTTTACTATCTTTCAAAAACTAAACTACTATTTAACCATTGTTATTCTAACATTAAATTTTGATCCGTGGATAATCATATGGACGGGCAAGAAAGCTCCCAATTCCCACCTTGAAATAAGAAATGAACAATAAATAAAACTTAATTAATCTTTAGGTGATGTATTGGTTGATATGAAAAAGCCAGCGTCATGCGCGGGATTCGAACCCACGACCGTAGGCTAAATAAGCTGCTGCTCTACCACTTTCGCTATCGTGACTTCGATCCACTCGGAGACCAACTTTCCCATCTCAAGTAGGGGAAATTTGAATGGTATGTCGAGGTGTAGCCGAAGGTTCGAATCCCACTCGTGACACTGGCTTTTTCATTCCAACCACTACCTCACATAAAGATTAATTAAGTGATGGAATCATAATATTGCTGGAAGAATGAAGCCGAATGTTTGTGGCTACGGTGATTAATATTCACGACATGATGAGGAAATACTCAATGTTGAATTGAATATTTTCTTCATTCATTTTCGTTACAATGTTTTACGCAGTTAAATTTTTATTTAGTTATATTTTTTACTTTCTTTAAAAATATCTAGTAGACAACAAAAAATAAAAATTATATTTAGTGGTCGATTGAAAAAATTACTTCTTTCAATAATTTATCATTACATGTATGGTTTTGTTTGAAACGAAAAAGCTACTGCCATGAGCGGGATTCGAACCCACGACCTTCGGCTAAATACGTCGCTGCTCTGGCACTTGACATATCGTGACTTTTTTCCATTCGGACCTACCACCTACCACTATAGAAAAATGCCGAAAAAGAGAGCAAATTCCAAATGTTGTAAGTTGAGTTGGGGAGTTGTCCGAACGGATCGAAGTCACTGAAGCTCAAGTCGTTAAGGCAGCGGTACTGAGCCGAAGATTGTTGGTTCGAATCCCGCTCATGGCACTAGCTTTTCCATAATTACCAAAACCTTACACAAAAAGATTAATTAATTGCAAAAATTATAACGTTTAAGGTTTTACTAAAAAAAACGAGGGTGGTCCCGCTTTTAACTCTCAGAGTGGATCATGCTCAACAAATATTTTAACCATTCATCTACACGTCGTTTAAAGTTTTAAAGTGATTTTTGTACTTTTAAGTTAAATCAGAAAATAATCGTTAACGAGGTATTGCATTGCATATATTCCGCACAGAAATGTATTTCAGGAGAACGCGACTTAATTTTAGTTAGTTTTATTGTGGAATATAGGTGGATGGAAGGTTTTTCCCATGGGCTGTGTTAAGATCAGACGGTCGACATTCGGCCCTGTGGTATTAATATAAAACAAGTAGTGGCAAAACGAAACCGACCGTCTACCTCGATGAGGGCTTCATATTTCAAGAAATTCTACTCTGCCCTTTTACGACTGTCAATTCGTTCAGTCTCGAGACAACAATTGTGCCGAAAACGACAAGTTCAAGGCAGTGAACTGTAAGGTGTTTTCGTTGTCGTAAAGTCTCTTGCGTCAGAAGGGGCTTAAAATTTATTGTTTTAGATTAGATCCGACGGGTTCCTCTTTTAAAACGTAAGAAAACCCTTACAAAAAAGAGCGATACCATTCGGAAATTTTTTCTTTATCACAAGGACCTTTTTATCTATACGGTTTAATGCATACTCGGGTTTTCCTTGTTTCCTTGTTTACAATATCTGCTACCTCACAAGGGCGAGTTGTTTCCGTTAGTCGAAAAAACGCTCGAGTTTACACAGTATTTTCCGCTTTTGATTATATACACTGTTTCAATTTCATTTACGTTATCCATACTGCGAGAATTTAAATACTGTTTATTTTGTAAAATTCTGATATCAATGTTACTCCATATTTTTTACATGAACCAAATTTCCACATTAATATACGAACAAGAAAATTACGAGTAACAACCAAAAATGAGTTTATTCTTTTTGTTCGTACATGGCAGAAAATCAATTAATAATGGTTGTTTTTCTTCATTTTCTGGTACTTCAAGTACAGAGATTTTCTATCGACCATTAAAGCAAATACATTTTACGACAGTCTCAGAAAAAAAAAAAAATCAAAATGGTTCACTTATCAAAAATATGTGTAGAGATTAGTGACCGTTAACGGATAATTATTCAGATATCGTGAGATGCGGTCTGGTGTGATGTAGGTATCAGAAAAACCTTTTCTGTATCGTGCCAACGTTTCGAGCTTTTATTGAGATCATCTTCAGGGCCTGGGATTTACAAACATAATATAATATTATATTCATTAATATTAATATTATTCATTAATATTATATTCTATATAATCCTGAAAGAATAAAGTGGCCGAAACATTACCAACACACTGTTTCCCTTTGTCGGCTCTTTTCACCTCAAAGAAGCCGACGACTTATACAAAATTGTCTCTTCTATACCCCACTTCCTTCCCTACCACTTCAAAATCCAACATATATAAACATTAAAATCTCACTGGCACTCTCAACACGACATGGCACAATTACACAGAAGACAAACACTTTGAGTGAGTAGAAATACTTTGATAGAATATAAAATATAATTTTTGCATTGTATAAATTCCATATTCTATATGTATTTTCTAAATGTAAATTATGTTTATAAATCCCAGGCCCTGAAGATGATCTCAATAAAAGATCGAAACGTTGGCACGATAAAGAAAATGTTTTTCTGATACCTACATCACACCAGACCGCATCTCACGATATCTGAATAATTATGAAGAATATATTATTAATTTATTAATAAGTCGATAAATCTGTATAATTACGTTGTTTATACAGAGCAAATTGAAAAGACAAGATCCCGTTAATGAAAGGGTACTCAACATGATGACGAAGAAGCCATTTAAGCTAAGTTCCACGTCGTACATGGCAATAAAAGTGACTACGAACCAAGAAAAAAAGCGATAGCAAAAAAGGGAAATAGCAAGCCGTATCGTGATGTAATAATAAATTCATTTTTTATATAAAATTTTCTAGCAATATATAAATAAATAAATGTATTTATTTTTTTAAATTAATTTTTTCCACATCCTACATGTATTTGTAAAATTGAAACAATGTTTATAAATCCCAGGCTCTGAAGATGATCTCATTAAAGATCGAAATGTTGGCACGATAAAGTAAATGTTTTACTAAACTGTCACACCAGACCGCATCTCACGATCTCCAACTAATCTTAATTAATAATAAATTACAATTAATTAATGTTTTTAGTTGAGATAAAAAAGTCAATGGCCACGAGCGGGATTCGAACCGACGATCTTCGGCTAAATACGCAGCTGCTCTACGACTTGAGCTATCGTACCTTCGAAAAATGTGGGTTTCCCTCCCGGCGTATCTAGCCTAAGACCGTGGGTTCGAATCCCGCTCGTGCCATTGAATTTTTTAACTCAATAAAAACCTTAATTAATTGTCAGATATTAATTTGTTTTGCGGAGCACTAAACTATTGATAATAAAAAATATTAATAATAATAAATGTTACAAAATTTTTTAAAAAAGTTACTTATTCTTCCAAAACGTAATATTTCTCAATATATTTTAATGTATAAAAAATGCTGGGTAGCGTAAATACTTTCTAATTTACATTATATCCTTTAATATCCTTATTCATTTTTGAGGTTTTTTTTAATTAATATTAATGTAAACAAAATATTTATTATATCTTATCTATCAATTAGATTTTGTTAATAAAGAAAATTCCATGCTGCAGTACGTTGTTCCAACAACCGACAGTATTTTTTTTTATTTATTGTATTGATAAATTTAGACAGGCATGTTTTTCAAAAGGAAACCGAGAAAGTTTTGGAAATTGCTGGGAACGCGGTTACTTCTACTTTATATAAAACTCGTATCCACCCTCGAGAGGATATTTGGAATGAAACCGGTTTATTTCAAGAGGATCGCCGCTTGTTTCACAAAACGGTGATTCGGTTCCATCTGAAAACAAAGCGATTCTAGGCATATAGAACACCTGCCCCCATGCCGCTATTCATTTTTGGAGCTTTTCACGTATAGCCTTCTTAAAACCGTCCGTCATTACAGTTGTAAACTATATTTCTTCTACTCGGTATTTTATTCCATCAATTTGCGTTTATTACATTATTAACACGTTTTATGGGATAAGAAGCAAACAACACGATTTCATCCTGAGTTTGGCGATGACGAGGCGGGCCTGTACATTAAGAACCCGTAGCAGAAAGGTCCTTGCTTGTAATCACAGAAAACATATCAGGCAAAATAGCGATTTTATTAAACGGGTGCATTTGGAAAAGGCAAGATTTTGCTCAGGAATGAACATCACGATACGAATCTCATGACATAACAGAAAGTTATGCAAACACTTGAACTTACTCGTTTATATGTATATGTATATAGTAGTATGTACATGTAGTATACATACCCATTCGTACAGGTAAATAAATTATACGGAATAAGGATTCACCCAAAACCGCATTTTTGGAACAATTCAGTTCATCTAAAAAATTGACTGTTAATAAAATATTTATAAAAATATTCCCTGATGTCTGCACAAATCTAAATGGAAATCACAACAGGCAAAAGGTTAACGGTTACACCATTTTTCCTCTGAGTTCAATGCTATTCTAGATCTAATATAAATTTTTTTAATTTCCGTACCCTGGCAAGTAAAACATCCTGTCACAATACAAGGACTTCACTTTTAACTACGGTTAGAACGACGGGGTCAAACAAAACACTATACATTATTTCTATCTTACAACAATCAATTTACAAAACCATGGGCTGTGCTGAGATTTGAACCCAGGGCTTATCTACTCTTTTATGTTTTATTCATCCATTTGTTCAGATCCTCTTTTAGCGCACTTACATGCGGGGAAATATGCAGTTCTTGTTCAAAGATTAAAAGGGATACTACTGCTTTGGCTGGGTCCTTCAATCTCCTGACGTACTTAATTTCTTTTTGCCTGGTGTCGGAAATGTGTTACGGATTCCCACACCAGTTTTGATGGAGATTTAAGCAACTTAAATGCTCCATTAAGTACATGGTATGGTATGGTATGGTGGAAAGGATACTAAGAGGCGGGCTTCGTATATCCCAGGGAATGCAGCTTTCTGTCTTATTGTACCTCCCTAGTTCTTTAGTTTAGTCAATAGACCCAGTCCTTTTTCTCAGAAGTATCAGGTCATTGACTGTTATTGCTGCAATTTAGTTCCCTGAGTCTTTCCCATATGTTAGGTTGAACCTCCATTGAGCTGTTGCTTCGCGTTCGAAGATGGTATGAGTGGCTGTTTCCTCTTCCTCATTACGTAGTCTGCAAATGGGATCATCATTGTATGTACCCATGTTGTGCAGATGTTTTCTTAGATCCCACCACTCCTCTGACTTTTGCCCTCTCTTGTGTTGCTAATTTTGGTGAGGGTTGTTTCATCATTAGTTTACTACTTCTAGCACTAATAGGGTTTATCCACTTCTCTCTTTGTTTTGTTTCGATCCATTCTATGTTTGCTTTTGATTTCCCAAGAATAGGTTCGGGGCCTATGTATGGTCTTGCAGATCCTCTTCTGGCCAGTCTGTCTGCTTTCCCGTTAACCAAAATTCCCCTGTGCCCTGGCACTCAAGATATCATCAGGCTGTTGTGTTTCCCCAGATTTTGGATGCATTCACTGACTAGTTTTTATGTAATTCTTTTTCAAGCTTTAATAGCTGCTTGGCTGTCTGATCTTATGAAGATTTTTTGACCAGTGTAACCTCTTTTAAGATTTTCCAGGGCACAACCATTGATGACATGCATTTCTGCTTGAAAGACCGAGATATACTTTGAGCTTGTACAGAAAACGCCTGATCCTGTTCCTTCGTTTCTTTTGGAGCCATCCGTATACCATATCAGTATCTGATGTGTCCTTCCTCACCTTTATAGTCTGTTAAGATTTTATAAGAGGTTGTGAAGATTGTTTCTGGTACCCATTTCTAATAATGGGTGTCTGATTTTATTGATCGTTTGGTTCCATTCCAATTTAATTGTTTTTGGAGCCTAAATGAGCTTTTCCTAGCCTCTCCCTGTATAAATATTTCTATTGGAGGTGGGTTTAGCACGGTTTCTAATTCGTTTTTAGCGGTTGTTCCCATCGCCTCTGTGATACATAGGTTTGCTAGTCTTTGTAAGCAGCCTAAGGCTTGGGTAGCTACTTTTTGTAAAAATGTGGAGCGCTTCACGATTTTGCGTGTCATCCTTACCGCATGAAGTACTTCGACGTATGGATCTCAGATTGGAAAATTGATCGTGTGGTGCACAGATTGCGATAAATCCAATGGGCCTTTGACGCCAGCTACCTTACAATGCATTTTCATGTCATCATAAGGCCCAACATTTTGTTTAAGTGTTTGTACTTCTTCGTTTTTGGTTATTTTCCATTTTAATGCTGCAAAATTTTATATAATTTTATTCTAACAATCTGTTTGAATATTGGTATACCCTGCACTATAATGTACTCACGATTAGTGGCAATCCAAGTACCACTTCCAATCAGAATTTGGGGAACTATATCAGCTTCTGTGATGTTAAGACAAGCGTACCTTTTTTTTAAAATTTTTTATTTACTGTTTTTTCAATTTTTTCTAGTCGTTGGGTTTTACATGGGACTATATGGGAGTCGTTGGGACATTGGCTACAAATTTTTTATTCGCAACGTTCCGTTTGAATATGTTATGATCCATTATTTGTTTAGAATGAAGCAGTACTAGAAAAATTCAATTAATTAATCCTTTCCCTTTTATGTAAGGTTTTGAATGATATAAAAAAGTTAGTGCCATCAGCGGGATTCGAACCCAAGACCTTTGGCTTAATACGTTCCTGCTCTGCGCATCGTATTAGCCGAAGTTCGTGGGTTCGAACCCCGCTCGTGGAAATTTTTGTCTCAACCAAGGCCTTACATAAAGATTAATTAATTATATTTTAGGTTTTACATTGAGTCTGGCTGAAGTTCTTCAATTCAAGTCTGTCTTTTGGTGTATTTCTGGAAGTGGAAGAAGTTTACTTCTGTCGTTTTTTGTATTTATGTTCGATACTTGCGCGTATCCATTGTCGCAGTTATTGTATCGTGTATGTTATTCCTGTTTTGGAATTAATGGGCGTACATTTATAATTAACAAAGATCGATGTTTTATGGAATTGCATCTTTTCTATCTATATTCCAAACCAAAAAAGAAAGTACTCAAACTATTTATTTAACGTTTTCGGTTAGAATGAAAAAGCCAGTGTGCCGAGCGGGAATTGAACCCACGACCTTCCGCTAAATACTCCGCTCCTCTATCACTTGAGCAATCGTGACTTCGATCCACTCCCACACCAAAAACCTTACATCAATTGATTAATTAATTGAAAGAAGTAATTTGGTCAATATACCACAAAATATAAACGTGTTAAATAAAATCTAGCTTTTGTTGTTTTAATTAATCAAGACTATATAAGAGGCTGAAATTTGTCTGTGATAATGGAGATGATAAATAATAAAGTAGACAACAAATTTTCAAATTATATTTTATGTTATAATGTTGGATTTTTTGGTTGTCATATCGTAAAAATAATGTGAATGAAAGATTTGAGAACAGAATTCGTTATCGGCTGGCACCATCGTGATGAATAATCTTTTTCGTGAAGTCTAAGTCGACCCACGAACAAGGCTTATTGTTCTCGGCATTCTTAAAAGTTCCGCTACGCCTTAATAATGTAGTCAACAATAGGACTGTCAAAATCTTATTAAACATCTTAAGTTTTAACATTTCACTTCGCAGTTCTCTTGCTCGAAGTAAACAATTCTTTCTTCTTTCATTTACTAATTGTTAATTTTTAAATTTACGTTCAGAGGTTAACTGCTCTTTTCTCAAATATTTGTACCAACAACAATTTAACAGATCGAGCGGCCTTAGCATCTTTATTATACCTCTAAAATGATTTATTTATTTAAATTAAAAGTAAATTCATTTAAATACATTAATATTTAGTATTATTTAAATAATTGAATTTACGTTCAAAAATGTTTTGTTTTATTTGCAAAATATATTAAATTAGAAAGTTAAGTAAATTACATTCTAGCGTCTTTCCCTCGGATTCCGTATGGGCTGGTCTGTCGTCAAAGAGGAAAATCGAAAAGCACAAACAAAAACAAATAGTAGAGGTATGTAAGATGATGTTTGTAAGATGTTTACTCTTTCATTAGTTAATTAGTTTATAGTTAATTTGAATAGAGAAATGTCCAGTAAGATCGTTAATGCCCACTTCTTTTCTTAGCATGATGAATGTTAATTTTTCCGCAATGCTGGGCGTTGAAGGCATGTTGTTTGTATTGGTGTTCTTTTTTTGTTAAATTGTAAAATATCAGAAGTTAATAAAAGATGAAATTTAATCACCTCTTTCATTCAAAATACTCTCTATGCATTGGAAAAGTACTAGCAAATGATTCGTGCCGACATACCTAACCTATATTCTAAAGTCTAACAGCCTACAACTTCATGGGATTGGGATGTATCATTATGAATGAGAGTTTAAAGACAAGTCAGGAATGAACAAAAGAAATATATTAGTCTGATTGAATTAATGTGTATTTAAGAATAAAAATTACGTGTAAACAAAAAACAGCTGTTAAATTCATGGCTGCCATGTTGGTTACAAACGCCGTAACGGATAAAAATGTGACTATATTTTCGACCGAACGTCTATTTTGGCTGTGGCCTGTTAGATCGATCAATGTTAACAAGCCGATTCTTTGAAGTTTACGTCCTCGTTTTTCACGATTTAACAGGACCTAACAGAGTTAACACAAAGAACATGAATACGCCTATTGTTTTAGTAGGCATTCTCAAAATTATTTACACTATTCCACTTCGTGAATACCCCTATTGTATGATTTCAATATTTCAAAAACGGTGAAACATAAGCTCACAACATCACAAACTTCTATATTTTTCCTTGGAGTTTGCTTTTTGTTATGTCCACGTTTTCTTCTTTTCTTACAGTTTAAGGATGAATTATTTATAAGGAGACATTTATTTTACTACACACTTGGAGAGGAAATTATTTCCATAACTCGTCTTCTTTCCCTCTAAGCATGTTGTGTCAGAATTGAAAGCGGACTTAAACTTGATAGTAAACATGCATACATATGAATAAATTTTGTACTGGAAAATCCTGCCATAAGTGATTTTTGTGTCATGGTTTTCAGAACAACGAGGTGATCCTATACCCAGTATTTAAAAAATGGTAACTGAATTTTTCTAACGTTATGCTATTTTATATTATCCCCTGTCTATTTTGTTTTAAAGGTAACTATCTTTCGAAAAAAATTATTTACGTAGAATCTGCTGGTGCTATTAAAAATTTGGTAGGTTGGCGCATTAAAGAGATCTAGTGATAAAACTTTTTTAAAAACTAGTTGACTTTTTTACATAATTTTAAAGTCCCTTCTATTCTACAAAAAGATTTAAAAAACTGGAAAACTGAAACTTAATCGGTTTGATCTGGTTATATTTAAATTTTCCTCCAGAACTTGATAATTCCAATTTATCTTGTTTCTGCTTAAAAAGTTGTTTTTATCCTTCGAAAAAAAAAACATACTAGTATAAGTAAATGTAAAATAATGTAAATCTTTGTATCTGAATGTTCCTCTTTAACGGTGGGTTTAAAAACAACTGATAACAAACAAAAACCAAATTTTCATATTTTAATCAAATTAAATTTTCAATTTTCTTTCTTTTTTACCCCTTTTCTCGTTTTAGAAATAATGACGTTTTCTTTCGTAACTAAAGTATTGTGTAATTAATTCTTGTTTTTGAAGATAAGTTTTAAAAAATCAACACAAATTACATTATTCAGATATCGTGAGATGCGGTCTGGTGTGATGTAGGTTTTAGAAAAACAGTTTCTTTATCGTGCCAACGTTTCGACCTTTATTGAGATCATCTTCAGGACCTCGGTTTGATTGATAAACTGATCGAAATTTTGGCACGGTTATTTATCCAACGGTCAATAAAAACCACAGATTAAACATATAAAAATGAAAAACCTACGAAAATACGCTAGTAGCAATTTTATCTCTACTTGGAAATTGGGTTCGTTATGCATTCGTTTTACTATTTTAATATGTATTGATGAAGGAATGAGTTTAGAAACACGCCTTTCAGAAATAAAATTAAGACGGCCACCAAGCTCAATTTTACCCAAATGCTAATCCAATTCCTAGAGCAGACCATGTACACGGCAGGGAGTGAGTATCATTTGAATGATTATAATCTAAGCAGATCATTTTTGCCAATACTAATTGGAACAATGATTAACCCGAGATCGTGAGATGAAGTCTGGTGTGATGTAGGTTTTAGAAAAATGTTTTCTTTATCGTGCCACGTTTCAAACTTCATTGAGATCATCTTCAGCCTATGGGATTTACAAACAATGTTTAAATCATAAAAATACATCTAGGATGTGGGAATTGTTCTCTAAATCTCACGATCTCCGATTAAACACCTCACAAAAATAGAAACACTATTCGAAATTTATCAAGGACAGTTCAAACACAAAAATCTTTTTCTTGCTAACCATCTGAATCTGATTACAATATGACCTAGAATATAATTAAACTATCTCTACGAAAGCGCAAATATTTGACCTAGAAATATCACTTAAATAATCGATACAAGTTGAATGTAAGAATGCAAGCAATGGATACTAAGTCCGTATAAAACCAATTTTATCATTATTTGCTCCAATAAAAAAGGATAACGAAGTGCAGAGCCACGTGGACACCTTGTTACTTTCAATAAATTATACAACAAATTGGTAGGCTTGCGAAACTTTCTCGTGGGAAAAAGGAACACTTGAGCAGATTGGACCTAAGGTCGCCGAGGTCCGAGTGTCAAAGTACTGACAATTGGTCATAGAACGACCTCCGTTAATTATTTGTCTGAACGTCCTGCTGGCTACGTCTATTCAGATTTATGGCCGAACAGTGATCCTGTTAAATTTAGTATAAGGTTAATTGTTTCAATAAAAACATAGACATTTAATATGGTTTGAACTAATTAGTATGTTTCTACTTTATTTTTATCGTTACCCTTGTACAAATTTATTAGTGAAAACCTACTTAATTAGAGTAGAGGCTATTCAGCAAATAAATCATACGTTACATTCTCATATGCTTTCTTGCATATAAGGGTGGTTCATTTTTGGACCCACTGTAAGCACCGGCGCAACTTCTTAATTATCAAATTTAAATCAATGTCATGGAAAGAAGTGAAAAGATTTAATCTAATTCCAACTTCATAAATTCAACTGTTTACATTCGAAAATTGAAAAAGTTTTAATTAATTTAGAAAAATCGCTTCATAGTTTTTCGAGCAAATGACGCATTATTTTTCCCATGTGCATCAAAAACGTCACATGTATAAAAAAAAAAAACGTGAGAGAAAACATTCACGATAAAGTATTGGTTGTGATAAAAATGTCAGTGTCACTAGTGGGTTTCGAACCCATGACCTGGGGCAGGCGGTGCGCTGGCTGGGTGGACGCTTTTGGCCCAGGATTGTGGGATGGATGCGGACTCTTCCATGGGCCCTAAGTGCCGTGTAGATGGTCTTTGTCCGCATCCATCTGGAACAATCTGTGACAGAGGAAAAGAAGGGTAGAAAGTCCTTAATCAGAAGAGGGGCCTCGGCGTCCTTCCCGGTCGGCGCTCGTGGCGTTCGGTCTCGGAGGGGTCGGGCTGTGGACTGGCTAGATGTACTAATGTACAAGGCCAAGGGAAAAAAAAAAAAAACATGACCTGCTAAATACTCTCCTGAGAACTTGAGCAGCGGCGTATTTAGCCGAATGTCGTGGCCAAGACAGCAAAAGGAAATTACAATTCGCAAATTTTCGTGGTCCGCTTGACCTTTCAATTAATTAAGTTTGTTATTTGAGATAAATTACACTGTTGGAGACTTCAATAGTTATAATCAAAAGTACGAAACAAAACTTGCAATAAATTATAATTATTATTGTCAATGCCATCACAGAACTACAAAAAATCATGAAGTCAAGAAATGCAAAATTTGCGTGTAAATTTACAAAAAGAAAACAGCAGAACGTTACTCAAAGCACACTTGAAAATAAAAACGCAATGTTCCAAAAATTCAAAACATTCGAATTACTTCTACCACCAACTAATATCATTACACCAACATCATAACATTAAAGACCTACAGTAACCAAAACGTGCTAGAAAAACCTCAAAACCTAAAAATTTTAATAAAGCGAAAATTCATATTTAAATCAAATCATTCAAAATTAAGTCAAAATCCGAAAATTGTTTCCATAACTTGAAATTATATATTTGATCAATGACCTACCCAATGGTGCAATTCAAAATGCAAGCCCCCGCATTACCAAAGCCGACTTTTATGAATTAGGATAATCTTTCTAATCAATCATTGATAAGTATTTATAAATTTTCTTTTTAAATACATTAAAAGTGCGCGGAAATGTTTTTTTTTTATTGTAATTTAGGCATTGTTTAAACATTGTTATTACGCAAATATTTACATAGTTCTATATAATTTAATTTGCATAGCAAATGTGGGGTAGCTGAATAGTGGGACTAGCGACATGGAGATTTACCTCACCAAGGTGTTCAGGAGCGGTGCAACTGCCGTTTATCATCGTCCCATAAGAAGCATAGTCCCATTTCAAGACGGAAGGACATCTGAGCAACTATAATTATTGGTTATCATGGTTGGTTCAGGGGTATGAAAGCAGTACTCAAGAATATGAACTGACCTAAAATTTAACTGCCTGATCAATTGTCAATATATTTTGTAACGGGATTTGAACCTCTTCGGCTAGATGCGCCGCCGCTCTAACCACGTGAGGTATCGTGACTTCGATCCACTCGGACACCGACTTCCCATCCCAACCAACATTTCGAATTTTCCCTCCTTTTTGCCCTTTTTCAAATGCCGTGTTATAAGGATTCGATTTCCGACGACAAATTAGTAGTCTGAGTAGATCGAAAACACGATAGTTCAAGCAGCCTAGCCAGGTAGTGGGTTCGAATCCCGTTCGTGACACTAACGTTTTTCATTTCAACCAAAACCTTATAAGAAATTGAAATAAATTATTTAGTCAATAGGACCATGAAATATAATGGATATCATTATTAACATTAAAATGCTGAAATATTCTTTTTAAGAAAACCCTGATTTTAATTACTTGTGTCATTAAATTCATCAATTTCTTTGTCCGCTCAACCAATTAATACGTTACAATTATTTAGGTTTTGAGTTGAGATAAAAAAGTCAATGGCACGAGCAGTATTGAAAAATGGCAAAAAGGAGGGAAAACTGAAAAGATGGGGTTGAAATGGGAAGTCGATGTCCGAGTGGATCGAGGTCACGATAGCTCAAGTGGTAGAGCCACGGCCTGTCTAGCTCTAGACCTTCCCTCCTTTTTTACTATTTTTCAAATGTCGTGTAATCCGAATTCGACTCTCGGCGACAAATTAAATGCCCACAGAGAATGTTTTAAAGAAGATATAATTCGTTTTACTTATTAAATCCAGTATATTTCGTAATTCGAATGGATCGAAGTCACGTTAGCTCAAGTCGTAGAGCAGCGGCGTATTTAGCGGAAGGTCGTGGGTTCGAATCCCGCTCCTGACGCTACCTTTTCATTTCAACCAATACCTTACATAAAGATTATCTGTAATAATCAATGTCGTTTTCAAAAGATTATATCTTCTTTTGAAACTGTATTTGATATAATAATGTATAATTTGAATATTTAGTAATGAAATCGTAGACTAGAAGGTTTAAATTCCTAAATTGCAGAAATATGATATTAATGGCATGCCATTGAAATTGTTTAAATCGTATTACAAATCTAACAGGTTAAAATAAAACTAATTTAATTTATTGTCAAATAAACTGAAATTCTAATGGCAGTATTTTTTCTTTTTTTTACGAAGGTTTGCAACAAAAGGTCATATATCTCAGGTTGTCGGTGTTTTGAGTAGAGACGATTTATTATGGTTTTTAGTTGAGATGAAAAAATGTTAATGGCACGAGCGGGATTCGAACCCACGACCTTCGGCTAGAAACGCCGCTACTCCAGCACGTGAATTATCGTGACTTCGATTCACTCGGACATCAACTTCCTATCTCAACCCTGCCTTGAGTTTTACCTTCTTTTGCCATTTTTCAAATTGATTTTTTATCTCAACTCTAAACCTTCTTTAATTGTTTTGTCATTAATTTGAGTGGTAAGAGAAGTAATTGAACGTGCAGAATTCCAAGTTGCTAATTTCATATACTTTACAATTACTATCCCTGAAAAATTTAGGAAGATTAATAGGTGGTTATTTCTGTTTTTTGTTTCTGACAAAATGATATCAATTTAGATTTGTCAATATTAAGAGAAAGTGTTCGCCAAGAGGCGTATTAAAATTTACCAGCAATAGCACATTTCCTTTTCCATTATTTACAACAGCAAATACTTTTATATCATTTGCCAACACTGAAAGTTAGACATAATTAAAATTGGATGAGACTTGATTAGAAAAAGACAAAAATCTTAGTGTTCCTAGATCCTTGTGTCTCCCAAGGATTATGTCTACGATATTCTGATTCCTAATGCAAAGATATAAATCAAATCTAATCAAACCATATTCTACCAAACCCAAACAGTAAAAGCTTATATATAGATATTGATTATCATGGGATTATTTATTTTAAAAGTAATCGATTAAATTAATTTTTAAAAATATCGACGAAGCTCATTACCAAAAAAATTTATCGCTTCACGTCTGTCACTAGTGTTTCAAAAATTCATGGAGAACGGTGCAGCATTTCTGATGATGGAAAAATCGTACTGTATTCCCGTGATTTGATTGTCTGAAAGTGGTGAATGCATATAATCTAACCTAATCATCCTCTTCGTATGCTTCATGTCTTACAATTACGAATGTATGTATTTATTAGCGAGAATGTTGCGTGGATGGAATTGAATGATAACAGGCCGCTGGGGGGGGGGGGGTATCCAATACCTCCACGGACTGTTAGCAATGGGTATGGTATGAATGAAGAGCGGCCATTGTGTTTTTAATTGTAAATAATTTTGAAGGTATAAATTGGTGTGAAAGATAGACGAACAACTGTATTCATCTACAATAACGATGATTGATGCATACATATGCTTACTGTTATAGGCTATAGGATGTCGTATAAATGTTGATCAGATACCATCAGACTACAGAGTACTATCGTAGCCAGTCGCATGCTTTTTTTTGTGAATGTGAATGATGTAAAATAAGGGAACGGGACGTCTAAGAAGCTAGACGATAAAAAAATGCTTTAGCTGAATAGTGTAGAATACAAACTGGGAAAGAATATAAACCAGAACCAAGTATGATCTTGAAATTTGTATATAAAATAATGTGCAGTAAAACGTAAAAACATATTTTTTCTAGATCGATTCGAAAACTAAAGATTCAAAGATATTTAGTTGTATATATTGACCAAATTATCTCTTTGAATAACTTAAACTTTTTATATTTATTAAAAACTTGAGATGTTTAATAAGATTTTGACTTGATCTTATTGTTGGCTAAATATTATTAAGGCGCAGGGGAATTTTTAAGAATGCCAAGAACAATAAGCCTTGTTCTTGTGTCGACTCAGAGTTTATGAAAAAGATTATTCATCACGATGGTTCCAAATTCACATCTTTCAATTCCATTATTTTTACAATATATCAACCAAAAAAACAAGATTATAACAAATTTATATTCTATGTATTTTTTATCATTTCCATTATCACAGTGAAATTTCGGCCGCTTATATAGTCTTGATTAATTCAAACAACAAAAGCCAAATTTTATTTAACCCCATTATATTTAGTAGTCTATTGTCTAAATTACTTCTTTCAATTAATTAATCTATTTATGTAAGGTTTGTGGTATCTGAGTGGATCGAGTTTACGATAGCTCAAGTGGTAGAGCAGAGACGTATGTAGACAAAGGTCGTATGTTCGAATCCCGCTCGCGACACTTTTTTTTTTTTTTTTAATAGAAACCCTTACACATAAAAAGATTAAGTAATTGAAAGAAGTTATTTGGCCAATGGTACCACGAAATGTAATGAATATAATTAACATTATGCACTCTTATCGGCTTACGGGCACGTCCTGGGTCTGTCTTCACTCGCGGGCTTTTTTTTTATTTAATCAAACGCGTTTCGGCATTACGCCATCATCAGTGGAAAACTGTCGTTTTGCCTGGGTAGGGTTTATATGTCTGTCGCTTGTCGCTAGGGGCGTTGCGTTAGGGGGCGTGGTCTCCGTGTCCGTTCCTCTGTCTTGGTCGCGGTTATTTCCGTTGACAGTTATATTTGTACGTTGTAGGTTTTTTGGTTTTGGAAGAAGTATAAATATATGTCCATTGATTCCAAATTAGGAATAACATACAATATCAGTAAGTGTGACAGTGGATACGGGCAACTATCAAACATAGTAGAGAAAACGACAGAGATAAACTTTTCCAGAAATACATCGAAAGACAGACCTGAAATGAACAACTTCAACCAAACTCAACTTAAAACCCAAATTAATTAATCTTTATATAAGGTCTTGATTGAGATAAAAAGTTAGTGTCAAGAGAGGGATTCGAACCCACGACCTTCTGCTAACTACGCCGCTGCTTTACCCCTTGAGCCATCGTGACTTCGATCCACACAGCCCACCGGCCACGTTTCGAATTTTCCCTGCTTTTTGACATTTTTCAATGATCGATCGGACCACAAACTCTAATGGATATAATTTTGAAATTACTATGTCAGGGGTGTATTTTAACATAGAAATCTATTTAGCCTTCCCCTTATATTTACTATTTAAAACAAAAATTTGCCATTAAAAGGCGTTTGTGTAGCTTATTACAGCCTGATTTAGATGTTGATATCAAATCAGGCATTTTTATGAAGGAATTTAGCGGATTTAATTCTCAACAATTCCACGGAATATCAATCGGAAATGGCCCTCAAAGTTAATAGGAAACGAAAACCTAATCTAGAACGAACGAACGCTCGCAAAGACCTTACAAGCTTTTACTACAAATTGAGTCTTTTGCATCGAGAAACTTAATATTTTAGGATATAGGGAAAAAGCTTTTACCCGGGTATGCCACTGTTTGCGATTTGGATCCAACTGTTACCGAACGAACCGCAGAGACATAACTTTTGCCCTAGATCCACGCCTACGTAGCATTTTTGGATTTCATCTCGACCACGACCAAAGCAATAATACGGGCACTTCACAATAAATTAAAACTAAACTTTACAATTTGAGCAGCATATAATCAATAATTGAAATCTTAATAGTTTAACAATATTTGAAGTTCTTATTCTGTCTGATTTTCTGTTGAGGTGATGGTAATTTTTCAAATAGGCTTCTAATATACTAGTGTTTGCTTTGATTCGCTGAAGTCGTTCATCACGTTTGGCCGAACGTCTTCGTGCATAAATTTTACTGCGTATATTCTTTTAATTACATAATTTTTTACATAGCTGTATTCGTTAAAGTCTGCATTAATTATAAAAAGCATTTTATCTTAAAACATACATTAAATCATAGATAGTTTAGGGGGAAATATTTAAAAAAGCAAATAAAGCATAAAGCATCATGCAAAATAATAAGCATATTCGAGTATTTTGCAGATGACGCCGCTGTGATATCACTAGGACCGACTATCAACCATTCAACCAAAATCCTCCAAAATGCAGGTAATAAGATAAACGAACGGACAAAAAAATTGAAAATCAAGCTAAACATAAATCAGTTCATCTGATCTTTACAAACAAAAAGGTGGACCATGTTCCTTCGCTCACAATCGATGCAACTACTATACCGTACAGCAATACAGCTAAATATCTGGGAATGAACTTAGATGCCAAGCTGAGATGGAAAGAACACGTGAAGAAACAAAGGACAGAGATAGGTTTAAGGTATAGACAACTATACTGGTACGGGGCCGCAGTAGCTGAGTAGTTAAGGCGTCAGACTATCGGCTAGTGGGTTCGATCCCCCCCGTCGCCTCTGGAATTTTTCTGACACCTAAGGGCACCGGTGGCCGCAATTAAAAGAAATTGACACGGCACTCATCAATGAAAGGGGCGGGACTGGATCTCAGCGACCCTTAATTTGGTCCCAACCCCTTTCAAAAATGAGTTTCTTCGATGGAAGAACACTGGTGCAACGGGGGCTCAAGTTCACTTTGTGTTGTGAGCCCTCCCCCAGAAATGGAGCCAGGGTATAGTACAATAAGCTGAACAGCTGGAGTGCTCAGGAGGGAACTCCTCCAGTCCCTGGTGACCATTGTATCCATCCACTATACTGGTTGATAGGACGTAGTTCCAATCTTACTATACAAAATAAAATACTATTATATAAACAAGCCATAAAGCCCATGTGGATGTATGGTATGGGGTTACACCAAACATAGCAATATCAAACTTATACAAACACTCCAAAATAAAATCCTACGTAACGTGGTCAATGCACCTTACATAAGGAATAAGGATCTTAAGGTCCCTGAAGTCTGGACAGAAATACAACGATTCGCCGCCAGATTCCAGGCTCACCTCAGCCTGCACGAAAACGTGGAGGCTACCAAACTCTTACATAACCGAAACATGGTCAGAAGCTTAAAACGAACAAAGCTATATGAACTTGTGTAGATAAAAGTATATTGTACACTAGTAGTGAATAGTGAAATGTAAATCCTATTGTACCAATGGATTCATAAGAATGTAAATATTTATTTATTCTATAATATTATTGTAAAATTGATGGTTGGTCTAATACAGGGGTGCTCAAAACGGACCAGTCGATCGCGAGTGCTTTTTGAGTAGATGTCGAGAAGAAAAAAAATTTTAATAAGTAGGTAGGTATATAACTACAAAAATGTATTACGTAATAAAATAACACTGCTTGCGGCAAAAGGTGGCTTTATCAAAGGAACGCGCGGCACACAGATTTTGAAAAACGAAAAATGGCTGACTGATTTGGCATTTTGGACTGACATCACAATGCACTTAAACACCGTTAACTTGGAGCTTCAAGGTAAAGGGAAAACTATTATTGAGATGATTAGCGCAGTAAACGCATTCAAAAGTAAATTGCAACTTATGATAGATCAACTGAAAAGAAAGGATCTGAAACATTTGCCGTCTTTGAAAGCAAGGATTCCTCAGTTGAATTATGATACGTATGAGGCTGAATTATCAAATATTTTGGGACAATTCGAAATGCGTTTTTATGATTGCAGTAAATTGGAAAATATAGCGTCATTTATGAGTTATCCTTTTTCATGTAAAAACATTGAGGAATTAATTACTGAAATAGCAAGTCAGTTTAATATGAACTCATGTTCTGTTGAAAATGAGTTGGTGCAGATTATATCAGATATACATCTCAAAGGTACAGCATCTGATACAAATTTCTGGTGTTTTATATCTGAAGATAAATATCCGAATGTAAGGCAAATCGCCTTTCAACTGACGGCATTTTTTGGGTCAACTTACTTGTGCGAGTCTGCATTTTCTGAAATGAAGATAATTAAGTCAAAATATCGCAATCGACTAACTGACTATCATATGTCATCATGCTTGCGATTAGCACTCAGTGGTTACGTACCATCTTATGAAAGGTATGCTGAGGACATGCAGTGCCACGCTTCCACATCCAAAGCCACTCCTTAGTTAAGTTTAACACCATATGTAACTCTTTTGTTTTGTAACAACCAATAAACTCGCAATTTTGAATAACTATGAGTTTTTTCATTGATATTGTAGAGAAGAACCTAACTAAACCTAACCCAAACCTTGACTAAAATAATGTACCTATATTGTGCTGAAAGCTAATATCTATATATGCTACCCTACCTAGGTAGGGTGTATCGTGTATGTACGATAACCCTGCATGACACACACTTGCAGCCTCTCAGAGTCGATCGTAAGTAGTCTAAAAATATTGAGGTAGATCGCCAGCAGTTCAAGTTTGAGCACCCTTGGTCTAATAAGACCAGTTGTAATAAAAATAAAATAAATAATTTTTTAAAAAATATTCGATTATATGCTTTATACAAGTGAACCGACAGTCCAGAGCTTAACATATACTTACCCCGACGTCTTTCCAATAGGTCATAGAACAATATGTCGGACTAATTGGAGCTTAGAAAAAAATGGAATTAGGCATATTCCCCCAAATTGGAGAACAGTTTAAGGTAGTAAAGGGCGTATTTATAGTTCATAAATAAATTTTGTTCTTTTACTGCATGCTTATTAAAGACCGTGTCCTTCCATCTGACAATATTTTTTCCCGATGTATTGATCAAAATTAAGCATGAAATCCAGATTCTTTACATTTAACATTCTTATCCTAAGAAATAGGCGAGTTATTTGTGTTGGTATGATTGACATCTGCCTCGAATATCGCCTCTTTCTTTACGGTTATGTCTGATTCGCCATTTTTACACCTATCTATTTTTGCTGATAATTCTCTGCAAATAAAATCAACTCTACCTAAATAAAGGCCGTACCCTCGGCAAATAGATTAATCGTAGCTTTGAGCTTGCAAAAATTATTTATAAAGCTGGTAAATAAATCGTTAAATTTCGTGGTCCGATTCTAAATAATTAATTAATATCACAATTCAAAATGTTGCGATCATAGGGGAAGTTGGCGTCGGAAACGCGATAGTGACAGCTATGCCGAAGGTAGTGGGTTCAAATCACGCTTGTGACATTGGCTTTTCTCGGGGGTCGGGGCGGGTGCCTGTTTTTGGCGGCGGCGGGCGTGACGGAAGGATGCAGGGGGCGTTAGGCCCTACCCCTCGAGGACGTAGACTTTTTCATGTTATGTTGATTGTTGATGTACATGGTTTTGGTTTTTGTCCGCGCCTTCTAGCGAGAAAAAAAAACCATCCACCCCTCCTTTTAGTGCCGTTCGTGGGGGTTCCTCCTCGATTCCCGGTCTCTGGTTTTTGCGCTGCTAGTATCACCATTCCACCGATAGAAGGGTCATTGGCTTTATTATATTAACCAATACTTTAATAATTGACAATGATCTATTGAAAATCTAAGAAAATAAAAAAACAATGAAGCATTGTTAATTTCAATTTTTAAAAAATTTATTTCTTGATGTGTAGAACGCCGAAATAGGGATTAATCCCTAACAAACAACAAAAGATATAATTACACTTAAACGAAAGTTTGTTGAATGAATGAAGCCTTTTTTTTATAAGAAATTCCATTAATTGAAAATGAGCTGTGGTTTCTTACAATTTTTCATTTTCTTTTTTTAATGTATTTGCAGACTAATTCATTTAAAATAAATTAGTGAAAGATGCTTATAAAATAAAATCAATAAAATACCTCGAACAAACCGTTTTTAATAGCAAAACAACATAAATAATTAACTACTAAGACAAGTTTCGCAAGTGAATTACATTAGCGCAAATTAGAAATCATACATTCATGTACTGAGAGGTAAAAATGTGGCAACCTTCGTTTTTTTAACAAATACTTTTACTATCCTACTAAAATTGAATTACTATTTAGCCATTTTTATTCTAAAATTAAATTTCGATACGTCGATCACCACATGGACATTCAGCAAAGCTCCTAATTCACACCTTGAGATAAGGAATGAGCAATGAATAAAATTTAATGTTTATGTAAGGTATTGGTTGAAATGAAAAAGCAGTGTCATAAGCTGGATTCGAACCCACGACCTCCGGGTAAATACGCTGCTGCTCTACCACTTCAGCTATCATGACATCGATCTACTCGGACACTAACTTCCCACCTCAACTTACCTTTCAGATTTTCCCTACTTGAGATGGGAAAGTTGGTGTCCAAGTGGATCTCCTGTCTGTACAGACGGGGAAGGGCGTATGACCATCTGTACCACGGGGTGACTAATGTTTCCAAAATTCGGCACAGTCACACTTGCGGTTGGATTCGTGGTTGGTCGAGGTGACGCTCCTAGCGGGAACTTAGGCAGAGGCTGTCTTCTGCCGGTGACCTTCGTGAGTTGCGCATGACCGGCGTGACCCGTTCGCGGGGATCGTGAGTCGGGAGAACACATGTAAGCGTTGACGACTTGATGACCATGTCTTACCCCCTCGATTGCGTAGACGAGCGCCTGGTGCCGGTAGTGAATCGGCGGTTTTCATGCCTGCGTGTGTTTGCACGGCTATGCGTATGACCGGCGTGGTACCCTAGGGGAAGCGAAGGATCGGACCACCTAGGCTTGGCCTATGGCGTCCCTCGAATGCGTGTGGCCGGTGCGGGCGAATCGTTGGCTGAGACCTTTGACCGTAGACAGTGCTCACCTAGGGGGTGGGTAGCAATCTCACTTAAATCCGAAACCGTTGCCGGGGCGTTTCCCGGAAGTTTCTACGCTAGGGAAGCCTCTATACTCATGGAGATAGAGTGCGCCTTCTCTATATAGGGAGTACGCGGGTCGGGTGGCCGATGTAAGTCGGTCAGTCGGCCTTGCGTGCGACACTACCCGTTTTTGGCGAAATGTAAGCGTGGCGGTAACAACCCTTCGGGGTGCGAAACCACTACACCGTTGTTTCGACGACGGTGCGTCAGCTTGCAGTTTGGGAATCGGCCTGTCCGGTAAGAGCTTATAGCTTAGGTACGGACATTAAAGATCCTCAAAGTCAGCCAGACTGTGAGTCCGGGAAAGTTTGTCCGAGTGGATCTAAGTCAGGATAGCTCAAGTGCTAGTGCAGCGGCGTATTTAGTGGAAGGTCGCGGGTCCGAGCCCCGTTAGTGACACTGACTTTTTTTACGCCTTAACAAAGCCTTAATTAATGGAAAAGAATTTATTTGTTCAATACGACCACAATACCTAATAGATCTATTTTTAGATTTTCCTTTTCTTTGTTGCCCTCATTAACAATTAATTCCTTTCCAATATTGAATAACCCCGAATCACAAATCCAGGCCAGAAAATCCCCATTCTTGAATTCCTTTGAGTTAAATGGAGCCTACGATCAAAGAAAATTTCTCAGATTTACCGAGCCCCTACCCTGCCACAATCATATAAATACATCTGAATAGAAGTTCACGTTTCACGCATCACCCATTGTGACACCTCAAAGTTGAAAGTTTATATGTACATATTTTTTCAATCAATGTTTTGTAATTGATCCAGGACCTGAAGATGACTCGAGTAAAGGCAGAAATGACGGCAAAGAAAGAGAAAATGTTTTTCTAAGCGCCCCAATTTTTTGCAGCTTCTCATAAATCCGACAAATTATTTACCATGAAGAATTTCGATCTTTCAGTACAACAACTTTGAGATAACGTTTAACGCAAAAATGCCCTCATTGATAAAATGGATTGGACGATCAAATAATAAGCCTGGGGGGTAAACAAGTTTTAATTTGTATAAGGCACCCTTAATCCATGCTTTGACGATCCCGGCAAAAATCTAAAAATACCCGAGTGACTTACAATTTGGTACTTGTTGAGCTAAGATGGCAAAAAGGAAAATTCAAAAAGTGAGGTTGAGATGGGAAGATGGTGTCCGAGTGGATGGAAGTCACGACATCTTAAGCGGTAGAGCAATGGCATATTTAGCCTAAGGTTCGAATCCCGCTCGTGGCACTGACTTTTGATCTCAACTAAAAAAACCTAATTAATTGAAAGATATTAATTGTTCAAGCGGACCACGAAACCTAATAAAATGTAACAAGCAAAATGAAGTATACTTCACTAAAGCCCTCCATGGCCATTTCATTTGTCGCCGAGAATCAAATAGTTTACAAGACATTTGAAAAATTGCAAAAAGGAGGGAAAATCCAAAAAACGTGCGGTTGGGAAGGAAAGTTAATGCCCGAGTGGATCGAAGTCACGACAGCTTAAGTGGTGATCAACAGCATATTTAGCGGGTTCGAATCCCGATCATGGCACTTACTTTTTTATCGCAACCAAAACCTTCAATAAAGGTTATTTAATTTCAAAATGTTAAATAATGTCCATCGAGAACAGACTCGTGGAGGACCACTTCAAACTTCTAAAGGTGATCTTATGCCATCAATTTGTACAAAGTACATCCTATTTCTTACATTATTGCTAAGTAAATGTGGTTGGCAGAAAATTGATATGACAAGAGTTTAAATATGAGAAATCTTTTTGAAACACACTCAAACAATTTCTCACCACCAAGTACCATCTCGTTGTTGGACTACTGCTTTCTTTGCAATTTTGAGACAATTGCAAGGATTGGTATTGACCGATAATTGACAGGAAAAGGGTGTGATCTTTATTAAGTATCCGAATAGGGATGACTTGTGATTTTTGTAGTTGCTGATCGTTAACAAGGTTTTAAAAACTGTGTTGTTTTACTGAATAAAAACAAAAACGGTTTTATTCAAAACAAAAAACATCAGTTCTTTACCATAACAGTTTATAATTGCGTAATGACGTGTTTCAACATGAGGTAATTATTGATTTCTTACCATTTTTCCTTGTTTTAAAATTCAAAACGCTTCTTGGTTTAGTTTTTTAGACCTGCTTTATAACACGAAGAAATAAAGAGTAATGATTTTACATCGCTTCTTCGGTGATCAAGATTTCCTTTTCAACGTCTTTTATCCTCCCTGCCGTGGGTGGGTTTGTTTTTGGACAAGTTAAGTCGGGGGAAGTGGGGTCATAAAGGCAGAACGTTTTAGAAAATGGTGAAAGACTGCCTGCGCTTGACAACCAATCAAAAACAGGGCAATAATTGTTTTTCGGCCGAAGGCGCCCTTTATATTAATTAGGTTTTCTCTTAACTGCGGAGTTATCGCGTTTGTCCCGCACGACGGCTGAATAAATACGAATGAGTTTCTCTTCGATTTTATCGACAGTCATAAATCCACCGGGAAAAATTAGAATCGTTGGTTCCTTTTGTTAGAAATGTCATCTGCTGACTAATCTATCACTTAGATTTTGTAATTAAAGTCAAGGTCATGCTGAGCCGGCATAGAATTATTTATTGGGTTTTCATTCACTAGGAGGTTTGTTGAAGTACTGAAACGTGTTTCAGCAACCCAGCATCTTCAGTGACGAACGGTCTGCCGCATTGATGAGGATATGTCTTCGGTCCGTCGGGCTTTTGAGCTAGCGTGGTCATGATGTTTAATGGTCGGTCCAATTGTCGGTAAAATGGGAAACACTTCCCCGATCCAACGCTACCCTACTTTACGCTCTGCGACCGCCACTGTCCAGATTGTCGTAGAATAGCATCGAGTACAGTGAAAGACAAAAAAAACCGGACACTCTTTTTTTTTAACCCAAACTACATTATTGTCGTTGTATTAATTACAACATACTTATTTTGATTTAACCCAAATTACCAAAGATCAAAAATCCTGCAGTTTTTAATTTAAAAATTTAATTTTAATGGTTTGGTAGAAAATAAATCGAAGCACCAGAATATCATTTTTTGATTTAATGTATTTAATTAACAATTTATTACACGGTTTCGCTCGTAAAATTTGACCAACAATTTTTTCAACGGTTTGCTTCTAAAATAACACCATTTTCGTCGAGTAACGTCAGAACAGCCGAAAGCTCGACATCAGAGAAATAAATTGGTTTTTTTCACCTACATGGCTTCATCCATGATTACATTGGTTCAATATTTATCAGGAAGGGCGATACTATTCTCTAAGATATCGGGGATAGTATTTAAGGGTTAGATGATGTAGGTGAAGAAAAAGAAACTTTTCAAGTACATCTAATTATGTTTCGTAGTCCGCTTAACCAAATAAATTATTTTTCCAACTCATTAGCGTTTCGGTTGAGTTTAAAAAAAAACGAAATTAAAAATGTAAAAAAAAGGAGGGATAATTAAAAAAAGGTGCGGTTGAGGTGGGAAGTTATTGTACAAGGGTATCGAAGGTCGTACGTTCGAATCCAGCTCGAGACGCTGTCTTTTTTTTTATCTCAAGCAAAACCTTAATTAAAAAGGACATTTCAAGTACTTTATAGCATAATAGGACGATATGAAGAAACTTCCAAAAGATAGGCAAGGTAGGTGGGTGGAAGGACAGCACTGTAAACGATGGGGATTAGTGACCGTTAATAGATAATTATTCAGATATCGTGAGATGAGGTCTTGTGTGATGTAGGTTTCAGAAAAACATTTCTTTTTATCATGCCAACTTTTCGACGTTTATTGGGCCCTGAAGATGGTCTCAATAAAGGTCGAAACGTTGGCACGATAAAGATGATGTTTTCGTGAAACCTACATCGCACCAGACGGCATCTCCCGATATCTGATTAATTATTGTAAAGGATTTTAATAAATACTATTGGTTTTTGAAAATGGATGGATATTAGAACTCATGAGATCTTAACCACAACTTTTATTTTCAGGAAGGCTATGACCTGACTGATTCTTTTTGAAGTAAAAGTCTTTGGAGAATGGAAGGGAGTTATTTAAATATTCATTAATTTTATCAATGAAGAGATCTTGGGAGTCAGGGTGAGGGGTGAATACTTTGGAGAGGTATTGGGGCAGGAATTAACTTTCTCCCGTCGGTTTTTGTCCAAGTGACGACACTGGGTTGAATCGAGTGGGAAAAGTATTTCTACTTTAATACTCTTAATAATTGCTGAACAGAGAGAGTTGTCCTTTGCGGTAACTGTTTTGGTATAATTTGAATTTAAAGTAGTTTTGCTCAGTGGTAGTTTTTTGTAAGTTGTATTAGTCGTGTCCCGAATTCGACCAACCCCGTCATTTTCTCTAAAATGACACAATGACATCTTAATTTCTTCTTATGTCATTGGAAAAAGTGAACACGTGATTTTCTAACCACCTTAGTTTTGTTCTCAATTGCACGATTTGTATTTGGTTCGGAGTATTTCATCACGATCCGGGGAGAAACGCTTTTTAAGGATGCCAATCGTTTGAATGCGCAATTTCGGTTCGTTGGCAATTGAAAGACCCTTTAATAAAGTAACTTCCCCGTTAATGTCGGACCGAGTAAAACGGACCTTCTCCAGCTTGATACGCTCATTCAAATAGACAGTGAATTGGTTAGACGGAGTTAGGTTTCATTTCATTAGCTTAATCGAAAACGTTTTCAACGGACATCGGACCCGTTTCATGTCCAATCCGCCTCATTCAGGGCAACACTATTGGATTATAAAAATCTAAATTGCATCCCTTGAAAGAAACGATAAAATATACATAAGACCTTATCTAGGAAACTTCTAGGTTATGCAGACAACCTTTTTTGTTCCATTATCACTCGAATCTATAATGGAATATTAAATTGAGGGGGTTGAAAAAGGATTACGTTTTCATAAATATATAATTCTAACATTACCCAACATTTGCTAGTTTGAAAAAAAAATTGTATACCGTAAAACCGAAGTACATGGTGATAAACTAAATAATAAAATAAGCCTTAGTAACAACCAATCTCAAAAACACGTCTCATACAGCTTACATTTTTATATTTATTATAAATAATATAGATTTTATATTTTATCCGAAAACAAATACAAAGTAATCCGGAACTTCACGTGAGAATAGGTTTATCAATTGCTTAAAATTTTACAACCCCTGGAACATTTTACAACCTACGCCCCGGTCAGGCATTCCCTTTCAAAGAGTCAATTTAAAAAAAAAAAAACCAACAAAAGGCTAGCCAACTCGTTGTCATTATTGCAACCGACTCCTGTATTCATTAACCAACTTCTAACTCAACACTGGGCTCTGACCTGTGACTAATTCTAAGCTGTAAACTGTAACTGACTCCGGACCAACTGGCCACTCAAGTAAACTACTCTTTTGATTGCACCTTCTGCAAACCACCCCATGCTCTGGATCTACGTCGCAGCCTCTTTTCATGGCAGTTACTTCCCAGTGTCGAAAAAACACACAGAATGTGTCGATGGACTTTTATGTCTTCATTCCAATTGTTCAATATAATTTATTGTAAATTAAATATTAATTAGTTACTCAAGGAATTTGTTATACAAAACGTAATCACCTCTCAACGTTTTTAAATAACAAAAATAGTGATTTAGAAATCGTGAGATGCGGTCTGGTGTGATGTAGGCTTGAGAAAAACATTTTCTTTACAATGCCAACGTTTCGATCTTTCTTGAGATCATCTTCAGGGCCTGGGATTTACAAACATTGTTTACATTTAGAAAATACATTTTGGATGTGGAAAAGTGAAAAAAAAATATTTTGCATTGTATAAATTCACTTTTCCACATCCAAAATGTAAACAATTTTTATAAATCCCAGGCCTGAAGATGATCTCAATAAAGATCGAAACGTCGGCACGATAAAGAAAATGTTTCTCTGAAAACTACATCACACCAGACGGCATATCACGATTTCTAAATAATTATCGATTAACGAACGGTCACTATCACCACACCCTTACAGAAAAAAAAATAAGTGTGTAACCGAATTTTATTTACTTTAATTATACATGAAACGAACTTTTCCAAAGAGCTTCAGAAACCCATATCTTGGTGCTTTTGACCCTGTACATCATAAATAACAAAATATAGGTTTTATTCCTCTAAAACCGGCCAACAGCCTAGTATAAAGAAAAATGTATTTAAAGAACGTACAGTTTACCACAGTCAAAATCATAATATAAAAATCCTGTTTACGCCAATAAAGAAGCCGTATATGAGGTGTCAGTTAATGGGTCCGTTGATCTTTGGAAGGGTCTAGGTTAATTCTGTTGCTCTCTAAGAAATTCATCATGCGTTTTTCCCTGAAGTTATGTCTCCTTTATATTACAAGAAATTCCAATTTTATTGAGCGTGAGTATTTTTTTTTTTTCGAATGATGAGCACTTCTGTGGTGAACCTATTCTTTTTGAGCCATATACCAGACCTTTGCTTCTTCTGTTTCGCACCGTTACTTGCCTTACATATTTTTTTTTAAAGGAAAATGCCAACGCAGCGATTTCTTTCCGGTAAAATCTGTAAACCAGAGTTAACATGCAAAAAGATGTAAATAGATATTAACATCAAACAAGTATAATTCAGTATCCATTAGATTACATGACCTGATTGACCAAGTTACTTCTTTCAATTAATTAATTTTTAAGTAAGATGTTGGTTGAGATAAAACGTCACGAGCGGGTTTCGAACCCACGATTTTCGGCGAAATACGCCTCTGCTCTACCACTTTGGTTATGGTGACTTCGCTCCGATGGGACACCAACCTCCCATCTCAGCCCACCTTTCGAATTTTCCATCCTATTTGCCATTTTTCAAATTTTTCATCTCAATCAATGCATTACATAACAATTAATTTATTTATGGACGGAATTTTCTCAGATCTTAATAAAGATCGAAACGTTGGCACGACAAAGAAAATGTTTTTCTGAAACCTACATCACCCCAAGCCGCATATCACGATCTCCAATTAATCATCGTCTAGCGGTCACTAATCACCTCACATTTCAATTTAAAAGTTTTATCACTTTTACATAAGGACAATCTTCAGATGACAGTAGTTCCTCCCATCATTTAATTTTTCGAGACATGTATTTGCTATTTGGAAATCGGAGGTTCAAGGATATGCTTCAGCCCGTACTTGTTTAAGGGCCGGATCGATCGAAGAAAAATATTCCAGAATGTGAAAAGAACATAGGTGTTACATTAGACAAAGCTGCCAAGAGCGTATCGATTCTTCGTACTCTCGCTTCTTACACTTACTATTTTATCCTTTTATCGTTATCATGAAATAGGTGAAATTATATTATTGCCTCTTATCCATGTTTTTCATTAAACGAAAGATGATAAAAGTAAAAAACTATTAAGTTTATGAAGGGGGGCGTCGGTGTCCGCAACGGTTTAGGCATTGACATGACTGTCATCACGGTAAGGAAAAGGTCCTGGGTTCGAATCCAGCGGCCCTGTATTCAATCCTGACATATTTACAAGAGTGCTTGAAAAAAAAAAAAATACACCGGCACCCTGAGGGTTTACATGATTAAAGCGAGCCCGGGTTAAAATTAATTAAAATCATTTTTTGCCTAATGTTAAAAACAATTATTCTCACATCTACCTGACTGTATTAAATCTTACATTTTTCAGCTTATATACTTGAATGAAGTTCTGGTAAAAAAATAATAATCATATACAAAGTGTGGCTTTCGGTGATATTAATAAAACCTGATAGTGTAATGAATTAGTATTTACATTAGCTAAATTTTATAATTTAGCGTTTCTGATAAGCATTGCGTGTAAACGCCTATGAATAATTTAAATTTTTAACGGCGCACCGCCAAATTGCAGAGCAGCGACCTTTATAACACAAAGCTTTCTTCATCACATAGATGTTGGCCAAGCCATTATTAAAAATGTTCTAACAAATTTAAAAAAACAATCATTATGTCTCTTTTTAATGGAAATAAATCAATATGTTGCATTTTATTATTACCTAACAATACTAACTTTAACATTGGCAAAATGTTCGAAAATGTATGAAAAAAAAGGCTTGTTTCCTTTTTAGAATTTTATAATCTCTTATCTGTAATCCATTATATTTCGTGGTCCGATTAGCAAAATAACTTTTTTTTTTCAATTGATTAATATTTTTGTAAGGTATTGGTTGAAATGAAAAAGCTCCCGAGCGGGATTCGAACCCAAGACGTTCGGCTAAATACGCCGCTGCTCTACCTTTTGAGCTATCGTAACTCGGAAACTAACACTCCATCTAGTCGTAGAGCAGCGGCGTATTTAGCGGAAGGTCGTGGGTTCGAATCCCGCTCCTGACGCTACCTTTTCATTCCAACCAATACCTTACATAAAGATTATCTGTAATAATCAATGTCGTTTTCAAAAGATCATATCTACTTTTGAAACTGTATTTGATATAATAATGTATAATTTGAATATTTAGTAATGAAATTGTAGACTAGGAGGTTTAAATTCCTAAATTGCAGAAATATGATATTAATGACATGCCATTGAAATTGTTTAAATCGTATTACAAATCTAACAGGTTACAATAAAACTAATTTAATTTAGTGTACTTGTTTAGTAAAGTAAACTGAAATTCTAGTGGCAGTATTTTTTCTTTTTTTTACGAAGGTTTGCAACAAAAGAGGCCATATATCTCAGGTTGTCGGTGTTTTGAGTAGAGACGATTTATTATGGTTTTTAGTTGACATGAAAAAATGTTAATGGCACGAGCGGGATTCGAACCCACGACCTTCGGCTAGAAACTAAAAAATTATGGTGACCTCGATTCACTAGGACATCAACTTCCTATCTCAACCCCGCCTTATAAGTTTTACCTTCTCTTGCCATTTTTCAAATGTCGTGGGTTCGAATCCTGCTCGTGCCATTAACTTTTTTTCATCTCAACTTAAAACTTTGATTCAATGTCATGTATTAATTGGTCAAGCGGACCACGAAAGTAGTGAATTAAAATCGTAGTAAAGAATTAGGAGTTGTGGTGGACTTGAAGGCTCAGTGTTGGAACCGGTACTCTTTGTAATTTATATTAACGATTTTTGCTATTTGCATTTAAAATCAAAATCATTTTCTTTTGCCGACGGCGCAAACTTATAATTGGACATAATTGATTAGAAACCTGTTAAGTCCCACATGTCAGAAACTTTACGAACTGTACGTCCTACTTCATTGATCAATTGATTCAACTATTCAAATTTATTTTTGCGCCATGAAGTTATTTGATCTTCAATAAGGCAAAAAAGCACTTTAATCAGAGCGGGAACAACCTAAGTGTAAAAAGAAGGAGATTGGACTCGTCCGTAAACGTATTGATGGTGTATTTTTTTTTTTTTTTTTTTTTTTTTTTTTTTTTTTTTTTTTTTTTTT
>CM077109.1:3939083-3955044 GCA_039619505.1 Cimex hemipterus
TTAAATGAAAACTTAAAATCCTGCATTATTTTCCGGACAACCCAATAATAGTTAAAGATAAAAAGAGAAATAAATGTAAAGACAGATAACTAGTCAGTAGGTAGGAAAGAGAGAGGTAAATACACATGCAAAAGACATAAAAAGAGAGAAATGTTTAGATAGATTTAAAAAAACAGTGAATGAGTGGGTGTGATAAAGGGAGAGAGTGAGTGAGATGGGGAGAGAGAGGAAGAGTGAAAGTGTGATTGAAATAGATACTTTAATAAATACAACGCTAGAGAATAGTTAGACAGACGAACAAATAGTCCTGTCGGACTTGAAATATGGCAACAGGAGGCAAAACTCGTAAGGTGAGGTTGAGATGGGGAGTTGATGGCCGAGAGGATCGAGGTCACGATAGCTCAAGTGGTAGAGCAGCGGCGTATCTAGCCGAAGGTCGTGGGTTCGAATCCCTCTCGTGCCATGGACTTTTTTTCATCTGAACTAAAAACCGTAATTAATTGTGACATATTAATTGGTCGAACGGACCACGTATACAGTGAATAAATAAATAAAAGAGATAGACCTAGATAGTGAGAAAGAAAAAGAGGGAGTGGCAATGAGTAAAGAGGTAAATAAACATGTAGAATATAGATGTAGATAGCTAGAAAGCGAGAGAAATGTTTAGATAGGTAAAGATAGATAGTGAGTTCCTGTGAGAAAGAGAGAGCGAGAGTGAGAGAGAAATTGAAATATAGAAATATATACGATAGATAGAAAGATAGTTAAATAAATCAACAGAGAGATATGTATAGAAAGAGAGAAAAATGTTTAGATAGATAGATAAAGATAGTGATTTAGTGTGAGAAAGAGAGAGGGAGGGAGAATGAATTTTGGAAATAGATAGAAATATAGATAGACAGATAGAGATAGATAGGAGAAATGTAGAGATAGAAAGATAACTATAGTGAGTGAATGAGTGAGAAAGAGAGAGGGGGAAGGCAGAGAAAGAGTGTTTGAGAAAGAAGAGGAGAGTGAATGAGTCAAGGCGTTAGAAACTTAGTAGATAGGTAGACAGGGAGAGAGGAAGAAAGGAAAGAGTGAATAAAATATCATGCGTGCGTGTGTGTGTAAATGATTAAAGAAGATAAAATAATATTTATCATTTACGGCTCAATAAACTACAATTTGGCTGTTACAACCACCGATTTCGATTATGTAAATCTAGTTTATTGTTAAATATCAACCAAATAATATGAATGCAAACATTTATGATACATTTAAGACAAAACTAAGAGAAAGATAATTTTAAAAGCGAACGGAACGAAATAAAGGAATGAAGGTTGTATTTTGTGATTGTTATTTATCGCGGAAACGTTTAATCCACGATCCTTCCAGTTATTTTTGGAATTGTAGAAATCAAGAACACATTTCCAGCGCTAGGCGTTACGTAGAAGACCTGCGAAATCACTTAATTGAAAGCCATCATTAAATATTAAACGAACGGGGGTACGGTGAATCATAATTCTCCGTTAGGTATGTACTTAGTCGATATTTAATGAAACGCTTCGTTTCACTTACAAATTGCCTTTTGTTCCAAGTTCTGTTTAAAAATAGTCTTATCGGTGAAGTCGGAAAGCTCGATGTTGCAGGTGGTTTCTTCAGTTAATCTTACCTGCTAAGCCTCAGAAATATAATTTTTTAACTTGTTGGTCATTAATTGTCAATTTGATATTGAATAAATGTATTAATTTAAATTTGTGCGGTGATTAGTGACCGTTAGCCGATGATTATTCGGAAATCCTGAGATGCGGTCTGGTATGTCGAAGTTTCAGTAAAACATTTCCTTTATAGTGCCGGCGTTTCGATCTTTATTGAGATCTTCTTCGGAGCTCAAAGTGCTTGTTTTCTGCGTAATTGTGCCATTCTTGTGTGTCGTGTTCAGAGTGACAAACAAACACAACACGACACAATTACACAGAAGACAAACCCTTTGAACCTTGAATATGATCTCAATAAAGATCAAAACGGTGGCAGAATAAAGAAACTATTTTTCTGAAACCATCGACATTCCAGACCGCATCTCACGGTTTTCGTTTAATTATTTTAAATTGTTGAATTCTTTTGAGATTTATTATGATAAATGCAATATTGTATTGTACAATTGTACAACGAATCGACGAGCGTTACAAACACGGCTTAAATCAATAAACAATTCATATATATAGCATAATCATAAAACCCCTAAGTTATAGTTAAATTCATCCGCGCAGGCTCTAACCATTCACATGGTCACTAACTTCACTTCGCTAAAATACACGTAAAAACACAACCGCGAGCAAAGACTAATCCAACTCTAATCTTGTGCTGGCCTCTGTTCTAGCCATAAGTCTGAAATAATTAAGATAGAGAATTGGCGGACGGGATCAACTCAAGGTAATAGTTTTTATTTTAATGGCTTACTTTACCATTTCTTTCCTTTACAACAATTTAGTGCTTTCTCTTATTTTTATTTGTTCAATGAACCAGACTTTAATTAAATTTAAGAGAAAATGTGTTTCTTTTTTCTTTTAGTGGGTTTCCACACTTTTTAAATACCATGTCATGGATTCAAATGAGATTTGTATTGCATTAGTTATTTTATTAATATGTACTATCAAAGAAGCACTACAGGCCAATATCCGTTCTCACGCAAACGAGGGACTCCATCTGCGTAGTCCGAGCGTCCTCGACGTTTTACTCTTCGATGGTCCGATCCTTCGTATCCCATGAGGCCGGAGTTATAACGAAGGTGCTTGGTATACGCAAGTGCTTAGCCGGAGGAAGAACAGCCTCTTCTCTAAGTCTGCCAGGAACATCGCCACTACGAGTCCGTTCCCTTTTAGAAGGGGCTGGAGTATGGAATATTTCTGCTACCCCGTAGGGCAGATGTTTATGCACCGTCCTCCGTCTATGCAGGCATGACCCTAAGACCTTAACCCTCGTGTGCCTCTGATGAAGCACTCGCCATCCCCTGGCACGAATCCAGCTTGTACTTTAGAGAGGCTGCCACGCCCTCAAAGATACAACCATTATTTTGCGGCTTGGTACCCCCTTGCAGCCAAGCGTTCGGAGAGGTCTCAAGTAAATGCCGAAGGGCGTTGATGAAAGTGAACAGGCCTTTTCAGGCTGCACCCCCTGCCTTGTCCACAATGTTGCCTTGTCAAGCGCCGAACGAGTTTTAAAATAAAATTAACTTTATTCAAGCTGTTGGCCGAAATGTAAATGAGTGGATCAAAGTCACGATTGCTCAAATGATTAGAGCGGTGTAATGAGCCCTGGGTCGTGGGTTCGAATCCCACTCCTGACACTAGCTTTTTCATTTCGACCAATACCATACATAAAGTTTATTTTATTTTAAAACTTTTGTTAAATTTCTTGACCTGAGCCTACCGCACACGGCTAAAGCCTTTCCATTATGTTTACATTATTAAAAATATTATATTCTTTTGGAATGTATAACATTGTTCAATAAGCTTTTTTTCTTTCTTTTTCATATTTTCTTTAATCAAAAATCCCAATTGTTAGCAGCTTTTAATATTAAAATGAATTTACTAATAATTAACTGTATTCCTCTTTTGCGAGCACTGATCAAAACAAAAGGAATTTATTTTGTATAAAAAATAGAAAAAGAGTCCAATGGAATCCTTTGTTTAAGCACGCATAAATGCATCTACCCTGCTGCTTTTTGTGGTTTAATCTTTACAGAGATCTTTCTTCTTCTTTGTGACTCAGCGGGACGTAAATAGCTTTCTTGTCTTCGGCTCCAATTTGTTCGGGACCTGCAGTGCAAATAACCGAATGACAATCATGTCAAGCAGTTTAATAAAAGCAAGGTTTATATAATACTCCTTTCTTTATGAAAATATTTGTTTAAATGTCTTAATTAGATTCCATTTTAACAGATGATTGGAACAGTACTGTAAGTCATTTAGAAAATGTTTCGAACGGATTATAAAATCACTAAGAAAATAAAACGATATTGTATGTTTATTTAAAATATTTTACTATATTTATCCTGAAAATGTGCCCTCCATCGTTTGAACGAAAACAAAATTTGATGAGGTAAAATCAACATTAAAAATAAATGTCTTACAATAAGGATAGTACACTGTATATAGTTAAGAATGAATTTCTAATGTTCAAATCTGAACATTCAGAAGCAGTTTTTATTTTCACTGATGGATCCAGATCTGATGATGGAACTGGATCTGCTGTTGTTTGTGAGTCACAAGTATATCGTTTCCGTTTGCATCACGACTGCTCTAGTTTTACTGCTGAACTCCTAGCTATACTCAAAACAATTAACATCATTAATGTGTTCCGTACCACCCTAATTGTCTGTTATGATTCTCTTTCAGCACTCACCACACTAAAAAACAAATTCTCGTTAAACCCAGACATCTATAATATCCTTGCAAAGTTAAAGCAATATGTGTAGACATATTATTCAAATGGATCCCAGGCCACGCTGGAATAACTGAAAATGAGAAGGCGGACCGTATGGCGAAGGAGGTAGCCTTGAATGGTGTTCCACACGGAGGGGTCCCCTTCAGTGACTTCTGCTGTCACTCTAGTTAGCTCATCTAGGGGGCTTGGAAGTGTGAATGGGGAGCCTGCACGGGAAACAAGCTCCTTGCAGAAAAAAAAGATGTAAAGAAATGGGAATCCTCTTCTAGACCCTCTCGAAAAGAAGAAACCCTCCTAACCCGGCTTCGAATTGGCCACTCCCGACTCACCCATGGATTCCTCCTTGAAAGAACTCCTAAACCTACATGTCCATTCTCTAAAACTATCATCACAATATGCCATATCCTAACAGATTGTCTTTTATACACCTCTAAAAGAACCCTACATCAAATTCCCAAAGACCTACAATCCATACTAAACAACAACTCAAATTCAATAAACAAAATTTTTAACTTCTTAATAGACATCCAACTAATTGACCAAATCTAATATCTCATCCCCTCAACTCTTGTTTCCTTCGCTGGCTCCCCATTTTGGCGGTGTGGTGCGGCTGGCTTCTGGTGACGCCCTTCCGGGGCCTCGGGAGCTGGTCGGCCTTGGGCTGGACTGGGGGGTGCCTCCCCGGACTCTGAGGTCAAGGAACCTCCAGCGAGCTGAGAGGAGGTGTCGATGGTGACTAGACACCGACCCCTCTTTGTTAAAGCCCTGTGCGTAATTTTAAGATCAAAAGCATCAGTTGCGAGAGATCCGTGGGGTTCCATTCTTTCCAGGCCTGGGGCAGCCACTGCGCCGTGGTCCGCGAGAGCCTCGCTCTAGGGGGGGAGGGGGCTGCGCCGTCAAATTGCAAAGACTCAAGGCTTAATAACCGATATAGTTGCAGCCAGTTTACATTAAAAAAAATGTTTAAAACAAATTCTTGCAAATTTTTATTACTAACAATTATGTCGCAAAAAATATGCTCTTAATGACATTAGCATTTAACTTAGGCAAAAACTTGACAAGAAAGAAAAGAATTTCATCAGTTTTCGATCTCGTCGTCTGTCATTAAATGTGTTAATCTTAATGAAGTTATCTATCAAGAGCACAGACATTTCAAACTTAACTACTTTGAAACAAGGTGTAAAACTCATTTAAGACTTTTCCCCATATTAAATAGACCGGGGATGAATTCACCCCAGCCTATTTAAACTTAACGCTCACAAAATGATCACGTTTTTTAACTTTAAAAAATAAATAAAAAGTAAAACAATAAAAAAGTAAAAGCTAATGATAACGATTCATAGTAAGAGTTAATTTTAGACTATAAATTCCAAAGTCCAAGTGAACGTGTCGCTATGGGCGCTCAAGTTCTAAAATTTGAGATCAAAATTTTACACAGCTGCTGTACGAGAAAGACGAGCTCTAAATGCATTTTCCTGGGAATGTTCTGTCTGCGCGTTAAGATCGATAATGTGCATGTGTTTAATGCCATCTGCATGATCCATTATCTCCTCTTTAAGTTTTTCCCAACTGTTTTTCATAGTATCTTGGTTGGGAACCACAATGTTGATCAGGTGATAAGCCGAAGCAACGAAGTTCAAGATGGAGAGATGCGAGTCACGTAAGAAAAGGTAGTAATGAAAATGTCATTTTTATATAAGTAGTGTAAAAATCAAAGTTTCCAGTAAAAGATGAAGCGGCCAATGAGGAAGGGAGAAATTGGATCCGGCCCGGAGGACCAAAAGAAGGTGGAGAGGGGCGGGTCGTTTATATCAATGTATTTTCATTCTCACTACGACTTAACTGCGCAAGGCAAAAACACATTAAAAATAAAACTATTAAATTACTATTAAAAATAAAGAGATATAAATCTCGGGCTATAGGATCAACAGTTAGGTCATATCAAGCATCATCATCCGTCACCCATTCACATACTCTCTTACAGAAATTTGAAGCACCAACTTCTACGCAAAAAGGATAGAGGAATGGGCTGCTAAAACTAAAATGACTTAATTCTTGCAAAATAAAAATTATGTACATTACTTGGAGAAGAGAAAGAGGTGGTATGAACTTTCTTAATTAATCTTTGTTTAAGGTATTGGTCCAAATGAAAATGAGTGGATCGTAGTCACAGTAGTGCAAGTGGCAGAGCAGCGGCGTTTTTAGCCGAAGTTCGTAGGTTCGAATCCCGCTAGTGACTACCATCGCCAGGAAAAAAATCACATCTTCCCTTATCCATAGATACATTGTTTCTTATTTACATACCATTCGCTCACTTATGTTGGAAGACTTGATATTCCAATTCTGAACTATTCTGTAATTAACTTAATTGTGGGTGGATGAGATACAAAATATGGTGCCGTCATAGTACTCTCACATGAGACATTCACGCCGATAAATACATTCACTTTCAACACTCACTAGGGGCGCTAAACAATTAGCATTCTATACAACAAAAACATGTTTCCTAGGTGATTCAGACCTTACTTAAACACAAGAACAATTCTCATATTACCTATGCGCTCTCTATATAGAGCCATTCTTCAATTAAGCGAAATACAACCTGAAACAGACCGGACACGTACGTCGGCTTTGTCCCAAAAGTGAATGTTCTGGTGTCAACCTTGCATGCCACACGCAAGGAATGACACCCTTCAATTAAGTGGGAAGTCCAAGTCGGAAAAAAGCTTTTTGTATCTAACAACAACACAGACAATAAAACAAGTGAAAACCCATTAACCAAATGGCATTTATAGACAATATAAGTGACGCATATTAATTCTAGAGTTAACGTTTTAAACAAAACGTAATTTCATTTCATTTCTGGTAATTATTATAAAATAATTTGTTTGATCGAGCTCCCCCTTTGTAAAGTAAGAAGAACTAAAATCATTACAACTTCATTATATCGAGTGATATTTGGTTCTGATGTGAACTTTTAATGCCTCAGCTTATATTTCAATTTTTATAAGATGCGAATTATGCCACTGTTAATTTTGAAAAAAAATTATCGTTTTAATCTATACATTGGAAAGTATATCGGCAAAATTTTGACGTTGTGTTGCTGTTTGCTTAAGTCTATTGTTAAAAAATTATTTTGTCACTAATTTGGCGGTTTTTGTGGCATGATTGATAAGGAAAATAATCATCCGACTCTGGGCCAAGGCCTCTGATTACCATTTTCGGGTATATTGCACTCCACAAAGGGGACAATTTCGTTTAACGTCGTGTTTGTCCAAGACGGTTGCTTCATGTTTCCGCCCTTTGCGACAAACTTGCTTCATTATAATATCCGACTCGCCTGGATTGACAAAGTAAAGGGTTAATTAAAGGGGAGACCGTTTGACGCCGACTGGCAATAACTTCTTAACAGCTACCAAATAACTACAGCAATCAGGTCAATTGGACGGGGATTATACATATCTATAAATAATTATAAACTCACCAGCGGTCCAGGCTATGAATATTTTTGTGCGAAAAATGAGAAGACACGCGGGAATTACTTCAGGCGAAAAAATGTATATTACATATTTCAGGGTCAACAATTTTTATAAAATAAGATTTAGTTCGTGGCTCGAATAACTCTCAGAAATAGCATCGCGGAGTGTGTTTGCTTTTTTAGTTATTAGCCAATAGGACATTTTCAACAGTTTAAATTATTAAATTCACTAATTTGGCGGTCCTCTTGACAAATTAATTAAGGTTTTTAGTTGAGATAAAAAAGTCAATTGTACGAGCCGCACCATTGTAAAATGGCATACAGGAGGGAAAATTCGAAAAGGTGGTGTTCAGATGGGAAGTTGGTGTCCGAGTGGATCGGAGTGGTATCTAGCCGAAGATCGGTTCGAATCCCGCTCATCCCACTGGCTTTTTTATCTCAACTAAAAACCTTAATTAATAGTAATTGTTCGGGTTTGAATAAGTTCATTCGTTTTATTAATTTTACGAAGATATTCTATTCCTAGAGAACTGATTAAAGGCACTTGCAGCATATTAGACATTACATTCGACGACTTCGGACCTCCAGCAATTTGTTGGGGTTTGAGTGACCTGGATCATCGGTCTGACTTATGAAAACTCGTTGCCGCATTTGAAGTAGCGGTCGGTCAGATAGATTTTTAGAGTTTGTTACAATAGAGTGGGTCGGTACTAATTTAATTTGAAAGGATGATCCGATATCAAAACCTTTCAAATGTGCAATAGCATTTTGTAAATATAATGTTTTCAAGTGGCCTGTGTTTAACATTTTTGTTACAGTAAATTCGTTAAAATCAACTCGACACGGAGATAAAGTGAAGATTGGGTTTTAACCTGTGCATGCAGGTGTTTACAAAACGTAGAAATCAATTCGCCTGGATAATTAAAATATTTTGTCTAAATTGTAAAATACTGTTTGTAGAGAAAGGAAAGAATTCCGACCCTACCAATTGGCCCATCAATTGGCATTTGATCAATTAACCTGGGATTAAACGAATCTGTTGTATCTCCCCGTTCTTTTTATTTCATTGAGCCTATAAAATACCCAATAAAAGGGCTGAATGAAAAAGCTCGGATACATGTCAACTCCTGCGTAGTGAATTACTGTTCACAATCTACGTAAAATTTATTTAGCCAATTGATTTTCTCAGATGTTTCACCAGAACAACTGACGGGTAATATATATAAAACGGTCTGTTTGTTTTCAATTGGATTTCGGTTTCTACCCGTTATCATCAGCGTTAAAAATTAGATAGTTTATTGATACTTTTGCAATTCAAGTTGAAAATCCTGTTAATTTGCAATAAATAAGTTTTATGTTAGTAAGAGGTTTATTTTATTAATTAGCCATTAATTAGCTTAACAAATTAATTACGTACATCCAGGGAGGGACATCAAACTGTACAATAAATTAAACGTAAAATAGCTGCGACTTTGGCTGCATACAATTGAAAAATTTGACGCGGTCTCAATTGTTGTGTGCGGATCGGTATTACTACATCAGCCTTTTTTAGGCTTTCGAAACTATATATATTTTTTTTTTCTTTTTTTCAGATCTGATCCCGCTCCTTCCATAGACGTGTCAGTTTCTTTTCAATTGCGGCCAGAAAAATTCGATAGGCGACGTTGGGGATCGAACCCACGACCGCCGGATCAAATAGCTGAGGGCCTGACGTCTTAATCACTCGACTACCGCGGCCGCCTTCGAAACTATTACACTAGTAAAAAAAAAATTGAAATTGCCGAGAAAGATGGGAGGAAGTTTCCATCACTTGATAAATAAAACCATTTAACATATTTATAACTTTGGAAGTTAAAAAATTGAGTTTTCAAAAGGCTTTCTTTACCAAGATTTATTTAAACGACAGAACTAAAATTCATTGCTTCACTCGCCATGAAAGGAAGATAAAATAAGAAATCCTAAACTTTACAGATTGCTGAAAAGTTTTAAAACTCCTCTATATCAAAAAAACCAGGCAAACCTTATGAACTTTCCTCAAGCTTCTGATCTATTGGCTTACTCAGTTCCGAGAGTAACAATTGCGGTTAATATGAAGTTAATATCAAAAAGAAAAAACTTCAGTTAGTTCACAACACGTTATAAAGAAAGAGGGATTTGGCTTCTGCCCTTGGGTATGTAAGCTGACTAGGATAGTAACCTCATCAGTGAAAATTTTAATATTAAAAAACACATGACATGACCTCCTTGACACAAAGACAGCCTTCGACCCAATATGAGAAGATTACATCGTTTACAGTAAGCATTATTATAAATAACTTCTTCCAATTAATTTTTATGTGAGGTATTGGGTGAAATGGAAAATTACTGTCACGTGGCGGGTTCGAACCAACGACCCTCGGCTAAATACACCGCTGATCTACCAATTGATCTAGCTAACTTCGATCACTCGGAAACCAGCTTTCTAACTCAACCTACCTTTCGAATTTTCCCTCCTTTTTGCTATTTTTCAAATGTCGTGTTATCAAGATTCCATTCTAGGTTAAAAAATTCATTTCAATCAATAGCTTACATAAAGGGTAATTAATTGAACGAGGTTTTTTGGTCAATCCGACCACCAAATACAATAGATTTAATAAGTAAAACGAAGTATATCTTCACCAAAGCTTTACGTGACCATTTCATTGGTTTCATTGCCGCCTAGAATCCAATCCTGATTAAACGACATTTGAAAAATGGCCAAAAGGTGAGAAAATTCAAAAGGTGGGGTTGAGGTGGGAAGTAACTGTCCGAGTGGATCGAAGTCACAATAGCTCAAGTGGTACAGCAGCGGCTTATCTTGCTGAACGTCGTGAGTTCGAATCCCATTCTTGACACTAACTTTTCCATTATAACCAATACCTTACATAAAGATACTGTTTATTTATAGAAGTTATTTAACCAATTGTACACGAAATAAAATGAATATAATAACATTATCCACTCTTATGTTGAACCGACACACGGACACTTACTGGGTCTGTCTTCACTCGCGGGATTTTTTTGTGTTTGAATTAATCGGACGCGTTTCGGCATTACGTCATCTTCAGTGAAAAACTGTCTGTTATTTAGTCTGGGTAGGGTTTATATAGTGTTGAGTCCGTCGCCTGTCGCTGGGGGCGTTGCGCTAGGGGGCGTGGTCTTGATGGCGTTTATTTCTGTTGTCAGTTATTATTTGTGAGTTGTTGGGTTTTTTCCTGGTTTTGGTTGCAATGTTTTCTTCTTCTGAACGTTTTCGTTTTTTGTTATGAAGTGTTTTTAGTGGTGTGTGATAAAACCGTTCTGCCGGTCCAACATGAGTTCGCCAACTCGCAGACAAAACCGCATCATCTACTATTATCCACTTTTACCTGGAAAATGAATTTTTTTTGCATTATCCACAGTTCAAAATATATATGAGGCGTTTGAAATAACCAAGAAATTTGTTTTGTTTTTATTTTTTGGACGTTTAGGACCCATCCTGGTCAGATTTCACAGTCAATAGCTACGATATAATTTTGCAAATGATACTAACATTGTTTCTAAACTGTATAAACGCTTTTTCGTTTTTTAACTTAACCAACGATATTCCACAGATGAAGACAAACAAAAGCCCACTTTCATAAAAAGTAGTCTTTACTTATTAACAAGTATCGATTCCGGTGCGCTGCTTGCTTTCCTCCTTCGGCCGTTGTGGCATACAACTACAATAAACCATGAAATATTTTAAAAGCACGTTTTTACAATTTACAAAAATAACTAATATTCTCAATTGCATGGGACAATAAAGGTTACAATTTACAATATAGATCATGATGTGTGAACTGTCCTTCTTATGATGTCATGGGTTGTTAAAAATTTAACCAATACATGTTTATTTTTAATCATTCTTTCGTTGATCATATATTATTTATCTATTTAATCTATCTATTTAATTTTTTATATATATAGTATATAAATATAATTCCTAAAAGTATTGGGTACTTATCACATTTTTATCTTTCTGTACGTCTATTTTTTGCCAAATTTATAGATGTTTTCGCGTTGCCCTCAATGCTTTCAATATTAAAACAGATGCCCGAATAGTATTTTTCCAAATTGCCTGTCAAAACTTAAATTTTGTCAAATCATATTTTCTCCTAAAAAAATTTTTATTCAAATTTACAAAATATATATTGAATGTTTTCGGAGAACTGAGAGTGGATCTTCGAAATTTAAACTGTAAACCTTTTCAAAATGAACGACACAATCTGTAAATTGGGGGAATACGAGGAAATATTTCATTTTTTAACCACTTTTTCCACGCCATCAGAAATTAGAAATAAGTCAAAAAGTCTTCTGGTGTAGTCGTTGAATCCTTTCTACTATCAAGTGGAAAAGTTGGCAGAGTGATTTTTTTTAACAGGCGTATTTCTTCCTTCTTTTATTTATACATTTCATTTTGAGAGTTTGATCAATATTTGGTTCCTGGTTGAATAACCAACGTGACATTGGTTTTTGGCCTAAGAAAAGTTTAATAAAAATTACGTATAATGCAGTATGTTTTGTACCGGCAAACATCTAGGTCATAGCCACGTAGAAGATTTTCCACTCTGTATTTTGAATATTTCTGCATTTTTCTTTTTTTTCTTTAGTTCTTATGGTCGCAATGTAGCTGAGACACAGCTGGTCTCACCTACGAGCACATAATACAGTCGATATTTGCTCACCAATAACTACTTACAACACGCTAATAAATACACTCATTCGTCTCCTCACACGCCATACTATATACAATAAGAATAATTCGATGCAAGAGTACTCGATACTCCGCTAATGACACTCTCATTTACAATTTTATCATAGGATTAATCCTAGAAAGAGACCAACGGGCAACAACGTAGTTTTCAAACCACATAACTACATAAACTAGATGTTTTGACACCATTTTATTTATTGCACAATTGAGCGTTTTGTCAGTTTGAAATATACATTATAAAACAAAAACATTGAAAAAGGAGAAACACGCTCAACAGTGCAATAAAGAAAAAGCAGAGAAAAAATCTGGGTTTTTTCTGGCCAAATGATCCCATTCTACGCCATAGTTTGTAACGGTAATTTATAATTATAGTTTATAACTTTGCGTTAAAGGGTTAAGGATGAAAGAAACAAAGTTTAAACCCGGTGTTACAAACTTTCAAAAGGAGCACGTATTCTAAAGTCCATGGGCACCCGAGTTCTCCACTTTTCATTAAAAATTTAACAACTAATTAATCTTATAATTTGTTGAAGTCGTAAGGAGAGGTCAGAAACGAAGTATCTTAGAAAAACAAATTTTTCGTGGTGTTCTTTATATTCCGGTTTTAGTAACTGTGCCCAATGTTTAAACCCCGAATCACAGATCCAATCGAGAAACTCCCTATGCTCGGCTTCCTTTCATCAGAGAAAATTTCGCAGGCTTATGACGTTCTCCAAACCAATCATATAAAAATGAAAAAAAACAAAAAAAAAAACAATTATGACAGAAAAAGATAGCACTCATAAGTGTAGGAGGTATTTGTTCAAAATTATAATATTTATATCGTATTGTATTTTTTTCCACCAACAAATGTTTTGTAATTCACTCAGGCCCTAAAGATGACGAATTAAAGGGCGAAACGTCGGGAAAAAAAGAAAAAGGAGATTTTGTAAAATAATTATTGAGATATCGTGAAATGCGGTCTGGGTTGTTGTGAAATGTTGTCTGGGTTTTTATTGAGCTCTGAAAGTTATCTCAATTAAGATCGAAACGTTAGCACGACAACGAAAATATTTTTCTGAAACCTACATCACACCAGACCGCATCTCACGATATCTGAATAATTAACTAACCCAGAATGTTCCACATTTCTCTGGCCAATTGGTGATAAACCCCTCTATTTACTTTAATAATGCTGATATTTCTTGATATGTAATAATTAATAACAATAAATAGGGGCAGACACAGGAGTAATATCAAAATCACACCAGACCGCATCTCACGATGTCACAATAATTATCGATGAACGGTCACTAATCTCTACATAAATTTACTAACATACTTCATTTCTGACCGCTCGGCTCGACTAGAATAAATTATTGAACAACCGGTCCCCAAAAAAATCTATTTAAACTTGTCCTATGCTCCTCGGTATTTTGTAACTTTCGAATAGTCTGAATTTGGGTAAGGGCTTGATGAAAAAAGAAATTTAAATGTTACTGTAGAGTTTATTCTATTTTAAGGTCAAGGAAAAAGCGATCTTAAATATGCCTATGAAGTTTCTAACAGATTTATTTATTTTTTTATACGGACACAGTTGCAACATCGCCAAGGACTCTAAGTAACAATAACAACCACAATATACGTCACAAACAAATAAGACACGATTGTTATTCCCTGATGATGAACCTAAAGTAGGTTGAAAACATAGCAGTAACAATTGATTTTGATTTTGTTTTCTTTTCAAAACAATACTGAGATACAGATTATTTGTGAATAAAACGAGACTGATATATCTACTAGGTTAAACAGAAATTTTGTCCCTTTTTAAATTTAGTAGAAATTTATATATGCCTATACAATTTTTATATAAGAAAATATTTCAATATATTATTACTAATTTACATGTGAATACACGTTCTTTGTAGATTGCATTTATAGTAGTTTATGACGTAAAAATTAATAATTATTATACTTTTTTTTTTCAAAAATAGGAAAATTAAGTTTTAGTTAGATATTTTGATTTATTATCAGAGGCAACTTTAAACGGATGGAGTTGAGTGACCGTTAATCGATAATTATTCAGCAATCGTGAGATGCAGTCTGGTGTGATATAGGTTTAAGAAAAACATTTTCTTTTTCGTGCCGATATTTCGATCTTTCATTGAGATCATCTTCAGGGCCTGGGATTTACAAACATTGTTTATATTTGACAAACACATTTAGGATTTGTTTAATTTATACAATGCGAAATATTTGTTTTATATATTCAATCAAAGTATTTCTACTCTCTCAAAGTGTTTGCCTTCTGTGTAATTGTGCCCTTCTTGCATGTCGTGTTCAGAGTGACAGTGAGATTTTGCTGTTTTATGTTGGTGTGTCAGGTGTTAGAAAGCATTTTCTTCATCGTGCCAACGTTTCCACCTTTATTGACATCATCATCAGGGCCTGGGATTTATAAACGTTTTTTAAATGTAAAAAAATACATATAGGATGGAGCAAAAAGTGAATCCATACTATGCTGGAATATTAGATTAAAAAAATGGATTCATACAATGCAAAAAAATATTTTTTATATTTAATCTGATTAAAAATACTTTGATTGAATATAAAAAATATTTTTTTCGCATGGCATAAATTAAATCCCAGCTCTGAAGATGATCTCAATAGAAATCGAAACGTTTCTTTATAGAAAACGTTTACTGAAAACTACGTCACACCAAACCGCATCTCACGATTTCTGAATGTTTAAACAAAATTAATTAATCTTCATGAAAGGAATTGGCTATGTTAAAAAGATCAGTGTCACGAGCGGGATTCGAACCCGCTTTTGAAAGTAGGCTTTCTGATAGCATACAAACCGCTGAATTTTCATCCGGTGATTCTTAATCTTTTTGAAGTGTGCCTTTGGGGGAAAAAAGACCGACATGTGGATAAACTCCTGTAACTTGAAGCGCACAGAACCCAGAGTAAAATATAAAATAAAAGCGGGGCGAGTGCTCGATAAGACCCAATCTCATTTGCATTTCTGCACGTACGCGCGGCTCAAGAAACCCGTTCCCAACCCTGATGGAAATACCTGCAAGATAATTGAGCCGTGTTTCATTTTTTTGCTTTTTGTCGCTTTTCGTTCTTAACGGAATAGTCTGCCTCTGTGGCTTAAAATAATTTTTTTTTGTCAGCATATTCTCCCTTATCAAAAAATTGGAGAAAGTAACAGAACCGGTTGGTATTTGGTTGTCCGGAAAATAATGCAGGATTTTGGTATTAAACAAAAAAAAAAAAGAAACTAGTTACTTTAAAGCAATGTTCTTTAATCAAAA
>CM077109.1:3965044-4005145 GCA_039619505.1 Cimex hemipterus
TCTCTCTCTCTCTCTCTCTCTCTCTCTCTCTCTCTCTCTCTCTCTCTGTGTGTGTGTGTGTGTGTGTGTTCTATGTTGTTCCCAATCTTTGATTACGCTTCCCTATGTTATTCCAATATAAGTTAAAAAAATTTAGAAAAACTACAAAAAGCACAAAATGCTTGTATAAGATATGTTTATAATATTGAATACTTTGACCATGTAACACCATATTATGCCAAAGCAAAAGTTTTAAAAATTAAAGAAAGAAGAGCACTAATACTCTCAATGTTCATTATAAAATTATTAAAAAGACAAAAACCATCATATCTGATTTTCTTTTCTCCCTCTCTCTATCTATCTATCTCCCATTCAGTTGTTTAACCCTTTGAATTGCACATGGAATAAATAAAGAGTTGCGAGAGTGTTCTCTGTATTAAATGTGTTTATTACATATCTCCAAGTTTGATTTTAAATATTATGTTTCTAATTTTATAATTATAGACCATATTTTGATTAACTGACATATTTAATTGATATGTGCCAATTGGTGCGATTAAGTATATTTAACAACGAAAACATAATGAACTCGAACAATATATAAAAAAATTAACACAAAACTGTAAAAAAGAGGAACTACTCGATATTAATCACTCCTATATATTAGCATTAATCACGTTCATTGTTATTCAATGTCACTTAGGAGGTCGCGAGGCCATTGACGCTTCAGCGGAAGGGCGGATTATTCGGGAGGGTGAGGGATGAAAGGCTTTTGACATGAGAGTTTGCGTGGCACGATAATTGTTGTGTAACTTTTGTAGCGGTTTTTCGAGAATGCAATGATATTGGATATTAAGGTCATTAAGATTGGCAAGACTGGACACAGAAAAATGACCATTGTCTATTGTTTTGAGGATTCTAGATTGTAGGAATTGGATACGTTGAAGGTTGGAAGAAATGGATGTCAAATAAATAATATAAATGTAATGTTTATTTTGTTTAGACAGTTTGGATTTGCTATCTAGCAATCATTTTAAGATGTGTGAAGCTTCCGTTTAGTTAATTAAGATTTTTAGTTGTGATAAAAATGACAGTGTCACGAGCGGGACTCGAACCGACGATTTTAATTAATGGAAATATATTAAGTGGTCAAGTGAAGTTAAAATGAAGTATACCTACACTAAAGTTCTCCGTGGCTATTTTTCGCCTTCGGCTATTATCAAATAGAATACACGACATTTGAAAATGGCAAAAAGGAGGGAAAATTCAATAGGTGGGGCTGATATGGGAAGTTAGTGTTCGAGTGGGTCGAGGAACGATGAAGTGGAGCAGTCCCGTATTGAGCCAAGATCATGGGTACGAATCCCGCTCGTTACATTAAGTTTTTCATCTCAACTACGACTTCAGATAAGGAGTACAATTAGTTTAAATATTTTTTAAGAATGCCATAGAGGCCAGTATGTTATGAAATTCCTAATGAAACGATAATTCGTCCACATTTTACACCAAGCAATTATTTGTTTTTTTATTCCTTTTTTGTACAATTGTACAAAATGTTTTATCGCAAGAAATTAATAAGTTTTCAGCAGATGTCTGCTGTTGGGAGCGCTCGTAAAATTAAATATAAAAAAAAAAATTAAAAAATAAAAATCATCCATTTACTATTCTAAGTTAACCTAATTGGTCCGCAAGGTCTGCAGCTACTCGATATTCCTAACAGACTGGGTCATACGTTCACAACAGCTTCACGGAAATAAATACATTCACACAATTATGTCCCCAGTGGTTTTGATATTACTCCTGTCTCTACCCCTATTTATTGTTATTATAATTATTACATATCAAGAAATATCAGCATTATTAAAGTGAATGGAGGGGCTTATCTCCAATTGACCAGAGAAATGTGGAACACTCTAGGTTAGTTAATTATTCAGATATCGTGAGATGCGGTCTTGTGTGATGTAGGTTTCAGAAAAATAGTTTCTTTATCGTGCCAACGTTTCGATCTTTATTGAGCTCATCTTCAGGGCTTATAAATCTGCTGTGTTCTTGTGCCATTTTTGCGTGTCGTGTACTCTGAGGTAGTGTGAAGGCAAAACAGTCTATGATTTTGTTTTATTTGTTATTTATGCAATTTCCTAAATTTCGAGTTTAAAACACATAACACGTACGGTTTAGTATTGGTGTTTGTTAATTTAAGCTATTTATGACGATGTGATGTTATATGATGAAATGAAAACTCTTTAATTCAAGGAATTGTTTAAACCTCCTATTAAGCTCATGATTAACCTGAGAGGAATATCGTTGAAAAAATTTACTTTTTTCAAGAAAAAACCCAATTATATATCAAATATTTTCTTTTTAGATTATGGAAAAATAGTTAAACAAATGTTCACTAAGGGGGCCGCGGTAGCCGAGTAGTTAGCGAGGGAGACTCTTGGCTAATAGACCCCGTGGTTGCGGGTTCGATTCTCGCCCCGCCGTCGCCTCTGGCCCTTTTTTCACGATACCCTTTCTCCAAAATACGAATAACGGAATAAATATATACAGCAGTCTGGCTAGATATGCTTAGTTTATGAGGCCATAAAAACAAAGAAAAAAAAAGTTCACTATTCCAAATGTTTAAACTTTACAACCAAACAGTTGGAATTTACAGATAACGGACAACCTTGACGAAAAGGTTCGCCGGTGATCAATTGATCCAAACGGTCCCAGGGGCAAAAGTCCCGACCGGATTTTTGGCCAGCGGGAGGAAAACTTTATTCGCCCTGTCCTCGATTGCTTCGAAGGTTCTATTTGTCCGGACAGCCGAAACGATCCATTATTACTCCGACCCTAAGACGAAACACAAAAACAGGCTCATATCCTTTATTATTGCGGTGGCGAGGGTTTTAAAGGGCGGTAATACCACCAGAAGCCCCCTAGTCTTGTTTCTCTCTTGAAACATTGTAGTCGAAACTCCATAGAAACTGAAATTCTGTAACTTCATGATAATAATGCACGCCATATATACATTCAGGAGCAACAATTAATAGTATTAATTATTTTAATTAAATACACATTTGCTCTAAGGTTATGGCTGCGTTGGGGAAGCGAGTTTCACGAGCGGGATTCGAACCCACGTCGGTTAGGAGATTGTAATGGGGAATTGGCGTCCAAGGTGGATCTAAGTCACAATAGCCCAAGTGGTTACAGCAGCGGTATATTAAAAAGAACGTGGGAATTGGAATCGTGGTCATAACACTGGCTTTTTCATCTCGGCCAAGATGTTAAATTAGAAGTTTAATAATATTTTTAAAAATTATGCTTTGTATTAATTCTTTTATGTCATTGGCTAAAATAATTTTGAACAATACACACAAATAGATTAGAATATAAATGATTTTTATTTCATTTCCTCACAATAACATCATATAAATATGAACTGTACAAAAAGCATATACAAATTTGAAATATCATCTGTCTGCGCAAGTTGGCACGCATAATATGTATGCAATGTATATAAGAGGCATAATCATACATTAAATCGACTGCAGAAAAAATAAGAATACAAAAAACAAACCTACATATATAAACAATTTCTCAAAACGTAACAAATAAATTAGTTTAATTGCGTTAATATGACCATTATCCCAATTATTAATTATTATCCCATATAACAACTGTTAATATATACAAATATTGTATACAATACTTAATATAACAATCACAAAACAAATAGATTGATTAGTTTTCGTGGTCCGCTTGACCAATTAATATATTTTAATAAATAAAGGTTTTAGTTGAGATAAAAAAGTCAGTGTTACGAGCGGGATTCGAACCCAAGCCCTTCGGCTAGGTACGCTGCTAATCTACCACTTGGCCTATCATGACGTTTCTGTGCGGAATATATTTAATGCAATACCTCGTTAATGAGCATTTTCTGATTTAACCTGAAAGTACAAAAAGCACTTTAAGACTTTAAAAGACGTGTAGAGAATAGGTAAAAATATTTATTGAACATGAAACACTCTGAGAGGTAAAAAAGGGGATCATCCTTTTCTTTCGTAAATACTTGCGAACGTTGTAATTTTGTTCAATTAATTGATCTTTTTATGTAAGGTTTTGGTTGAAATGAAATACCTAGTGTCACGGGGGGGATTCGAACCCACGACCTTCGGCTCAATAAGTCGCTGCTCTAAGACTTGATCCATTGTGACCTCGATCCACTTGGACCACTAACTTCCCATCTCAACCTCACTTTTTGAATTTTGTCTCCTTTTGAAAAATGGCAAAAAGTAGGGAAAATTCAAAAGGTGGGGTTGAGATGGGAAGATGGTGTCCGAGTGGATCGAGATCACGATAGCTCAAGTGGTAGAGCAACGAACTATCTAGCCGAAGATCGTGGGATCGACTCCAGCTCAGGACACTGACTTTTTAATCTCAACTAAAAACCTTAATTAATCGAGATACTAACTGGTCAAGTGGACCGAGAAAACTAGCGAATTAATGTGTTAGTGTCCAAGTGGATAGAGGTCATGATGTATCAGGTGGTAGAGCAGTGGCGTATTGAGCCGAAGGTCGACTCCCGTTCGTAACATGGACATTTTTATACTAACTAAAAACCTTAATTAATTTCAAAAATAGACTTTGAATACCATTAATAACATAACAGTATGGATTAGCTTTATAAGTTATAGATTCAATTAGTAAAACACGCGAATAGATAGTTAAATATATTAATTAATAATTAAATTCTTGCGCAAATTGATTTTTATATTTCAACGCATGTATTACATATTTGTGTAGTCACGGCCAATTTTGTGCGGTGAACAATTCGAGAAATGTATCCCAATTAAATTCAAAGCCAAGTGAGAACACACAAATAGTAGTAAATAGTAAAATTTAAAAAATCATCATTCGGTGGGGGGAAAATCCGCAAATAACAAATAAACAAAATTATAGACTGTGTAGCATTCACACTACCTCGGAGTACTCGGTATCCCTCGGGATAATTGAGATAATCCCGCCATTCATGCTAATCAATTACATTCACATTACCCAAGACTCTCGATATTGGTCTTAATAATTGGGAATAAACCCTCTCATTCACGTATTTAAATTACATATACATAAAATTCATGCACATACCAAATTTGATTCACACTAACCCAGAGTATTCCACATTTCTCAGGGCATTAGGGGATAAGCCTTCATTATTCACCTTAATAATGTTAATATTTATTGATATTTAATAATTATAATAACAAGTAAAATGGGTAAAGTCCTTGTACAAGTTAATATAGACCGATTTATGTTACCAAATTATAAAATTTCTTACTAGAGGATACAGGAATGAGGAAAGGGAACAAAAATAGTGACATCCTGATTTCCTCCAAGAATAGGTACAGATAATCCAATACACACTGACGTGCTCAAGCACAATTCTCATATGCCTATGCGCTATGTAGCCTAAGTAGCTAATTTGATCTTTCAGTTGGGAAAGATACATCGAGTAACCTTTCTTTTCATACTAGATACAAACGCATACTTTGGCCCAAAAACATCAGACCGTATATGTTTACATTGAAATCATAGCAAGTTCTTCTTATTGTCCTGATCTTCCACTTACAGACTGCCATGTTTTTGTGCAATATAATCTTTCAACTTGGTACAAACTAACCGCATAAATACGATTAAAGCTTGATAATTATTTTCTGAGATTGGCGGATTTCAAAGTATTCCCATGCACCAAACCTTCGATTGGTATTCTGCCAAGGGTTGTGCTTTCTGTGAAAAAAATGTTTTACCTGAAATTATTATCAACGGGTTCAAAGCGATATCTGCCGGCGTATACGCGGAGCTGGAATAAAGGGAAAATCAATTTTTCATTTGAGCCGATTTTATTTGAGAATCCTTGCGCAGATTCTATATCCTGAAAAGTATGCTGGTCGAAAGGGCTTATGAAGTCGAGAGAAGGGATATCGGAGAACATCTGCATACTACGTCGATCTCTTCGTGCTTTGCATCGGAATACCTCAGGAGGTTTAGTAAAAATGTCACTGGAGTAATATCAAAATCACTGGTTACTACCGAATTGTGTGAATGTATTAATTTCCCTGATGGGGTTGTGTAGGGACATGGTCTGTCGGCATTATCGCGTAGATCGGACCCTGCGGACCAATTAGCTTAACTTAGGATAGTAAATGCATGATTATTATTTTTTTAAACATATTTTACGAAGGGTCGCAACAGCAGAGGTCATATAAACCCTCAGGGTGGAGGTGCTTTTGAAATTAACAGTTTGAATTAACAGGGCCGCTGGATTCGAACCCGGGACCTTTACCTTACAGTGATGAGCGCCGGGTCAACCGTTGCGGCTATTTTCATTGTTTTAATTGGCTTGAACGAAGGAGCGGGTTCTTAATAGTACATCCAAAACCTCGTGAGATCCGCCCATATTGGGATAGTTAATCCTTTAAATTACCAACAATTTTGTCTTAAATTAGGACATGACAAGTATAAAATGAATAAACATCAATGATTGGATAATAAAAAAATGAGATATAGAAAAATCGTTAGGAATCAGTAATTGCTCTAGTTGCTAGACGGCCAAAAAAATTAATTATTACGTATTAACTCTTTTCGTTATCAAGAAAATGCATAATTAAGTATTTTCTGTAATGTTCCGCTTTATTTATATATTACGTGTGTACTACAATTGGGCGTCCATTTAGGTCCGTATAATCTTCAGAACCTGGGATTTACCAACATTGTTTACATTTTAGAAATACATGTTGGATGTGAAAAGACAATATTAGATTTAAAAAAAAAAAAGGAATTTATACGATGCTAATTTTTTGACAACCTACCTGTCTTTATAAAATTTAAACTGCTTTTATAAATTCCAGGCCCTGAAGATGATCTTAATAAAGATCGAAACGTAGCACGATAAAGAAAGCTTCACACCAGACGGGTAACTAACGGGCACTGTTCTCAACATATTTTTTACAGTATGATTATGACAATAAAATAAATTGTTGTGCTCTACTAGCTGTACATTTTCGATAGAGTTAGGAGTGTATGAACAAAACGTTAGATTCAAAGTAAGGAGCTGCTATGGCCCAGTCTCACAGGTCACAGGTCACACCTCGAGACGGTGTTCTTATCCATTTTTAAAGAGCCAGCGCCAACTTTATCACCATTGCGAGGAGTAAAATTGTAAATTGCTCTTGCACGGATCTTTAAAAAAATAAAAGCCCTGATAGCCGAGGATATAGTGTAAGCCGATCAGTAATGGGTAGGCCAAGATAACTTATTTCACGGACAATTTCGAACGGTTTTTATACAACGATGGGAAACCGGCGAATCGAGAGAGAAAAAAGAGTAATTTTTCGAGTTTCGACATGCTGTCACAAGCAATAAAAAGCAGAGAAAGCGTTCCTAACCATTCATCAAGCTCAAACTTTATTTGCATCTCTGGTGCAAGCTACGCGTAGTTGTTACCTTTATATCTGGTAAACAATGTTAAAGGATGAAGCATGAACACTTGAACAAAACAGCACTTGAATTCTTTTCTATAATAAAATTTTCAGCTTAAAATTTAATCGTAAATATACAGAATTATATTACTCTCATATATGGAATATAAAACCCTTTAATAATAAATTATTTTCAGTTTAAAAGATAGGTTGAGAGGAAAACTGTTAGGAGAAATGGCCCGGAAAATTTACGTCTCTCGTTTTCGTGGTCCGCGTGGCCAATTATTATTTTTAAATTAATTAAAGCTTTTATGTAAGATAAAAAAGCCAGTGTCCTGAGCGGGAATCGAGCACAAGTTCTTCGAATCAGAGAACGTTTTGTTGAAATGGATACTACGCAAAGCCCTGAAGATGATCTTAATAAAGATCGAAACGTTGGTACGATGAAGAAAATGTTTTTCGAAGAACTACGTCATACCAGACCGCATCTCGCGATATCCAAATAATTACTTATAAGATTACCCGTATCACTCGACAGATTTATATTTGATGGTTTTCGTGTTTAAAATTGTCACACAAAGTCGCCTACCTAGTTCCACGTTCATCGTCACCAAGTTCGGCTATACGTTCTCACCCTGAGCCAACAAAACAATAAACAACTTTTTCACCATGGACTTAAGAGACCAAATTTTATCATTTTCATTTTTAATTTATTTCTAGGTGAATATCCAATGTTTAAATTTCTCCCTGAGGTCTGCGGAATGATGAACTATATGAAAAACATGGGTCTTACCGATTATTTTGCTCCGCCTAGGCATTTCGCCGTGTTCGTTGATTCCGTTTTGGTTTTTGGTTTTTATGTCGAGAGGATTTGGGTTCTCGCACGTTCAGAAACACGCACTAAATTCACATACATAAATATACATAGAGCATATAAACTTGGCGAAATGCCAAATCTGCTTGGAACGGATTTCAATTCAATGTTTGGAGTGATAAGCATTTATTCCCTAATAGTGGAGGAGTTTGAAAATATTTCACATTACTACACTCAAAATCTCATAAAATCGATGTTGTTTCCAATGCGACTATCTGCACACAAGGAGGAAATACTCCGTACTGAATTAAATATTTTCTATGTAGGGTTGCAATCTTCGTAGAGGTCATTAGATGGGTGAAAAAAGATGCTGGGTTCACGGATCTTTCGGCACTTTATAGTGTAATCGTGAGGGCTGTTTTTATTACAAACTGAAATAAATTTATACCAGCATAAATTAACTATTAATGTAATAAGATGGCATATATATATAATACAATTTGACGGTAAACTTAAATTCACTAGTTTTCGAGGTCTGCTTGGCCGATTAATATCTTTCAATTAATTCAGGTTTTCAGTTGAGACGAAAGTCAGCGTCATGAGCGGGATTCGAACCTACGACCTTCGGCTAAAAACGCCGCTGCTCTACCACTTGAGCTGTTGCGATGTCAATCCACTCGGACATTAACATTTTTTGATTTGATTCTAGGCGATAAATGAAATTGCCACGGAAAGCTTTAGTGAAGATATGCTAAATTTTAACTTCATTAATTCACTAGTTTTCTTGATTCACTTGACCAGTTAGTGTCTTTCAATTAATTAAGGATTTTAGTTGAGATTAAAAAGTCAGTGTCCTGAGCTGGAGTCTATCCAATGATCTTCGGCTAGATAGTTCGTTGCTCTACCACTTGAGCTATCGTGATCTCGATCCACTCGGACACCATCTACCCATCTCAACCCCAACTTTTGAATTTTCCCTACTTTTTGTCATTTTTCAAATGTCGTGAAATCGGATTGGATTCTCGACGACAAATGAAATGGTCACAGAGATCTTTAGTGAAGTATACTTCATTTTAAATAATTAAATTCACAAATTTCGTGGCCCGCTTGAGCAATTAATATATTACAATTAATTAAGGTTTTTGGTTAAGATAAAAAGTCAATGGCACGACCGGGATTCCAACCCACGATCTTCGGCTTGCTACGCCGCTGCTTTACCACTGCCACCATTCAAAACTAGTGAATTATGCAGATAAATATATATCAATATATAAGAATATGAATAAATACCAGAATAACCATAAATTTTTAAGTGGACAAACGGACATCGAAAACAATTGCCTTTGTCTGATTTTTCACTAAAAATATATATTTTTCGTTTGCTGTGAAAATTCGTATTTAAGATTACTTACAGCCCAGACAAAAAGACTCAGAAACATTCTAAATTTTGACCATTCTACATATCCGAGAGTGTTGGAAATAAATATACTTTATCACAAGACATTTATACCGACATCGTTTCGGTATAATAGAGACCATCTTCGGAAACTTATTTTTAATTAAAAAAATAGCTTCGCGGTTTTTTCGTCCATAGTGGTCCAGACATCCGTATTACAATGAAAAAAACAGGCAAACGATTTAAAAAAAAAAAACCTTTAAAAAAATACCGAAACGTGCCTTTGAAAAAAAATTGCCTATTATGGAAAAGCGTATTTATTTCCAACTCATTATATTATTATGGAGTTCCAAAAAATCAAAATGTACACCGTTTAAAAATTAATACACCCTTGCTTAAATTTGTATATGAGACTTGACACGATATCTCAATTGGTAGAGCAGCGGCGTATCTAGCCGAAGGTCGTGGGTTCGAATCCCGTGACACTGACTTTTTTATCTCAACTAAAAACCTTAATTAATTGAAATGTAAACATAAACCCAAAACAATAGTACGATAATTTTGTGGGTTTGTTATTTCTACATCGTTTTATTACATTAATTGTTAATTGTATGTTACTTTGTATGTTACTTTGTATTTATTTGAATTTGATGATGGCACTTTAAGGTGCCGAACGCTTGGTGAACCCAATATTTAGACTTCTTTATTTCGCCTGTCTTTCTTCCGCTTATATATTCTTTTTAATATCCCGTAAACAAAAAAACTTAACGATTGCAAGTATTAACTAAAAAAAAAAAAAAAAAGTTGGCCGAATGTTTTGCCCTTCAGTGTAGTATCATTTTTGACCTAAAAGCCCGTGAATCAAAGGAGGATTGTTAACAGGACACTGCAGACTAAACAGAAATCTAAAGAAGATTAGCATAACCCAGCACGTGCAGATTCTGCAAAGTAGCATACCATACACCAACACACCTATTAACAGTGGCGCAACTTTCCCGCAGGAGAAAGTGCCTTGGTATATACAATGCGAGGCTAGAAGAAATTCAACCGCTGAAACCTAGCTACCTAATCAAATTAGTTGATAAATTAGGACTCACCGGTGTGAGGTACAGAGAGGTGAACAACGGCTTTTGCGGTGCGCAGTATATGGCTCATCCCACTAATACATCTTAAATTTTTTTTTTTCACAAAACATATTCTTGATTGTTTTGACTGTGTTATTGGTTTTATAAGGGCAACATTTATTTATATTATATAAAGTGGAATTACGTTTGTAAATGTGAAAAATGTCGAAATTTCTCTTTTTGCCAGATAAATAAAAATATCTCTTGCACGTAGGATGATTACTTCGTATAACTGACTGACAAAAATCGATCGAATTCATTGTAAATTATTTCTGAAATTAGCGTTCTGAACATAGCACCATTCAAATATCATTTACAAGAAAGTTTGTTGTAATTTTGAACCACAAAAATAATCTGAATCTCGGTATTGTTTTGATGAACAAATAAAATCATTTAATACTGCCAAGCTTTAGACTTATTTTTAGGTCATCATCTGAGTAAAACCTTATATATGTCTACAATTTATCAATTTTTTGATAGATCCATTCGTATTTCTTTGGTTGGTACTTACAGTTGCTGTAATAAACCAACTCTCAGTTTTTGCAATATTGGGACTAAATCGGTCTTCAAAGACAATTAAAAACCCAATTATGTCAATTTTTAGAAATATTTAAGTTTGTATTGCCCTTATGATGACCTTAAACTAGGTCGAACGCTTGGCAGACCATACCGGGATCTAGGTTACTCCTGAGTAGAAAAGTTCTCGATATATCTTCATAAATTAAAAAATAATTTAATTGTTCAATTGGAAAAATTTATTGACTTAGGGTGAATCATATCTGCGTGGAATATTCGATTATGAATAGATCTCGTTTGGGTTCGCGTGTACCTGCAACGGCGTGTAACATGTTCCAATGAAGTTAAGCGTGTCTGAAAAAAAACCTGATAGATGCTTCTCCAGTTCATTCCAGTGTAATATTGAATATATATATATTTATAGAAATTGTAAACCTCATCTGTATAAGATTAGTACTTATATAACTTTTACTTTTATACATCTTACAACATTTTACCCGCAAAATCGTTAACGACACTGAGAAAATTGCCTGAGGTACTTAAAGTAGCGAGAAGTTTTCCGACGGCAAAGTTTACCACACTCGTGCATTCCATTAGTATCTTAGAAAAGAAAAACATTTCATAGAAGTTATGCTTAATGTAATTCGACTATAGAGAGGCAAAGTATTAAATACATTAATTTTGCTGTCTATAATAAAACAATAAATTTTTACTAATTAAAAGAATTTTTCAAGGCAGTTTTCACGTTTCACACTGGAATATAAGAAAAATTATTAATTAGAATTAAAACAATAAAATTTGGTTAATGTGCAAATATTCTATAGAGTATTACGAATTTTTTTTACATAATTAAGAAACAAGTAAACCGGTCAAGGAATCTCCCAGGGTGATTAAACAATTGTTTTCTTTATTTTGTTTGTGCGTACCTAGGTTGTTTAAACGTCTTCAGCCTGGTCCGGAACAACGGGGGCGGTGCACGGACGGAGACTGAGAGAGCCAGGCGGCAGGAATGAGAAAGTTCGCGGGGGGTGGCGCATGCTTCAACCCCCGAACTGCCCCTCCCACGCGAAGCCTGTTGAGCCTCAAGAGGAAATATGAGACGAGAATTGTGATTGTTTTCCTACTGTCAAAGAAGGAAAAAGTTGTTTACTTTGAAAAGGAGTGCTTTGAGAAACAGGTGAAAATCGGACATTGACGTAGTTGAGTTTAAAGTAAATCAATTAGAAAAAAAAACTGGTCTTTACTCAATTTTAATGCTTACTCGAGGAAAATGTAATTCTCTATATTACTGATACGTCGCCTTCTTAAAAACTAACTATAAAAACATGCTAAATAAACGATGGCTGAGCAAAGTAGCCTGATGTTTTTGTACTGCTTTGTTGAATGAAAATTCTGATTCTGCCACCAGAATATAAACTCAGACTGCTCACTTGAAGGAATGATATTAAAGCCGAAGCTGAAGTTTCAGGACAGGACCCTGAAGAAGAAAGAATCTGATGCTAGGGAAAATGGAGGCGAAAGGAATAGGGCAGATCAAGATAAAGATTGATGGATGATAGTGTGGAGGTGACAACCGCAGAGGGACTGCCGACAGAAAGCTCTGACGTAAGCTGGATTGTAAAAAATCAGGAATAGTCGGTAGCGACCAAGTTATTACTGCATTGGAAATCATGAATATGCCACCAAAGCATACTTCCATCCAACAAGAGGAAAGAGCCACAATTCGCAGCCACACATTTGTCCAAACGCTTCGATTCCCTGCACAAGGTTCTAAGTTGATCTTCAGTCGCGATGACCCCAAAATTCAGATATAATTAAAAAATTCAAATCAAATACCCGAAAGAGCATACTAAGATAAAAAGATCCAAGTCAACACCAATTAGGAAGAGGGATCTAAGACTTAGTGTGGATGCCTGGTTCTATAAAAATAAACTAGTAATTATAATTTGTATAGCTTTGGTAATATGAAAATGTTTTTCGGGCGGACTACTTAGGGTATTCATGATGTCTTTAAGATGCTAACTCGAGTTAAAGAGAAATGTCAAGTACGATCGTGAACGCCCCTCAACCTTTTCTTAGAATGGTAAACGTTAATTTTCCCGCAATGCTGGGCGTCTAGATTGGTTGATCTAAAAATAAAGCTATTACAGACCTTAAAGACGTGTTGCTGTCTGTTTTGGTTTTCTTTTGTGTTAAACTGTAACATGCCAAAAGTTAGTAAAAAGAAATCAACTTTCTTCAATTCGTGCCGATGCCTACCTTGTATCAAAACGTTTCAGAGCCTACAAATTTATAGGATGACCGTCTATGATGAATGAGCGTATAAAGGATAGGTCAGAAATTAGCCAAAGAAATGTATTGGTCTGATATAATTAGCTCGCATTTATAAATAAAAATACGTGTAAACAAAAACAGCTGTTAAATTTATGGCTGCCATGTTGGTCACCTACGCTCTAACGGATAGAAATGTGACTACATCTGCGACTTAAAATCTAACATTGGCCGTGTTAACTCGAATAGAAAAATGTTTATGAAGACTGGTCATCAATAACAATAACAATAAAAATTAAGACGCAAGAAACTAAGCTGTGGCATGGCCAGCAACCTAAAACGGGCTAATTGCCTCCCCCTTTTTTAACAGTACATATAAAGCCCGAAAGATGGCATGAGAAGGATGCGACTTTTCACTTTTGAAACTACAATTGGCTAAGTGCCACTAAGATGCTAGCGTTGTTTTTGGTCTCCGGCCATTCATTTCTGTCGTGTGACAGATTTCGTCCAGATTGAGACACGTAAAAGAGTCGAAAAGAGTCAAGTTCGTAATGACCTAGTCAAACTTATGGAGGACCAACCTAAGGAAATCTACGATTTCAAACAGCTAATTTTCACAACAACCCAACGAAATGAAATATTTCCAAATGCAGTTGAATGAGAGTGGAAAAACCCGCGTCCGGAGCTGTGCAGACAAGAACGATGTATAATCAACTCAAACCATGGAACACATAAAGGTTCTAAAAAAAAATTAATTACTTCAAAGATCATCAAAAACACTGTTTAAATATTAATCAATAATTAAAACTGTTTCGTGTACTTTAAAAGTAGAGCTAAGTGTTCAAAAGAATTAACAAGTTAATAACTATGTCTAGCCAATTTTTATTTTTAAAAAGTTCTATAGTTCTAGACATTGCTTTCACTGGCACTTACCTCGCTTTTGCCTAAAACGATACGGAACATAGCGCGTTCCGAATAAATTTGTAATTAAATTACAAAAATTTGTAAAACGTTTTAAAAAATTGCAATGACAATACGTGTTCTACCATAGATAATTACCAAAAATTGTTTGTTGGGTCATTAACCAAAGTTTACATGACAAAATTTTAAAAATTTAAATAACTCAAGAGATTGTTTTTCGTTCAGTTATTAATCGACTATTTCATTTAAAGTGATATTTATCCACTCCATAAAAAGTTACAAATGACATGCGTCAATTCGTGCCGACATACCTACCTTCCATCCTAACGTCTAACAGCCTACAACTTTGTAGGATAAGGGATGCATGTATTATGAATGAGAGTATAAGGACAGGTTAGAAATTGACAAAAGAAATGTATTGGTGTGATTTTATTAATGTTTATTTAAAAATAAAATAATAAACAAAAAACAGCTGTTAAATTCATGGCTGCCATGTTGGTTACCTACGCCCTAACGGATGTTAGATCAACCAAAGTTAATTAGCCGATTGTTACAAGTCTACGTCATAATTTTTCTCAATCTAATAGGGCCTAAAAGGCTCTAACAGGCTTAACAGGGTTAATAAAATGACAGTGAATACCCGTAGCGAGTAAAAAAAGGTTTATTACCCCGTTAAATATCGGACTGGCTGGGCAGGTGGTGCATAGTTTGAGTGGCCATACATAACCTAAAAGCCCGTTGGAGTATTGAAATATTGAGATCACCACGTGATTAAAATGCCTGATTAAAATGTATTCACTAGTAATTACAACTGCTTCGCGCTAGAGCTGAATATAATCATTTTAAATATTTAGAAAAATGGTCCTTACATCTTTAATTAAACTCAAATAAAAACCAAATTACAAAAAATTAATAAAAAAAAGTATGAAACACTTTAAAAATAATGTGTAAAATACAAATAATGATGGTATTGTTTTATGAAAAAATTGCCTAAGTCACAGGTGCCCCTAACTAAGCTTTAGAATCCGATAAAAACGTTAAACTTAACGAAGAGCTCTCGGTAATAATAGAGATTGCAATGTAGACAACAATAGCGTAGTTAGATAAATCATAAAGTTGCATTGTGGACTTATCGTAAAGGGGTCGATTCTTTTTTAAAATTAACCTTACTATAAAATCTCAAGTCACTAAATTAACGATTATGAAATCGAAAACATAAAGAACTATGAGACGTAACGATTTCAATGCATCCGGCGGTTCGTTCAAGTAGCCAAATCGAGGCGACACAAGACTACCGTTTACAAATTTTAACTAATTCTAAAAACAATCCTTTGATGTTGAAAACAGCACTGAATATGAAATGCCATGCGGTTTTTCTTCGCAGAAGTTAAACTGGCAAACTTCAGGTCATCATGACGTATTTCAAAGGTGATATAGTGGTGATGCCAAAAATGTCCCCCATTTAACTTTACAGCAGCAGCCTTACAAGTGGGTCTTTGAACCATTTAAGGGGCATGTAGGGCACAAAACTTTTCCAATAAACGACCCAGGTTGAAATAGGACGATTTCGCCTCAGGGCCTAAATCCACATGTCTAAAAACGGTTTTATACAAGTTTGTAATGAGATTAAACAAATATCAATAGAGTTTTGGCACAATATATTTTTTCGTAAATACAGAAATTATAAAAAAAATAAGAAAATTTCTGTTCGCAAGTATAAAATAATTTTATTACACAGCGTTAATACTGTTTGGGATCTGGTTTCTTGGCCAGGTAGAAAAAAAGTAGACGCAGAGATCATTTGCCGAGCTTTCGGCCTTTATAAGACCCATAATTTAAGTATATAAGACCGTAAATATTGCACCATTACATCATTACATTAATCACAAGTTTTTTGGTTGGTTTTTAGATAGGATTGTGCGAGTAGAATTATTGTCGTTTTCTTTATTGATTGGACCTGCAATTTTGGGTGAACACAATCGTTTGTAATCCATTTTTAAAAAAACTACCTATTTTTGTATAGAAATTGTAGGTTTAATCTAGTTTTACATCAATTATAGAAAAAACTGAAAAAAAACTTAATTTTAACTTAACCAACTGCATGTACTTTCTGACCTCGAGGTCGTTGTCGTCTTGGTCTTTCGTCATTCTGTTATGTTAATGTGAGAAAAAGGATGCTATAAGTTAAAACGAACCAAAAAACATATAACTATTGTTAGTATATACACAGCTTAACTTCAACACAATCAGAAGATCATTGAACATTATAAAGGAATCGCCAGGAATTTGTAATGCCACTATTTGCTCCGATTTTTAAAAGTGGTCTCGAAGCGATCAAAAATTAGCGAAGCGGCTTACATCTTAAAAATTCAGAAATATCTCTATGAAATCAGAACACTCAACAAACATGTGGTATTTGTTTGGGTCCCTAGTCGTGTCGGCATTTCTGGAAATGAAAAATCTGATCAACAGGCAAGAAACGCTGCAAACCATCCACAAAGAACAGATCGATTTCCTCTCCGCCCAGAAGATATAGTCGTTTATGTTAAAAACATTATCTAACGAATGTGGCAAGTTGGAATTTCTGTAGAGATAGAATGAAAGAAATTAAGCCAGATGTACAAAATGGCCAACTGAGGAACTTGAGAGAAAAGAACTTGTGATTCTCTCTACATTGCGAATCGGTCATATCAGGCTAATCCGTAATAGGCTTTTAATAGGCAACAACCTTCCAACTTGTCCTCGATGTATGCGAAGTGAAGAAGGCATCATTTTGACAGTAAAACAGATGTTGGTCGACTGTCCCACTTTTCAACCCTTTTGGCAAAGGCTCAACCTTTCGAGTGATTTACAGAGGTCCCCAGTGTTTCTTTCGAAGAGCACTTTCCGGCTTTCTCAAATTTATTGTAATTTATATTGAGATTTAGCTCTTTTCCTAAATTGTTATACCATTGAATGCCAGCTAATGTTTGAATAAGAGTTGTGCAAGGTTTCTTTTTTTGGCTGCCGGAGCGGAAAAATGAAATGGAAGAACAAATTGCAGGGTAATGAACTGCAAAGCCCAAAATCGCAATTTATATAAGAAAAATAGCTCCCTCAAAGAAAAAGAAATTTAGCCTTCCAAATTAAGAATTTTAAAAAGAAAATTAAAGCTTGGATGGCAATAGGATAAATTGGATTACGTGTGAATGTTCGGTGTCAGAGCTTTATAGCCCACAGAAGAGATGTAGCTAACCTTAGATAGAAGATTTGGATGTTACGTCGTGAAATGACCTTAGCCATTAAAACGCCCATAAAAATTAATAATAATAATAACTAATGTTATAATATAACGTAGTAATATTAATTCAGGCACTGATGATGGTCTTTTAAAAGCCGAAAGCTTGGCAAGTGCTTCATTCTCTACCTGACCAGAAATCAGATCCCAAGCACATTAATCGCGGTGGTCAATTTCTTCTTCATCAACATAATATTAAAATTCTAATTTTTCACATTCGCATTTATGTCAAATTACACAGACCATAAATGGTGTTTTTTGACTGCAAGAATATTAGGAAGGCTTTTGTTGGCCTCACGACGGTGGGTTCGATTCGTGTAACGTAGTTGCTTCAAGAAAGTCAGTGTCCTTTATCCCTAATTGGGCAGATTTTTTTTATCCAATTTTCTATTTTGTTTATCTTTCAGGGCAATTATATTATTGAATTTGAATTGAAGGGCACATTTCCACCATTCAACTTTTGTTGTTTTGCGTCAGCAATTCAATAATTGAAAGCGAATAGTTTACAATTAAATGTAAAAACACCGATAACCTGGGCTTGACAAAACTTCTGCTGTTTCAAGTCAGTTGTGGGGTCAGGTATGGTTTTATATTTTTCAATCCTCATGGTTCAAGTCACGCTTCAACTTCTGAGCAAACAGGAACGCTTTGAACGACAAAAAATTGAGTTAATCGAATATATTAAAAGATAACCGGAATCATGATAGATTTCAACAATCAAACAGTCAAAAGTTAAATATTGGGAACGTGCTTTTAATGTCTCCATGAAAAACACTTTTTTTTTTATATTAGAGGTTCCCCATTTTTGTATCAACTCTGTTAAGTCTGTTAGATCCCGAAAAATGATGAAGACTTGCAAGAATCGGCTAGATAACATTGATCGATCTAGCATGGCCAGGGCTATTATTTAATATTTAACTTTTGCCTGTTTGATTGTTGAAATCTATCATGATTCGGTTCAACAGTCCGGTTATTTTTTTAATATATCTGGTTAACTCAATTTTTTGTCGTTCAAAGCGTTCCTCTTTGCTCAGAATTGAAGCATGACTTGATAGATTTTAGGTGGAAAATTTAGTCACTTTGCTATCCGTTAGGGCGTAGGTAACAAACATGGCAGCCATGAATATAACAGCTTTTTTTGGTTTACACATATTTTTTATTTATAAATACGCATTAATTATATCAGACCAACACATATCTTTTGGTAATTTCTGACCTATCCTTTATATGCTCATTTATAGATACGCCCAGTTATAGGCTCTGAAACGTTTTGATACAAGGTAGGCATCGGTACAAATTGAAAGTTGTCAATAGTTATACTTTTCGGGTGGATAAATAACACTTTAAATTAAAGAGTTAATTAATTTTGTTCTTTTACTAACTTTTGGCATCTAACAACTTAACACAATTAAAACGAAAACAAATAGCCTTCAAGGACTGTTATTGTTATATTTTTGGTTCTACCTATTGTCACGCGCAGCATTACGGAAAGATTAACGTTTAACATGTTAAGAAAATAGGGAGGCATGATCTTACTGAACATTTCTCTATTCAAATTAACTAATGAAGGAGTTAACATCTTACGAACATAGCCTTACAATTTTTTTTTGTTTTTGTTTTTCGATTTTGCTCTTTGACGGCAGACCAGTCCATACGGAACCCGAGGGAACGACGCTAGATATGGCATGTACCCCCGACGCCATCGGCCAACATCCTTCCGGAACTCCCGGTTGTTTTATGAATAAGTTTTTGTACCTTGGAATATTTAGGGAATAACCTCCCTGACCGATGACACCTTCCGTCCTCCCGAATCCATGGACGGTCAATCGGAGGGAAATGAGGCGTCCGTAAGGAAACAGTGGGAAAATTTAAACGAATTGGCAGGGCCCCCAGGTACAGGACAGGGAAAAGGAACATATTTTAGCGTCATTTCCGGGAAACCTAGGGATACATGGGAGATAATAACGTTAAAAAGTAAGAAATCCAAATTTTAAAACGTACCGAAAGGTAGAGATAATTGAACCAACACAAATCGTTATTATTCAGCAATTGATTCAAAACAAACATAAAAAGTATCTGAATCAATAATCAATAATAAGTATCAAACAAATAAATATTAAGGATAAACTAGTAAAAATACTAATTGAGTAGACTAGCAAGAATTTTGGAACAATCATAGTTCAGTCGTTTCCCTTCCACTTAGGCTTTTATTTTTAAAAAATCTGCTTCAGAATATAAAGTAAAATGTAGTTTAAATAAATATCTTCTTTTTTGGATAAAAATGGAAACATCCGTAATGGGATAAGAAAAAAAAATAACTTAATCCCACGCCCACACGTGTTTGTTGGGTTAGTCCTCTACCTAAATGCATACTCAATTACTAATTTCCCCAAAGCTTAACAAAGGATATGTTAATAGGATAATGTCATATTAACACTGAAGATGTTTTTTGTGGTCTAGAATGATTACAATAGGCCTTTTGTTTTAAACAGCCAGCATTTGTGTCCGTGCGACCAGAGGCAAATCGTTGAAAATTTTAAAATAGCAATTAGTAGGATTTTAACTAGATTAAGAGAGGAAGGCTCACTTTTACAAAATTAATTATTTTTGCCACTTAACTCCAACTGTGTTATTTCCATGGGGTACAGATAAACCCACTTTATGCGTGTCCAGAATGTGTAATTGTTATGACAAATTTAGGAAAGTTTTATTATTAAGCAGCCGTGTTTTTTTCTCTGCACCGGCTAACAATAAGGATATGGGATCTCCAATTTTACTAAAACCTTTTTTGGTGGAATTCCTTTACAAATTAAAACTTATCCTCCCTTTCACATACTATCTCATCCTGAGATCTTTCATCTCGGATCGATGGTTGAAAAGGTCGCCCAATCTTTTTCAATATCTACACTTCTAATAATGAACTATCTGGTTTTTTAAAATGTCTTCTGTGATGAACCAATAAAATTGAGAAAAAATGAAGAACTCATTCAGGCAAACGTTTTGGCCAAGGATATTTTTTTACGAGGTTTCGCAACAGCAGAGGTCATATAAACCCTCAGGTTGCCAGTGTTTTTGAAAAAAAGCCCATTTGTAAGTATGTCGGGTTCGAATGCAGGGCAGCTGCATTCGAACCCGAGACCTTGACCTTACAGTGATGGGCGCCGTGTCAAAAACGAAACCTCGCGGCCACCGACGCGCCCCTGGGCCAAGGATAGATGTAGCGTCCGTTACTTAGCCCTAGTTCGGGTGTGCCACGCTCTACCATCCACGATTGTCTTTAGCTGTTTAGGCTACTACGTCCACACACAATTCACAACCCGTGCGGACAATCAGCGATCCTACTCTTCCACAGAAGCAATCCAACATAACGAATCAGTTTGAGCAAGCCAAAAGCTAGCCAACATGTAAGTTTTACGCTCAAATGTCACACCTGCCCACCAGAGCTCATAAACAAGAAGGTTATATCTTCATCCAACCAAGTCCGCTACCTTTTTTTTGATAGCATACCACTTGGAACGCAAATACAAGATTAAAAAGACAAGGAAAGATATTAGACAGACAAACTGGGGACAAAATCAATATTAAGGATATATACTAACTGTTTGCAAAATGCTCATCATACCAAATTGAACTTACGGAGTCGAACTGTGGGGCACTGCCAAATCCTTCAACATCCTTTCCATCCAAAGTTCTCCGCCCTATCCTCAACGCTCTCTTCTACGCCATCAATCAAATGATCCATAAAGACCCAAAATGATCCTTAATTTCCACTCTAAACTATCCTTACCGCTGTTTCTTCACCCCAAACCCTTTCCTCAAACTTCAACGTCCCATCCTTACAATACTCCACGCCGTCTAAAATGGCGATGGCCCCGTGACCACTTATTTTAACCGTCTAACTAATAAAATAGAGACCCAATATTGGCTTGTTGTCCCTCTGCCCTCTGGTTTTACAGATCTGTCAGAAATAATAGATATGAAAAAAACATGATCATTTGCAAACGAGTCTAAGTAAATGAAATGTTCCAATAAACAAGTTTCCCAATTTTTATTTTTTTTATTTTTTACTTTTACAGTGATCCCTTAAACATAAGTAATAAGTGTTAAACAGGTAGGAATTTTTTGTCTAATTAATATTCTGCTTTGAGTTTACTTATATTACCATCCTCAGAAGAGATCAAAGAAATTTACAAACCTTTACATGCGTACCTGGAATTAATTCAAACAGAGAAAAATGAGTTTCTTTGAAAAAATAATACAAGTAAAACTCGTGTTTCTCGCAATTGTGTTTTTTTTTTACACTTGTAAAAATTAAAATATCGCTTTGTTGTTTAATTCACTCTTCATGGAATTACCTTATAGTTTGGACACATTGATAACGGGCATACTATGTGAGAGAGTACGTATCTATCTTTCATAATCAGACGTAGTCGTTAATCAATTAGTAACAGGGTTGGCTTAGCAGCCGGCCTCAAAAGGGGTTGCATCTTAAAATGGATCCGTAATGAGTCCAAAACCTCGTGGAATAATACCATAGGTGTGGAAGAGATCCATGGGAGGACCATCCGCAAAACAGATCAAAGAATTACTGAAATTAACCGCAACCTAACCAGGATTCTGGTTGAGCTCCTAACAGGGCCGCTTAAGAAGGAGTAGAGAGAAGAAGCCCTATGGAAATACTGCGAGGAAGAAGAGGTGACCGGAAAACACATTTTATGTTTCTGTGAAGGCCGATGTAGATGCAGGTTCCTGCAACTAGGACAAGAAAAACCACAAGGAAAATCTTACACCAAGGAACCGCTGGCAAACGTGGAGGTTCATAACCTGAAGCTGGCCAGTAAGGTATAATAAACAGTGGAGCACATAGATCTATTCAGGTTGTGGTGCAGAAAGCTTTGTGGCCTCACCTTTTATCCTTATCCCTATCCCTAGTGACAGGTTTGAAATGTTTTTTAAGTTATACGAAACTCAAAAATCGTCACATTTTGCGTTTACAAACACGGCTAAGGAGGTCAGCCAAAAATTAACATTTCGATGAAAATACCGTAACATGTAAAAACAATGTACGATTTTGGATTGTTGGATATTTTAGGAGTGAATAGACAGCTTTCAAAATAATATCCCCAATGTACCATGGGGTAATCAAAGGTACATTCAGTACGGTTCAGAGTTCGATGCGGGCACTCTTCAACACATGGCCCCGATTATCTGATTTCTACAAACCAAACCGGCAGTATCAGTGAAATGAACTATTGTTCAATTTCTGAATTGCGAGTACTTTCCTCTAAGCCTCTTCGACAGGAGCGAACTTGATGCGGGAGTTTTATTGTTCAGGCTGCTCACATGCCTTGCAATGACTATTGTATTGCCCGCCGTTAAATTTTGGACGGTTTGGAGTTGATTACGTACCAAGGAAACCTTTAAATGACAGTTCCGTAGTACGGAAACAACTCTGTCCTATATCGAGGTACGCACTTCACTCGGATTGACACTACCGGTGGCCCTAAACGGCTGTAGACCATCGTGGATGGTGGCATGGAGGATGGCACACCCAGTACATGAGCTCTTTAACTTACACTAATTCTATTACTCGCCAAAGCATCTGCCCGGGCGACATCTCCACATAAAACCGAGCTCATAAGGAAAAATTAATAATAATTAATTTTTTATTCAAATTTATTTTTTACAAAGTATAAAAATAACGATGGAGGAAAATATTTATATATACATTTTTATATTTAGGGCTTTATTGAATTTGTTTGCACGCAATGTGATTCTGTCTGCAACTTGCTTGCGTGCGCGTAAGAGACATTTGCATAATTGTTTGCAGTCAGTTTTATTACAGTATGATATTTATGCTTTCTAGACACGGAGCTTGTTTATCACGATCGCAGAGGGATGCAAATTTTGTCGCGGCCGGGTCCTTTTGTCTGGAAAATACGTCGAACCGATAGAGTTACTCAATGGAATTTTCGCCCACTCATTTAGTATTGGGTATTAAGCGAAGCACTAATTGTTGGTTTATTGGATAAACCTTAATTTGCCAGATTAATATTACCTCAAAATTTATTTTTACTTTATCCGCTTTCATTTAGACAGTTTTATATTAATAAGTATTGAAAAACAGAGGGACAATCAGAAATAAAGACGGCCCCAAAGGAAACGAAATGTTATCCGCTGGCAAAGAAAGAAAACGTTTCTTTTCCACAGATTCACATCGAGCAAATAGCGCCCAGCTAAACATAATCTCCACGTGAGAATGTATTTATAAGTTCGATGGTAAGTCGGAAAAAGTGTATTTAGGAATGGGTATTAGTTTTCAGCGCACGCGATGGTAGCTGAAATTACCTTATTATCAATACCCAGTTGAGCCTAATTTCAGCTGTCGTACGGATAAGACCGAGGTCTGTTCTCCGTCCACTAAAATACGGCCGAGGGTGAAGTATATGTAGAATTGAACCTGTATAATCAAACAATATAACAACTATTTTCTCCCAAACTGATTGATGTGCTCTGATTCCATGTCTGTAAGGCTTGAGTCATATATTCCCAATAGATCTATAGGTGTCTATCTATCTATAATTAGTAAAAGACGCCTTTTACGCACGGCTGGCTGGCTGCTCAAATATCCCAATCAATAAATGAGAAGCACCCACGATGAGACACCACATTGTAGAGATGACTTAGAGCAACCTTTCAAGAAAAAATGTTTTCACACTGGTAGAACGCATGTGTAGTTTAGATCGAAAAAGTAGGGTAAGTGGTCTTAAGGGCTGAGAATTGGGCGCTGTAAGATAATGAATGGTTGTGCAACGACTTGCCTAGTGACCCGAGAACACATTGTTCCCGTCCCTGTACACCAATAAAATAATGGTACAAATCCAGGAGAATATTGCCAAATTTCTGACAGAATTGGGACACAGTACTGCTAAGTAACCACTGCAATAACCGATGATAGCAGGGGTATACAGGATAACCGTTAAGGGTAACGTGTTAACTCGTATAGAGAAATGCGCAGTAATATCGTGAAAGCTCCCTTCTTTTCTTAGCATGTTAAACATTAATAAATTTTTCCTAAATACTGCGCGTGGCAAATGGTACTACCAAAAATAAGGCTATACCAGTCCTTCAAAGCTGTTTTTTTTTTGGGGGGGGGGTTAACTTATAAGATGGCTGAAGTTAATAAAAGAAGAAAATTAATCAACTCTTTCCTTCACAAAGCTATCTGTGCACTCAAAATGTACTAATAAATGGCACGAGTCAATTATAAATGAGAGTACAACGATTGGTCAGTAATTGACAAAACAAACGTATTGATCTGATTTAAATAAGCATATTTAAGAATAAAAGTACATGTAAACAAAAAACAGGTGTTAAATTAGTGGGTGCCATGTTTGTTACCTAAGCCCTAACGGATAGCAATGTGACTACATTTTCCACCTAACCTCTAACATTGGCCCTGGCCCGTTAGAACAACCCAAATTAACTAGCCGATTCTTACAAATCTACGTTATAATTATTCTTAATCTAGCAGGGCCTAAAAGACTTCACAGGATTAACAAAAAGACCGTTAATACCCTTATACCTGGCTGGCTAGGCAAGCAGCACATAGTTTGAGAGACCATACATAACCTACAAGCCCGTTGGAGTATTGAAATATTGATTAAAATGTATTCACTAGTAATTACAACTGTTTTGCGCTACATCTGAATAAAATCCTTTTAAATATAAAAAAACCGTGATTTTATAGATGCAAAACGATCCTTACATATTTAATTAAACTCCAATAAAAAATTAATGTAAAATTACAAAAAAATAATTCAGAAAAGCATGCAATACTTTAAAAATAATGTGTAAAATACTAAAAAATGATAGTATTGTTTTAGAAAGAAACATTTTATAGTTGTTGAGCGAAAAATCCTAAAACATCCAACTTTATAAAAAATAAAAATGATGGAAATAAATCATAATTTGGTGTAAGAGCTTGTATGTAATGTAACCCAAATTGCTAATCCTGTTTGATTCTCCATTTCCATATCGAAGTTACTTAACTTTAGGAAATAATTAAAAACTGTAAAAAATTGGTTATATTACATGAATCAGACCGGTTGGATAACAAGCAGCCTGGATGTGCTATCTGTCGAAAAACCCAGGTACTATTAAAAGGAAAGGGTTGAGAGCGTAGACGCTCGGGAGGAGCTCTCGTCTCCATCGGATGTGTTAAACTGCTTATTAATGCTTTCTTTTTTTTTAATGTCTGGAGTTAGAGACAAATGTGATAGTACATTTTTTTTAACGTTGTCATGTCTCCCGTCCAGACGACACAACATAGATCAAAGGCAGAAGAAAAACCACAGACAATACGCCGGCTGAAATATCGCATGTTTTCTTAATCTTCAAATAGTCTCGAGCATTTATATTTTGATTTTGGTAAAATTAACGTGGAAGACGTTAAAATTATTTTTTAGATAGTTTTAATTATATTTATCACTTTTTTACTCGCAAATAATTTGAATGAAAAAATATTCAATTGTTATCTGTGAAGCATTCGACCTATTGTAAGGTCATATCCGGTCAGAAGAATCTAAAAATTCTCTACAAATTAACAAAATGAAGTCCATAATATATCCCTAATTAGGGAAACGTATTATAATCCTTCATAATTACGGTTTTAGAAGATTGGTTCAAATTCTTTTATGAATATTATTCGGAGATCGTGAGATGCGGTCTGATGGAGGTAAGTTTTAGAAAAATATTTTCTTTATCGTGCCAACGTTTCGATCTTTATTGAGATCATCTTCAGGGCCTGGGATTAATAAACGTTGCTGGAATTTTACAAATACGTATAGGTTGTAGAAAAAACTTGTGCATTTATACAATGCTAGAAAATTTTATATTCCATCAAAGTTTCGTATAAGCAAAACAAACACTATGAATAAGTATGAATCCTTCGATTGAATCAAAATTTTCAGGCATTGTATAAATTCTTTTTTTTTTTAATCTAAAATTTTCTAGCATTGCGTAAATTCACAATTTTTTGTTCATATCCTATTTGTAAAAGTCAAGCAATATTTATAAATTCCTGGCCCTGAAGATGATCTCAACAAAAATTGAAACGTTGCCACAATAAAGAAAATGTTTTTCTAGAACCTATTTCACTCCAGACCCCATCTCACGATTGACTAACGATCACTAAATACCACTTTTTTTTTTCTTTTTTTTTAAAAAAGATCGACTGAGTCGTAACATTGAGGCTTTTACTTTAAATGCAGTTTAAAACAGGCTAATTTCAACGATAAACGTATAGAAATCAATATTTTGCTTAATTATGTTTGATAGCAATTAGTCAATTCAACGGAAAGATAATGTTTGTACTCGTTGTTCTCAAAAAATATGTCGCATCGTGAAGTCATGAATAATAATATAGATAAATTTAATCAAGAGAAATTAAACATGTTAGAATTTTATTATGGGTCTGGTAACACTCTGCTAAGTCTCTCATTTAATTGGAGCCTCCTTTAATATTACTTGCCACTTTCACCAATTACGCCCGGTACTAATTATTTTATAAAAGCCGAACAATTTTCTAATTCAAGTGCATTTTTGTACAAAAGTGCCAGAATCTCCGTGTCGTCTTACTTTTGAGTTTGAAACTTTGAAAACGGTTTTGGTAATTTTTCACTAAGAATGGAGAAAGGCGGTAAACGTCTTTACGCGAAATTGCGAGAAAACGCTGACCTTTGCCTACGATCCGTAAATGATTCCTACCCTGAAATCCGTCCTACACTAATGTGAATTTTCACTTGTTTCTTTTGTTCTAAATGCAACGATCGATACAACAAAACGACTGCAGTGCATTATGTTGTCTTGTACGCAAGAAAATGAGGTCGAATTTGATGGAAAGTACATAAATACTGTAACTGAGTATAGTTAAAAATAGATAATTGCTTGAGGAAAGAATATCATGCAGCCCACCGGGTTGCTTTCTCTCTGTTATTAACTGTCGGCTTTACGTAATCTGAAGTGAGTTTCTGACAACAAAGTTATCGCAGTAAATCCAATCAAGTTGATAACTGCACGCCAAAAAAAAAAAAAAAAAAAAAAAAATATCCTGTCACATATTAAGCCTACATTCGTAGTTGTGATTCATTTCGCCATTGTTTATGTTTATTATTAGATGAGAATTGTGGCCTAGCCTAAGCCTACTCTCCGTAAATAAATTACGAAAGATAAAACGGCCGAGAAGGTTTTACCTTTTTTCACACAAAATTACATCAAATCTGAACGAAGTTTTTAGAGCACGGTTTGAAACTTTGTGAATATCGACTCAGTCGTGACATAGAGGGTTTTACTTTAAAATGCAGTTTAGAACACGCTAATTTGCACGATAAACCTACAGAAATCAATTTTTTGCATGCGTTGAACATGAGATGAAAGAAAAATACAACCGGCATTCCAATAGTTGTAATACCGTTGAATATGGATAAAATCCAGACTAATTATGAATTTTGAACTAGTTGAAAAACCCTTTCCTGATCCTGCCCAAAATATCAATTTTTGTTTGTTATAAAAAGTAGCATTAAGCCCAGTAAAAATTCTTTGCAAAATTGGATTCAAAGAAAACACACTAATTATTTATTATTTAGCAATCGTGAGATGCGGTCTTCTGTGTTGAAAGTTTCAGAAAAACATTTACTTTACCGTGCCGACGTTTCGATCTTTATTGAGATCACCTTCAGTTTCATTTTGGATTGTGTCTTGCCAAACTAGAACAGTTCCAATATTTTATTGTTTGAAGCTAAACTTGTAAAATTTGTATTTTACTATAAGTCAAATCCATTTCACTTTTTTATTTAACTCGTTACTAAAAAAATTTCTTTCTGATAGTTTAAGTGAGAAACATGTTTGAGTAACCTTCTTTTGGCATATCCTTTATTTGCAGAAAATTACTTACATGTCGTTTTACTGTATAAATGAAAAGGGTCATATTTCAAAATACAATAGAGTTGGGGGCGGAATTAGGGATATAGAAAAGTTTTCCAATGAGAGAGCTCAATTTCCTCATACTCTCTACTTCCCCACACTTGACATCCGTAACAAAGAAAACATATTTTGTTTGCAATGGAACATCTTGCTTTGAGAAAAGAGTTTCCAATGCCTGCTTTAGCTTTAACGCTTTTTGATTTAAGTGCTCATTTAATGATAGTTTGGGTGTAAACACCATCATTTTTGAAAATTATAATCCTAAATTTTTCTTTATTTAAAGCCCCGTGTTTTGTGGTATCGTCATGTCGGTTGATCATGGCTTCGGCCGCCACCATATCATCCACGTAGAAAAGATATTTAAGTCTTAAGACGGGAACACTTCCCAGATGCAACGCTATGCGACGCAGCCCTTGACACCCGACGTCCTAAGTCCAATTTTCCGTAAGAACGAAATGATTAGTTTATTTTATATAAATATCACAAATAGCCAAAACGCAAACAACAATAACTGCTGTCAATGAGTAGAAATTGAAAAGGTTTTAAGCCAAGAACACACCCGATACCACGCCATGCGACGCTACTACCCGACACAAATCCAAACTCCATTTTTCCATAAGATTTGTATTACCTCCGTGCACATCTGCCCGATGCCACGCAACACTACCCTACCATACGCTATGCGATCCCCACTGTCCAGATTTTCGTTGGGTCGCATCGTGTACAATCAAAGACAAAACAACCAGACACACATATTTTTATCCAAACAACATGTATTATTGTCGTTATATTAATTACAATATACTTATTTTAATATAAACCAAATTAATCGAGATCAAAAATTCATTGGTTTCTATTTTTTTTAAATTAATTTCTATGGTTTGGAAGAAAATTGATCGAAACGCTGGAATACCGTTTTTTGATGTAATGAATTTAACTAACAATTTATTACACAGTTTTGCTCATAAAATTTATCTAACAACTTAATTCATTGTTTTTGTTCAAAGATTGAAGAGCGCACTTACTCCATTATTCATCATTTCTATTCATATTTCAACGAAAACGAAATTAAACGAGATCAAAAATCTATACGGTTTTATAAAAATCAATTAATTATGATGGTTAGAGAAAAAATTATCAAAACACCGGAATAATTTGTTTTATGGTTGTGCTCATAAAATTTAACTAACAATTTATTACAAGATTTTGCACTTTGAGAACAAAAGAAGCGTCGCGATAGTGATACTGATTTGTGACTGTACGTACGCTCGACGTCGCATAGATGAGCGTACTCTACCAAAATGTGATAAGGCGTCGGGTAGCATCGGATAGCGTCGCGTAACGTTGCATCTGATACTGCCTTTTCCCTTTTCACCTTTCACTAAGATAATAGCTCAAAGATTATCGGAAATATTATTAATAAAAAGGCTGAATGGGCGTTGGAACAGTGGCCCATTCCTGTCTCACTCCTCACTCCACCTGTAAGTTTCGAGAGCGGGAACTACCAGTCCATACAAAATCGAATCTTGCACATATTTTTAATTGCAAAAGTTCCCTATCTACATTATCAAACTCGCCTTTTAAGATCTCGGATCAAAAGCAATATGGGTTATCTTTTAATTTTTGCTTAAATTTTTACCAACCATACGTTTCTCCAAAGAAACACATTAGACAGATTATATTCATACAGTAACGTGAAAAACATACTTTGAACAAAAATCTGTTATAGCGATTTTTAATGGTCAACGAATCAGCTTGCTACCAAATGAAAATACTATGTCAACTATTTCCTCTATTTTTTACCAATTGCGTATAAAATTACAACTTCATGTGATTCCCCATTATTGATATATTTTTGACAAATTACAAAATAGAAGACGAAAGCAGAATGAGGCAGACAATGACCTAGTACTCCTTAAGAGATGGATCGAGTCGATTGGATAGGGGGGACGGGGAATGTACAAAAGTCCAGAAAGCTGTGGCGCTTGGGGAACACAAACCCCGAATTCCTAGTATTCATCATCATCATCATTATCATCAAGCATAATGAAAATTAGGTTCATGAATACATATCAGAAAGGTAGATACAGTAAAAATTTCAGTATCATCCATATAATGAATTCAACAAAATTAGATTGGATTTAGTAAATATTTTTCTGTGTAAAATGATTAATGTATCGGCCAGTTTTGAACTCACGAATGACCATGTCAGTCGGTATTGTCTGAATAGTTAAAAAACGAAAAAATTGTTACCTGCCATGCTTTAAAACTATTTTAAGGTCATCAAAAGGGCAAACATTCCTAAAGATGTCTACAAATTGACATAATTAAGTTTTTAGTAGATGATTAATAAGGCAATGATGTTACAAAGTTGGGACTGAGACGGAAAAAACCGCATATTAAAGATTCAATCATGTCCGTTTGTAGACATCACTAAAATTGCTTTGCTCTTGCTTGATGATGACCTTAAAGTAGACAGAAAGCTTGGCGGATAACTATTGATTTTTTTTCATCCAGTCTATACCGAGATTAAGATTATTCGTGTCAATTTTTATATTTTTTTTAATTTATCATTCAAAAATGAAAAATTCCAATAATCAAATTCGTCAAAGATTTGCGTTTATTTATTTCTATCTGTTAATTAAAGCCGTGTACGTACGAAAAAAAGTAAATTGATTAGAATTTTCGAGTCACTTTCCAGTCACTTGGAATGTGACGGAATCGGACGCCGCACACGAAGCCACTGATTACCGGCCGCGTTACTACATCATCCAGTTAACTCGGCCGATTGAACTTGCTCAGTTACGGGGGATTATCATCCTGCCAATGGAATCAAGAGAGCGATGATGTTCCTTTCATAATTTCCCTAATGAAACTAGTGATTTGCGTAGAACCCGATCGCGAACCATATTTCTACCATTGCAGTCACAAACCGGTTCCGTTTGTTTTGAGTAGCTTTTAAATCCATTAATAAAACAAGCAACTTACACCAATTTGATAATCATTTTATTGCGTTCACTTATAAATAAACAAAAACATATTAAGAATGAAAAAACGACAAGTACGTTTCAAGTTCGTGACTAGATCAAAAAAAATAACATGAGAGCGTAGGAGATCAAAAATAATCGCTGAGGTTATGTTCGTGTTATGTAGAGGTCTCTTCATTAGGAAGTATCGCTCTAAGTGCGTTTCTAATTGCTCGTCACGTTCAGCATTAGCCATGAATCAACAATACTATGTTGTTTATGAGAAGCGGGAACATCCACGGCAGAGGGCATGAATTTATGTTATTTCATTCTAAAGCAAACTAAGCCCAACTAAACGTTTAATTATTAAGGCATATCGTACTTTTTCTTTACCTACAAATTTCATTTTGACAGCGATCGTTGCAGAGTATACGACGAACATTAGTTATAAGAAATGTTTAATGTAATGAAAGATCTTCAGAGGCTTTATCGTCAACGATTTCGGTTCAAAGACTTTCCTGGTCATCAATGAATGAAAACAGGATTTAAAACTCGTGTGTAACGTGATTTAAAATGTCTATCGTGTCGGAACGGCATAAAAGGCTGCCAGACTGGCATACGTTGCGACCTTGCCTCACCCAAGGAAAACCGGCTTCCTCCACTAATCCCAGTTATGCCATTAACTAAAATAGGTCGTCGTCGGCTGCTCTCTGTTTTCTATTTTGTTTACGATCTGGCAATTTAATAATTTTTTTTTTTTATGTTCTATGTAAAGTAATGCAACTATCCTACAGACGTGGGACAGAAAATATTAATAAAATGTATTTTGAACAAACTTGGTTTTACAATGAAGGAGCAGGAAAACTTTTTTATGCAAATTTTCTTGTTTTCAACGTTATTATCTATCATTCCCAAAAATATTTGTAGTCGTTATGTTTGCGAGTGGCTGAAAAATCAACTTCATTTATGCTGGAAATATATTCTGACCTAATACTAAAAAACACGAAAAAAATATCGATCAACTGGCGATCAAAATCGACTTATCTGTTGAAATACAGTTTGTGAAACCAAATTGATATTCGTTTTTTCCCACTCCTTCCCAGCAAAACCAGTGAATAATAATTTTAAATTAAATAAAAAAAAAATATTTTGGCCAAATTTTTCGCTTTCTAAAACCGTCCGAATTTGTTTCGAAAATCAAAAAAGCAGGTGTTAATTTTGAAACGATTCCACCGACACACAGGAAACTTTAAATTAATTTAAAACCTTACAAGCTAGACGTAGAGGCCTAAAAGCCTAAATAAATTGCGAAAGACGAACAATAAAACGTTCGAGGCGGTTTTATTCTTTATTTGTTTTAACGGGTGTTTACTTCAGGGCGGCTGGATTCGAACCCGAAACCTTTACCTTACAGGACTGTCTATTGTATACCACCGTACCAACGTCTTGCCTGTTGGAGCCACCGACGACCCATTCATCCTTACTGATTTCACTTCAACAACATTGTAGGTTATAGCCTGAATCATTAAGCGTTCCAGCGATAGTAACAATACAGATAAATTCATTAGTTTTTGTGGTCCGCTCGACCAATTAATTAAGGTTTTTAGTTGAGAAAAAAAGTTATTGTCACGAGCGGGATTCGAACCCACGACCTTGGGCTTGATACTTCGCTACTCTACCACTACCACCATTCAAAACTAGTGAATTTAATACTGGTAAATATGTACAAATATATAAGAAAGTGAATAAATTCCACAACAATCATGAATTTTTAAGTGGATAACCTGATTTCGGAAATAATTGCCTTTGCCTGGTTTTGCACCAGAAATATCTATTTTTCGTTTGCTACAAAAATTCCTATTTAAGATTATATACAGTCCAGACAATAAGACTCAGAAACAATCTAATTTTTAACCATTCTACATATCCATGAAACAATACACAATGATAGGTTTGGAAATAAATAGGCATTTATATCGACAGATGTTTGGGTATAATAAAGACCATCTTCAGATACTTTTTTAAAAATATAAAATGGTTTGGTGGTTTTTTCGTCCATAGTCGTCCAGACGTCCACTTCTGAATGTATTACAATGTATAAAACAGGCAAACGATTTTATCAAAAAGGTCAACCCATCGTGTTATTATGGAGTTCCAAAAAATCAAAATGTACACCGTTAAAAAACTAATACAGACTGACTTACATTTGTATATGAGACAATCTTGAATAAATATGGTAAATTCCACAAAAGTCTCTCGTCTTTCAAAAATCTTTCCAATGAAGACAAATTTACAAACTTTTTATTTCCTATTATTCCTTATTGTTTTATCTTGAACAATATTTCTTGTGATTTGTGGGAAATTTTAGTACTGAATAAATAAATAAAAAACTTTAAAGTGTGTTTACACTGGTTTACATTAAAAATAGTTTTTCTGTATTTAACTTTTTTGGGGTATTTAAAAAAAAAATTCATTTAATACAATCGGGCATATTATTTTCTTATCCTAAGTAAAAATACTGATCAGTTGCAGTACAATCACTTTGAAATACATCCAAAATTGTAGCGTAAAACCAAATTTAATTATATAAATATACACAATGTTCCTTACCCCGGTAGCCTCTCTTTGTAAGTAATTAAGTTCTACACTAAATCTGTAAGAGCTTACTTACTTAAAATTGTTATTTACAAATTATGCACGCTACGTTTTTTAAAAAGCTTCTAATAAAAAAAAGTCGGTCATAGTGTATTTTGGAAAAATATGATTGCGAAATTGCATTAAAGATCTCCTGGGTGGTAGACACTAAAAAGCGTTTACGTCTGAATCTTTTAGTATTACTTAAGGTTAATTGATCGTTTGAGAAACCCGAGGAAAAAGATAAGAGTTATTAAGGGAATAAACATTTTTGTTGATGATTCAATGGTTTCATTATTCTGTTTACAATACAATTTTAATTTCAATAACTTAACTTTGCCAGTCAACTTACTACTATTGAACTAATGCTAGGTGTAAATTATTTACAATTTACAATACGGGTGTAGAAAACAGAAAAAAAATAAGAAAAGGTATGTTAGTAAGAAGGTCGAATTAGTATGATTTTTATGCAATAATGACACGGTAATAACAGTTTTGGTGGCGTCGGTGGCCGCAAGGTTCAGTCTTTGATACCGCGCTCATCACTGTAAGGTAAAGGTCCCGGGTTCGAATCCAGCGGCCGACATGCTTACAAATGGGCTTGTTTTCAAAAACCACGGCACCCCGAGGGTTGATATGACCTCTGCTGTTGCGAACCCTCTTAAAATAAAAAATTATAAATGTGTGTTAATTAGTGACCGTTAATCGATAATTATTTAAAAATCGTGAGATGCGGTCTGGTGAGATGAAGGTACATATTTAAAAAAAAAAAATTTTTTTCATCGGCACCCCGAGGGTTTATATGACCTCTGCTGTTGCGAGCCCTCGTTAAAAAATAAACAAATAAATAATTAAAAAATTAAAAAAATTATATGTTGATATTAGTGACCGTTAACGGATAATTATTCAGATATCGTGAGACCAGACCGCATCTCGCGATATCTGAATAAAAAAATTATAGTTAAATCCATTATATTTCGTGGTCCGATTGACCAAATAACTTCTTTCAGTTAATTTAATCATTATGTAAATCGGCTGAAATGAAAAATTACGCTCACGAGCCGGATTCGAACCCACGAACTTTGGCTAAATACGCAGCTGCTGTACCACATGGGCTATCGTTACTTCGATCTACCCGGACACCAACTTTCCATCTCAATCTACAACCTTTCGAATTTTCCCTCCTTTTTGCCATTTTTCAAATTTCGTGTAATCAGGATTCGATTCTCGGAGTTAAATGGGTCTTTGGTTCGAATCCCGCTCGTGACGCTAACTTTTCCATTTCAAACAATACCTCACAAAAAGATTAATTAATTGAAAGAGGTTATAATTACGTTTTGTCATAAAATAAAACTATTTCCATACTACGAGTTGAATCTGCCTATAAATTGTAAGTTTTTGAGCCAATGCTAAAAGATCGCCAGCAAATCGCAGGCCTCACTAACTGTATTTTTTATAGTTTTGTGATATTTATAAAATTTATTATTATTTATCGTCCTTGTCCATTATATGCCAAACCTTTTGGATTAGAAGTCTACCAAAAATATCTTTAAATAAACTCATTATTTTATGTAAACGCCTATTTGAAAAAAAAAAGTCCCATCTGCATATCTGAAAAGAGTCGTAAACATTTGAACCATTGACGTCTTCGCCCCACCGAGCTGGATCAAATGAGCGCTTTTTTGAGTCGTAAAAACCTTTTTCTATTTCCGTCTTTGCCCCTTGGCAAGTGGCTCTTATGTATTATGCACTTGGACAATTTTAGATGGCTCTAGCCTGAACAGTAAGGTTGGATTGGCTGACAATATCAGATCGGCCTACAAGCCAAAAACCTTATTGCGATATCACAACAGGACATTTCTGTTGTTCTTCGAGTAACGAATTGTTTCAATCTATTGTTAAAAAAAAAGACACGTTTACATTTATCTGATTAAATGTGTAATAGATTATCGTATAAGCTGTAACAATTGATAAAGCTCTCTTGTTAGGTTATTAGTAATTAGTAATCAATAAATTTAAAAAAAAATTCTTTCCTCGCCCAAATTAAGTTCAAGCTAAACAAACACCCTATATCTACTTTAACACCAAGCAATCACCAATATCTATACTGGCGACTGACGTAGAATCCTCGCATGAACCTCAAAGGACAAGATCTAAACAGACGATTTGGACAAGTACGAAAAACCAGAATTTTTTGTTTCAAAGCAATTCGTCGTAGCCTTGAACTACTACGATTATACGTAAATTTGTCTGATAATTTATTCTCAGCGAATTTAAAATTTTTTAGAAATTCGTTAGTTACAGATTTTATATCATCACATACCCGAAATTTATGAAATTACATCTTGTACTGAAGGAGTGGGTTATTAAATTTTGCCAAAATCCAATTTCCTTTCCTAATATTCTATCTAAAAGCCGGATTTGTACGCAATTTTATATCATTTTTGTTTACACTTACAAACATGGTGACCAGATGTTTATTATTATCACATATTATTATTTTTACGATTTATATTTCGTTGGTATGGAAGTTAAATTTTGCATATCTTTGCATATTTGAAGTACATTGTACATGTGAAACATGTTTGATCATCCAGTAGAATATTGACCAAATTACTTTCTTCAATTAAGTGATCTTTTTATGTAAGGTTTTGGTTGAAATGAAAAAGCTAGTGTCACGAGCGGGATTCGAACCAACGACCTTGGGCTCGGTACCGTTGCTCTAACGACTTGAGCTACCGTGACTTTTATCCACTCGGACACCAACTCCCCATCGTAACCTACCTTTGGATTTTCCCTCCTTTTTGTCATTTTTCAAATGTGTAAACCACGACTGTATCTCACCATTTCCGTATGCTCATCGACTAACCATATCATATTACAGAATGATCATGAATACCATCATTTTTAAAATCCAATTAAACAGAATGGCCACACCGATGAAGAGAAACAATCCCAAGGAAATTATGTAGATTGGAGGGGCATAAAATGATCTGTGTTTCCTGTTAAAAAAAAAAATCGCTCTGACATATGTAAGCTCGTGTTGTTCAGTCAAAAACCATTTTGTCCTTCTTTTTCAAAATGTCGTGTAAACCATCGATTTAATGAGTAAAACGAAGTATAATTTCACCGAAAGCTTCCCGTGGCCAAGTCCTATGTCGTCAAGAATCAAGTAGATTACACGACATTTGAAAAATGGCAAAATGGAGGAAAAATTTGAATGGTTGTTGGTGGAGATAGTTCGTGTCCGAGGGAATGGAAGTCACGATAGATCGACTGGTAGAGCAGCGTGTTATTAAACCGAAGGTCGTGGGTTCGAATCCCGCTCGAGACACTAGCTTTTTCAATCAACCAAAACCTTACTTAAAAATATTAATTAATTTTTGATTTTTTTGATCACTTGTAAAATAAAAATAAAAATCTATATCTCAGAAAATATGATGAATAAGACAATATAAAAAAACTTTACCGGGATTTAAGTTTGTTTTCAAAGAACAAAGAAGTAAACAAATTGTAACAATAGAATTTAAATATTAAAATAGAAAAATTATTTTTTCTGATTGATTGGTCAATGAAAGGAAATAGGGGTCATATTTGAAACACAAAAATAACCAATGAGAGTCCTCTTTCATATTTCCTACCTAGTAAATAAAAAAAAACGAAAGTGGAAATTCAACTGGCAAATTAAATCTTTTATTTAAGCATTTTTAGTGCATATAAATTTGCATATTTGAATTGGTTTTACTGTATATTATACGGTACGTTATTTCATAATAAATCTGCTTTCTCATTACAAATTTTCTAGATTTTTAGTAAATTGTTTAAATAAACTGGAAAAAAAAGTTCAATTAAAAACTATATTCACAAGTCTAATTACTATTAAACATAAATAATTCATTATTATAACAATAAAATAAACTACGCAAAGAATATAGGTTTTGAAGCTTTTTTAGAATTAACGTTTTTAAAGAAAACTGTAAGCAATTTGCATTTAAAAACTATTTACCTTGTTTTCATTGACATGTTATAATTATAGCGATCGGGTGTCAGACTGAAAAAAAGATGGTATTATCAGTAAATATTTTGTCGAGAGGTGTGCCACTTCTAGGGGGGAAGGAGTTGGCGCCAGTCTATCCAGCTTTTGGCTCACGAGAGCAATTATATCGACCTTTTTGTCCTTTGATACAGACTCATCCTGCAGGCTAATTTTTCGAAATATTAAGCAATTATAATTGCAATTTTGACAGATTCCTGTGACCAAATATTTGTTTGTCAAGGATTTATTTGTAACGGTCTTGGTGGAAATATTTATAATTATAATAGGTGTGTCGAATTCCAAAGGTGTGGCTCCGTTTCGTCTAGGAGTTACAAATACCCCTCTGTCGCGCATCTGTTCAAAGTTTTCTAAAATGCGTGGGGGGGTGCGGAAGGCATGAAATATTCCAGTAATTGACGGAACATAGTTAATTCTTATCCAGTGAGATCGTTCATTGTTGTCTAGATGAGTATGAAACGTTAGGTGGGGATTCTCAGATAATTTCCATAATAACATCCAGCTGTAAGGTGTAGCTTTGAAGTGTGGGAAAGAAGGCCGCAAACGTAAATAGCCGCCCAGCCGGCAACGCAACTTCATTGTGAGAAACGTAAACATTTGCAAGGCGAACACATTAATTTATGAATTTATGATAAATGAATAATATTTTACAGGGAAATTTATTTTATGCCTAAAAAGAAACAAAAAACTTCAGAACTAGAATTCACAAAACCCTCTCAAATTAGCTCGCTCCAACGTTTAAGGAAAGAAAAATAGACCTTGAACATGCAATAACTAAACGTTTAATTAAAGCCAAGAAATATCTGTACCTTTTCCTATTTTTATCGACATTTGGACTGGACATTTTTATAATAAATTTGTCTGGTTTGTAAATATACAATAAAAAAACAAACAATTGTTTTGATTAAAGGATAATCATGAATACTATCACTTTAATTCCAATGAGCCAGAATGACCACACAGATGAAGATTAGTAATCCCGACGAAATTATGTCGTATGAGATTGGCGTTGTTTAATCAAAAACCATTTTCTTCTTTTTCAAATGTCGTGTAAACCAGGGATTTCCTCAAAACTTCCCGTGGCCAATTCATATGTCGCCGAGAAACCAATCCTTATTACACGGCAATGGTAAAAAGAGGGAAAATTCGAAAGGTTGTACGTTAAGATGGTGTGTTGGGATCCGAGTGGATCGAGTGGCGGAACAGCGTCATGTTTAACCGAAGGTCATGGGTTCGACTCCCGCTCGGGGAACTAACTTTTTCATTTCAACCAAAACCTTACACAAAAAGATTAATTAATTTTTTTTTCTCAGAAAAATAAAAAACTATAAGTAAGAAAATAGGAGGAATAAAACAAGAACATAAAACTTTATGGCGATTTCAGTTCGTTTTCCAGGAACAAGAAGTAAACAAATTGTCACAATAGAATTAGAATGTTAAAATAGAAAAATTATCTTTCTGAAGTATTCGGTTATTGACAGGAAATGGGGGTTCATATTCGAAACACAAAATAACCAGTGACAAATAAAATAATAAAAATAAACACGGAAAAAAACAGTCCTTCTTCATGTTTCCAGCCTAGTAAATAAAAAATCCCATAAGTGGAAATTCTATTTTCAAATTAAATCATTTATTTAAGTATTTTTAGTGCATATAACTATCCCTAACCATCCCTAACCATCCCTAACCATCCCTAACCATCCCTA
>CM077109.1:4005155-4048247 GCA_039619505.1 Cimex hemipterus
AACCATCCCTAACCATCCCTAACCATCCCTAACCATCCCTAACCATCTCTAACCATCCACCTCCAACCATCCCTAACCACTTCTAATCATCTACCTCTAACCATCCCTAACCACTTCTAACCATCCACTTCTAACCATCCCTAACCACTTCTAACCATCTACCTCTAACCATCCCTAACCACTTCTAACCATCCCTTACCACCTCTAACCATTTATTTAAGTAATTTTAGTGCATATAACATTGCATATTTGAGGTAATAACTAATCGTTTAATTAAAGTAAAAAAAATTCTGTACCTTTTACTATTTTGTATCTCGTTTTTGAACTGGACGTTTCCATAATAAATTTGTTTGGTTGACAAAAATGAAACAAGCAATTGTTTTGTATTACAGGATAATCATGAATGCGATCATTTTTGAATTCCAATGAACCTAAATGGCCACACCGATGAAGAGAAGTAATCCCATGGAAATTATGTCATATGAGATTGGAGGGGCATAACATGATTTGCTTCCTGTTTAAAAAAATCGGCTCTTACATATCGAAGCTCCTGTTATTTAATCAAAAACCATTTTGTTCTTATTTCACATCGCCAGGACTCGGTAGTTTCTTAACGTTATACGACCTTCACATTTAGATTTGGAAGGATACAAGAATTGTCTAAAAGTGGCAGGAGGTATTATTAATATTAATATATGTAATAAATAATTTATGAACGAAACTAATTTTTTTTCTATTAATATAGAATTTTACAATTGCAATAAGCAAATGTTATAATGTGACAATGATTTATTTTGTGATCTTCGCATGATAAAATTCTTCCAGCAGTGGCACGCTGTCACATGAGTCAAACAATATCTTACGAGTGATGAGATATCTGAGCCGTGGAAATTTCCACGAACGTTGCGGTAAGACGGCTGAAATAGATTGAGGTTCAAATTTTTGTGGATGTTTTGACTAGGGATTTAATAATATCAGTTGCAAATGGTAAATGGAAGTAGTTGAGGTTTGTTTGGCTTGAAATGTTGACAAAATATTTTCATATTTGAGAAAAAGTTTGAATTCTGAATGTGTATATCTACCTCGGAGAGTTGCTTTAGATGGTTTCTGAGTGGAGTGTAAATTCTATGATAATAAGCCAAAAAAGTAATCCTCGGTTAATTTCCTGTCGTCTCAGTCGTCCAGGGGTATTCGACGTTGCTACACTTTTGTAAAACGCCTCTGGTAGTGCACAATACCAGAGGTTCCATTGAAATTGGCAGTAGGAAAATGGATTTTCGGAGTTTAATTGATTTTTTTTTTGTCAACAGAAAATGATATAGCTGCTAGACTAGCCAGGTACATATAATTTTAATTTGTGACATTTGAAAAGGTGTGTCTAAACCTCGAAGCTTATTAACTGTGCGTTACTATGGTATCCAGATGAATCTTTTTATTTTAATGTGTAGAGATTATTGACCTTTAATCGATAATTATTGAGATACCTTGAGATGCGGTCTGGTGTGTTATAGGTTTCAGAAAAATATATTCTTTACCGTGCTCACGTTTCGACCTTTATTGGGATCATCTTCAGACCTCGAAGTGTTTGTCTTTTGTGTACTTGCGCCATTCTTGCGTGTCGTGGCAGGTTAGAAGAAATCTTAGAAAACTTTTTCTTAACTAGTACTCAGTAACAAGTACTCAGAAGACAACCACTTCTTTTATTTTTTATTTGTTATTTCGAACAGCACTCTTCGACGCAACAAGTAAAAAGATAATATTTACATTTAAACATAAACCTTGAAGTTAATAAATCAATACGATGAGCGAGATGAACTCCGACGGATGTCAACTGTTAAGGCTGTCACAGGTTCACCGACGCTTCAGTCTTCTGGGGGGGATTATCAGGTAACGTGGTGGATTACAGGTTTTTGATGAAAGGGTTCGGATGATGGGGTAATTTGGAATAGAACGTATTGTAGCGGGATTGGGCTAGCTCGTTAACAAGAGGGACATTTAGGTCGACAAAGGGGCGTTGACTATTGTTCTGAGGACTTTAGATTGTAGGGATTGTATTCGATTGAGGTTGGAACGCTTAGCACTCCCGATAAAGTTCAAGTCCGTATGTCCAGAGGGGGGGGGGCCAGGAGGGCAATGTTAGTTTTCTTTTGTTTGTCAGTGAGAATTTTGTTCATCTGTCGAGTAGTCGTTCAATCATGAAAAATCGTATATTACAGTCTATGCATGGGGGTACACGTCAGTCATTTGTCCAGGTAGATTCCGTGGTATCGTACATGGTTCGCAATTGGGATGGGAACGTTGTTGAGCGTTTTCTTGTTTACCGTAAATATTACGTTTGTTAATTTGGTTTTTGATCTTGACTCTCCACCGTGGGAGCCAGCAATGCAGGGTGTTTAGGTTATTTTGAAGATTAACTTAAGGATCTTCATCAGGAGAAAGGATTGAGGTATCAACGGCAAAGGCGAAAGTGGCAGTGTTAGGTTGGGTAAGTACAGATTGAATAAAGGAAAGGTGCGAGTACGCTGCCCTGTTGGCCACCTGCTAGAATAGTATGGATAGGAGACAATGTTCAGCTGATGAATCTAAAATTGAAAATAGAAAAGAGACAGGAGTAAAAGGCCTCAATTTTGATCTAGCTTAACCTTCAGGCTCCACCCTCAATTTTCATTGTTGCGATCCATGCAATAGAACTGTTAGCATAAAAAATACTTTAAAATAGATTAAAACGTGCATAGCGCCAACGAAGGCAGGAAGCTGAGAAAGGTCGTGGTGTATCTCACACACTAAATTGACAAGGTACAAAGCTCAGTACTGAAACGAAATGACCACACACTGGATAAATTCACTGCAAACAACAAATGATGTGTAAAGACATCTCAACAAGGAAAAACCTCCCATTCAGGTAACAGGTACATAGGAAAATTGTAAGTCTTTAATACTAGCAATTGCCCCTTTAATTACCACCTAAAAAGATCGGTAAAAGTGAGATATAATACTGCTGAATCTGTCTGCAAGAACATGGAGCGTCTTACAAAGCTGTGATCCTGTGGTCCGAAAACGGTCCTTCTTCATGTTTCCAGCCTAGTAAATAAAAAATGCCATAAGTGGAAATTCTATTTTCAAACCGGCCTTTCCGGAAAGGTGAAAAAAATCTCCTAAAGAATTGATTGAAGAAGAACCGTGGAAGTATGGCGACTACCCAAAGGGGTGCCCGTGGCTAGGAAATAAAGTTGGGTCTTTGGAAGAAAGGAAGCGCCCAGTGACCCGGAGGGAAAAACGATCTGGCAGCAAGGCACCTTTAAACAAAAACGCTTTCTACCTACGCCTTATTATCTCATCCCGAAATCAATCGTCAGAATGAAATGCGACACAGATACTCAGATATCTGACCAATACAACAAGGGACCATTATGTACTTTTTTATTTATTGTAAAAGATGGTTCTACGAACATAACAATTAATTCTGTGTTATTAAATTTTGTGAGTAGACCCATTCTTTATAAAAAGTCAATCAACATACCCATGCCACCTAAATTATTTCTAATAATTCTTTTTATACTGTAACGACATGTCCAATGACATTGTTCTTTCTCCTAATCCAAATCTTATCCAAATTTCCATTCAATCATTATAAGTTAAACAAAGAGTGTTTCCAAAAATGGGCGATGCAAATGAAGAAAAATTGACCTTGCAAAAACCTTAACTGATCTCTACTGAACATCTGAAAGTATCTACAGATATTTACTGATACGATTGTACCTACACTCATAACCCAACTAATTCTACGCGAGACATTACTGCGACCAATGGATATACAAAGTAATCATTGAAAACAAAAGTCCTCAGACATATTCTAAAGGATCCTTATTACGTCAAAAATCTCACTATTTACGTCCCTGACATTTCTTTTATCTAGAAGCTAATCAGATTCAGTCTCTGAAGGATCCACGCAAAGCTTTTAAACCGTGCTTTGCTACACTTACCCATCTTGCCTCGATACTTCCTTGCCTCACGATGGTGGTATTCACGATTTTTGTATAATGTTAACTCGAATAGAAAAACGTCAGTAAGATCGTGAACGCCTCCTTCTTTTTTATCATGTTATACCTTAATTTTTCCGCAATGCTGCGCGTGGCGATTGGTAGAACCAAAAATAAAACTATAACATCCTTGAAGGTTTGTTGTTGTTTGTTTTGGTTTTCTTTTGTGTTAAATTGTAAAATGCCAGAAGTAAAAAAAAAGGATATTTAATCACCACTTTCATTCAAAATGTCTTTCAGTCGAAAATTATTAACAAATGACACGCGTCAATTCGTTCCAACAAACCTAATTTGTATCCTAACCAGCCTAAAGTAGGATAGGAGACGTATTTATTATAAATGAGAGTGTAAGGACAGGTCAGAAATTAACAAAACAAATGTAAAACAAATTTAATCAGTGCATATTTAAGAATGAAAGTACATGTAAACAAAAAACAGCTGTTAAATTTATGGCTGCCATGTTGGTTATCTACGGCTTAGCAATGCGACTACATTTTCTACCTAACATGTAACATTGGCCCTGGCCTGTTAGATCGAGCAATTCTATAACAAGACCTAGCAGAGTTAACAGGGTTAACAATAGAACGTGAATACCATTATTGTTTTCCCTGAACTATTTACACTATTCCACTTGATAAATACGATTATCCTGTTTGATATAAACAGTGATTCGTTAATCGGGGCAACGGACCTCTACGAGAATGCTCAAGATACAAAAAAAAAATCATCTGACCCAGTGATTCATTTCATTTCATCAGTGAAAGATAAAAAGCCACTCTTCAATGATTTTTTTTTTTTGTGATTGACCATCACGCTATGGTTATTCACAATTTGAAGAGCAGTAATCAGATATATTTTGAAGAAAAAAAATACTGCGCCCGTTCGAAAATTTGTAAACATTGATGGGTCGTTTATTTATTTCGATGATATAAGATTTAATTGATTTCACCGCTCTGCTATTCCGACAGTGAGTTACGATTATGAGCGGTTTAATGGGATAACTGTACACAGTAAATTATTACTAACAATTAGCTAATTATCGTACTACTGTAAAAGTCGTCCAAATTTATGAGAATATTTAATAAAATAATGATAAACTTAATTGTGTGTGGTTCTGAAAAGCTGACAGGAGTATTTATTAGAGACTACAAGCAAGACTTAACTCAATTCATTTAAAGTTTAAATAAATATTTTGAACATTTTTCTGTAAAACTGTTGCTCTGTTAAAAACTGCCATCAAAATATCAACATAAATCTGAGATCAGATTAAGGCTTATGATTTAACAACGAGAGGATGTTGGGTTTGTATTCAGTCAGGCAAACTTTATTAATTTACGAAATACGGGAAAGTTTAGGACAAGTCCAGCTGTTTTACAAAAAAATTAATTAATTAAAAAATATATATATAAAGAAGAAAAAACCAGTACTAACAACTAAGCCATTTCAGCTCCAAAAGTCCGAAGACAACTAATTGTTCGGTGTTCTCGGTACTCCTCCTTCACTCTCCTCTTTTCACTCCAATAAATACATTCACTCTCAACACATGTTATGGACATAAACCTAGCGGTATTACATAGAACCATGTTTCCCCCAAAACCCTGAAAAAGGAGGCTCGAGATTCTTGCTACAGTGCTTCAGATCGGGTTAAATTTCTATACGCTCTCTATACGGAGCCAAGGAATTGCAGCCTTCAACATCGAACAACCTTTCTCTACATCCCGGAAAAGAACAATTAAAAAAAAACTATACAAGTAAATAATATTAACAATGAGATCATTGTTTTCATTACAACCAATTTCTTAGTGTAACCGGTCTCAATAACAATAATATCGATGTATAAAAATTTATTCAATAATTTTGAAAAATGGTGCCACTAGCCATTCAACGTCGAAGGTAGGCCAGTCCTGGTGGGAATCCTAGCTACAGTTGTTGTTAAAGAATCGCTGGGAATTTCCGTTGAGAATGTTTAGACGCAAATGACATAAATTATATTTTGATATAAATAACTTTCGTTCGTTTTTAAAAAAACTATTGCGTCAAACTCCAAAATCGTGACAATTTGCTGACTAACGTATTGACAGAACATCTTGCTCATATCAACAGTGACAAGAATCTTTATGTTGTCAGGAGAGAAATACGTCAAAATAAGGTCAAACTGTGTTTTTATGTATTCTAATCAAATAAATAAAAAGTAAGTAGTGCAGTAAATAGGCAATTCCACCTTTTGTATTGATAACCGTCAACCTCGAGTATTGGCAGTCTGGGATCATATCTATCCGTCCGGCCATTGGTACCAACAGCTCAACGAACCAGTTTCTAGAAATAATCTCATACACGCTATCACTCACTCTTAAATACATCTATTATTATTTACATACCATTCGCACAGTCGGGGGTCAGATCTAGGTCTTATTCATCTAGCCATTGGGCTTTGGGAGCTACCAACAGCTAGGTCGTATTAGCCCAATGTCATCAGTTCGTAAAACTAACCTCGTACACGCTCTCTCACTCACTCTTAAATACATCCTTTCTTATTTACATACCATTCTCTCAGTCGGGGGGTCAGATCTTGGTCTTAACCATATACCATTGGGCTTTGGGATCTACTAACTGCTAAACCATTTCAGCTCCCAACGCAATTAATTCCTCAAGCCAAACTCATTCTCTCGGTTAGGCTGGCAGAGTTTTCCATATTCCTCCATGACTCTTTACACCTATTATATAATTAAACTAATCGAGAGTCGACGAGGTAGCTCATACCTACAGATTAACACTCAACACGCTAGGGACCCAAAGCTATCAGTATTAAATATGAACAACCCTGTTTCCTCCGAAAATCGTAGCAGGGGACCCAGATATTCGATGCTGTGCTCAAGCCGATCATCATCAACATGCATTGCTACACACTCTCTATATAGGAACACTCCAATACCACCCTTCAACTAAGTGGGACAAGTCGAGCCACATTTTTATTCATATGCGGGCCTCAAGTCAGATCTTCCCAGGACCACCGACGTTGCTATTTTATATTAGTACGGTTTTTATTGCATCCTCAGCGTCCGGGGAACCCGATCGCCTTAGCCGCCTCTCCCGGCTTTGCGGTACCCTTCATACCTGCGTGTCTGGGTACTCGAGACAACCAGACGGTTTTACCGTGACGCTCCAGTTCCTCATTTACCCTGCTTTCTGAACTTCTCGTTGTTACCTCTGATCAGATTACTAATAGAATAACAATAACATCCAAATTCTAAAACGTAAAGGTTTTCAAAATAAGTGTTTATTAATTGCACAATGTTTTTTACTCGTTTAAAGAATATTATGATGAAAAGTCAAAGTTTCAATATTCCTATAAACTAAGAGAAAAAGACCCGTCTATAAATCTGACCCAAGCGAACTATTTATAATTAGCGTCTGAAAAAATAAAACGGAAATAATACTTTTCATGGAAATCCATTTCATAATCCCTAAAAGAGATTAAAGTGGCTCCAAGTTGGTAAGGACAGAAATAAACTTTGCTAATACTGCCGACGAAAGCAATCCAATTGTCCAAATGGGGCTTAACTTATCATTTGATTGCTCTTTTAATTTTTGCACAACTTACCTAAACTTATCGATCACGTCGCTAATCTAAAAATGTAATAACGGCCGCTTTAATGTGTGTTTTTATATCTATTCGGACTTCAACAAAACGTTTTATTACAGTGAATGATGGATTTGTACTCACAATTGAAAATGAAATCCAGACAAATTTGTTATAAATTATTTCAACTATATGATCACTGGTGTAGAGATTAGTGACCGTTAATCGATAATTATTCAGTTAACGTGAGATGCGGTCTGGTGTGATGTAGGTATCAGAACAAGAAACGTTGGCACGATAAAGAATTTTTTTTTCTGATACCTACATCACACCAGACCGCATCTCGCGATATCTGAAACATTAATCTATGATTAATATGATAGTTTAGTACTGTTATGTTAAAAAAACATTGTTGGTTTGTATAGGACTGTAAAAACACTTATGAGATTGCAACAATTCGAAAACGATTACATGCAAACCGTTTTTGTTTTTAAAACCTTTTATCACCTGTGAAAATATTAAAACGGTTTTTAAGTGTTCGCAATTTCTATATGGGATTGCTTTGATGTCTAGACATGAGCTCTGTTTATTTTATTTTTTTAACTAAACCGTAATCAGTAACGATAAAAGTAATTGTGCAAATTATGCAATCTACACTCTTCATTAGGAAAACAAAAACAATGTGTCGTAGTTAATACTCTCATTCTCTCAGAGGAGTTCGGTTTCAAAATGATAGAATTAGCTCGTATGATAGTATCAGCGCTGTCATCATTGCTGATAAGATTGAAAATATCAAGCCTACCAACGACCCAGCTTGATAATTACAGGTCGAAAATAAGGAAAAAATCAGTTAACGTTTCTAAAATTCCGCCCGGCTAAGTTTACTTTAGAACCGTTCATAAACAATGGACTATTTAAGATGTAAATTTCAAAATTAGTATATTTATCGACCAACTTATGGAGATAATTGAAGAGTTCGCGATATTTATAAGATACTAACTCGTGCTAATTCGAATAGAGAAATGTCCAGTAAGTTCGTGAACGCCCCCCCCCCTTTTTTTAGCATGTTAAACGTTAATTTTTCCGCAATGCTGCGCGTGGTGATCTGTAGAACCAAAAATAAAACTATAACATAAAATTTCTCATTTCGTAAACTAACACCTTTTCTAGTCCTTTCTTCCTTTTACTCCAGTGTATCTGAAACTATAGAAAGGCATTGTTTGGAAGCAGAAGTTCGCAATATAATTGTCAAAATGAGCCATCGAGGTCACTAGCGAGTGGATATCGCAGGGGCATATGGCTTTTCTCAATGCTATCTCCCTGCATTCCAAGAGATTGGAAGTGCCATTTGGAGGCCTGGTATTGGATCTTTCGAATTAGGGGAGGACAGAAATATTGCCATTTGCTGCAGGTCGAAACACTTTCCACAGTGCCCGCCAGATCTTAGGATCATTTAGATGAAGAACAAGATGTTTTGGCAAGGCCTTTATAAAAAAAAGTTGGCACCTCATCTTATTCCCCATTAAGACAACCTACAGCAACAGTCCGCCACCAGCAACTCAGAACGATTAGTTTGGTGCGAGCGTCAAGGAGAGAAAACAAATTGGAATGCTGTTATGTTTAGTGATGAGTACCGTTGCAGCCTGTTTAATGTTATCAGGCGCCGAAGAGTCCACCTCTAACAGGGATACAATGCCCCAAAGCTCCCTTCAGTGAAATTTGTAGGAGACCGTGTAATGTCTTGAGTAGAGAGTCAGTGGAATTGTTGAAGCCAACCTCACAGCAGTCCTTACGTCCAAATTATTAAAAGTTATCGAGGAATACATCCTTTTAACCGGGGATCCCATTGGTAAGGATTTTCGATTTCTGGATGACAATGCCATACCTGATAGAAGCAGGGTGTTCATCAATGTTTAAAAAACCTGGGCATTTCCCATCTGCCCCCCCCCCCCTTGTATCAATCAATAAGAGACTATAATCAGATTGATTGATGCGTTGTACAGATAGCTTTTTCGATCACCATTTGCAGCCAGATTACCTGCATCAACTGAGTGCAGCGTCCCAACATCCATGGAATTAAATCTGTTATAACATTAGTGACAACCTTACTAACAGAGGTTTAGCTAACAGACATTACGCGGTAAATAAAATCAAAAAATTCCTTTTACTTTATTATTTTTACAAATCCCTTATAAATTTTACTAGACAAAAAAATAATTTTTAAATGATTTTCATACATTTTATAATAAAATTAAAGTAAGAAAGCTAGGGAAAGTAAATAATACAAAATTAGCAATACCTTTTATTTATTTATTTATTTATTTATTTAATTTTTTTTTTTAAACGGAGAGATCATATCAACCCTCGGGGTTTCAGTGTTAAAAAAATTGTAGCTATGTTGGTCTCGACTGCTGCACCGCTGGATTCGAACCCAGGACCTTTACCTTACAATGACGAGCGTCGTTCCAACGCCTGACACGTTGCGACGACCGACGCCCCCGATATCCCTATTAAGTCGTACGACGAAATTGTCATATTCACTGCGAAATTCGTGTTTTGTAATATTAGGCAAATCAGTTGACAAATTTTCCAGTCTCTTGGCAGAATCGCTAGTTATTGTGATCGACCGTTTTTTTCTCTCGCAAAATCTTTTACACCGAAAGTAACCTTTTTACTTATCCGATTAAAGCCATCGACATTCAGTTCAAGTTTTATCGCTCGTCCCAATTTCAACAAAATAGTACATGGCGAAATTCATTTATAATTTTTTTTCTTTCCTTTTTTTCTTTTTTTGAACGTTGGTTTTCAAGGTAAAGAAGCCAAGGCGGTCAAGAAGAAGACGGGCCACGCTGAAACCGTCAAATTTGTAGCCTTTGATCCATGAATTTATAAACCAGTAAAGGTCGTGTGATTTACACGAAGTACGAATTTTTAGTAATAATCAACTCTTATCAATAGTTTGCCTCGCATGACGTCACGAATGAAAACGCCTTGGGGATTAACGTTTCTGGTCAGGGCAAAACGGTAGCGAGGAGAGACGTTCAATAACACAAGAGAAAAAAAAAAACACAAATTCGCTCAATGACTCCATAAAAAGTGGTTAACAACCAATGAAAAAAAGGACAACAAGAAAAAAACAGACAGAAAAATTGGTTCAAGCCCCTAATTATAGTGATCGGGTACCCTCATGATTTAAAAGAAGTTGATCAATGCCAAATATCCCTTCTTAAATCTCTACTGCTAGTTCCTAAACGTACTCCACTACCAGAGAAGGATACTTACTTTGAGGGTGAAATTATGAGTAACGTGCAACCAAAGAAAGAACTAATTTCTGTTTTAGTAGACTTGTAGCACTGCCAGCCATACAATGACTTACTTATCATAACACTAAGCATCGGCATTAAAAGATAAATTACTACGGAAATTTAAAAAAATGATTTCAATGAATGTTGCAGTGTAGTTCTCCAGATTATAACTTTCTTTAAAATATATCCTTCTTTGGGTATTAATATCCGAGGGATTCATGAGTTCACGGTGGGGTGCGAGAATTTGGGATGAGCATGTATGGTCGATGTTTAGAAAACATCGAAGGTAGGCGACCGATGTTCGATGTTTTTAAGATCGATGTTACTTTGTGGTGGTTAGTGCTCACCATCGATGGTCAAAACGCATCGACACCTAACATCGATGATTATTTGTGATGAAAAACATTACTTTATCGTGCCAACGTTTCGACCTTTATTGTGATCATCTTCAGAGCCTGGGATTTAAAAACATCGTTTAAATTTAACAAATACATGTAGGATGTGGAAAAAATGGATTCATACAATACGAAAAAGTATTTTTTATATTCAATCAAAGTATTTTCAATACTTAATAAATATAAAAAATATATTTTTTGCATTGTATGAATCCATTTTTTTAATTTAATCTTTTTTAGCATTGTATGAATTCACTTTTTTCCCCATCTTACATGTATTTTTTAAATGTAAACAATGTTTGTAAATCCCAGGCCCTGAAGATGATCTCAATAAAGGTTGAAACGTTGACACGATAAAGAAAATGTTTTTCTAACACCTGTCACACTAGACCGCATATCACTATCTCCGAATAATCAATGATGTTACTTGTCGATGTTTTTTGACCATCGATAGTCAGCTGTCGATGTTTTATAAACTTTTTCAGTTTTGATATGAAAAGGATCTATCAGAACCTGTCAGGAGTTGTTCAGTTTGTTGCCTTACTGGTCCCGGTGAAGGATTATTTTCCAAACTTGAACAGAATATTTCGAAAACCTGAAATCGTTCAGAGGATTGATTGGCTTTAAAGCTACCACATTTTAATTGCGTTCGGGAGAAGATATGGTAGTGTTTCATCGTAAAATTTGGACACATTAATTCTAATAAATTAAGGATATGGTTCATTTTAGTTAAGTACCCGTGAAACTACCTCTTTTTGAGCAAGAGACAGGTATTGGGCATGGGTGGATTATGGATATTTTTCAAAATCGGGTAGGATTTTTGAATAAAATTCACTAGCATAAAATACTTTAATAATAAACTTTTATTTAAAAGGGACTGCGTGATTTATATATTTTCACTATAAATGAAACCAAAAGCAAAAATAAATCCTAATAAATGTTGTTAATAGAATAACCATCATTTTTATTAATCAAGTTCAAACAAAGGCTCAGAAATGGCGAAGTTTGACAAGTTTGCTTATGCTTATCGAGTAGCATATGAAAATAATTTGTGGTTTGAGTACTCAAGAAACCATCGATGTTTAAACTACAAAGTCGACGGTCGTACCACCATTAATTTTTAATCGATTGGTGACCATTGATGTTGTTTATAGATGCTCATCCGTAGCGTGAATTACGTCCAGTGGGTGCCCAAGTTGAATTGTCTCAGAAAACAAGTCCAAGAGTCTAAGCCTTTTGTAATAATGTCAATTGTGATTCCCTGTACCCTTTGTGTAATAATCCTGACACAGTTATGATTTTTTTAGATAACTTCAAGGCATTTGAATAAACCAACGATATATCAAACTAGCGACCATCTGCAAACACTCCTGACACGTATATGTTTTTATGCGACTTTAGCATGTGTTAACCATGTTCGAAATGTTGCACAGTATTATGATCAAACAAAATAATTTGTCTTAAACCTGTCCTAATCTAGTAATCATAATTTTCACATCAAGCTTTATTATCATCACAGTCGGCTATTTCAAACGATTTTCCTAACTAAAGAATTAGGAATTTTCAACTTCACTGGAAATTCCCATGTTGCTCAAAGCGGTTTGGCTTAATTAGCACCCGTCCACGAGAAGTTCAACAAAAACAACAAATATTGACTATCGATAGGGAGATTCCTTTTTATAAAATTTTTGTTATATCTTCGACCTTTTTTTATTGTTGTTTAATGTTTACGACATTCAACCAAGGTCACAGGTGTGAAGTACGCAATTACAACCATGATAGTTAATTTAAATATTTTTATAGTTAAGTTTTAGTAAGTTTTAAGTTAAAGTAATTCAACCTTCAATAAGTGCTCCGCTCTTTTCTGTTTCTGTCGTTGTTGTTCTGTCTATTCTGTTTGAATCAATCCATGCCTACCGTCGACCCGTTGCATTCTATCGAAGAATGAAAAATTGTGATAAACGAAAATAATTCATTCCGAGGTAAATCGCCCTTCATAATCTACTACAGTAGTTTCAGGAGGTTGGTTCATCCTATCTTTTATGCACTGACTCCTTGAGTGCACTTCAGATTCTTCGTGGAACCTCTCGCCGTGCTTTGGTTCGAAAGTTAGGTTATTTTGGAGCGTCTCGATAGGAGGGGTTATTTTGAGTGCCTACACAAGCCGGAGGACGATGAACGTGCGATCGAAGCGGCTAAAGCTGGAGTTCAGGCTCCAACTTTACCGTCACGATCCGACCCTATGACCATAAACAAGAAATAGTCGGACCCGAGTGCTCATCGTCAACAAGACAAGAGAATCTTTAACGTCCGCACCTGGCCTACTCGGCCTTATCGGACGTTTTGATTCACAAGATGAGAACTTACTCACCTCCGTATACGACGGGGTTGTGCTACGGACGCAGCATTGGTGATGTACCGCCCCAGCTAGGGGCTAAGGACATCCTCGCTCTCCGCTTGTCTAATCCGAATGGTCGGGCCCGCATTAAGCATCGGGTCATATGCCACACGTAAAGGGCTAACAAGCCGAAATGTATCAGCCTGCTCTTCCGCGTACTCCCTAGATAGAGAAGGCGACTCTATCTCCCTGAGTTTGGGGCTCCCCTAGCATAGAAACTACCGGATCCGCTCCGGCCGCGGTTATTTTTTACAGTGGAATTGCTAACCACCCCCTAGGAGATCACTGTTTCACATGGGTCAAAGGTCGCTTGTCGAGCTCAGCCTACACCTGTCATGCACATTCGAGGGACGCCATAGGCCTAACCTAGGTGGTCCGATCCTTCGCTTCCCCAAGGGTACTTCGACCGTCATACGCACAACAATGTAAAGTATACTCGACTAGAGCATCCGATTCACTACCCGCTCCCATTCGCTTACACACACATTCGAGAGACTATTCAGCATAATCATTGCTTCCTCAACGCCTACACGCTGTCGTCCGGTCGCAACGTCTCCCGTGAGGTAGCAACGCTGGCCATACGCAAGCTTCACGAAGGTCGCAAATAGAAGACAGCCTCTATGTTCCCGCCATGCGAGTCACCACGCACCACCACGAATCCATTCCCAGTGTGGCTAGGGCTGAATTTGGAACATTTAAGCCACCCCGTGGTATAGACGACCATGCACCCTCCCCCATCTATGCAGACATGATCTTGTGCACTGACCCTAACCATCCCTAAACAAGCAATAAAGAACATGGCAAAACAGAGAAAATGGGAGCTTAGGTGGACCTGATCTTCTGGGAGCCTACGGAGTAGGGTCTGTGGGTACACGCCTGCAGGGAATATATCTTTGCTCTCCAGTTCCGATTTCTAGAGCAAACTGGGTTAGTTTTGCACAAACAGTTTTTTCATTGGTTGTAATCTTATTAAATTTGGTGATACATTTTTAACTGTTTCATGAGAATGTATTTTCATGTGTGAATGTGTGCAGTTTAAGAGCGTCAGTGAAACAGGTGCTTCATCGACTCTCAATAACATTTAGGATTTGCTCACCTCTATGTTACCATGTACGTAAATAATTGTAAAAAATTTAACTAATTGTTTAATATAAGCAACAATTTTAAAATGTTTCTATATTCGGGACTGAATGTCCTCTTTTTATTGTTTGGATAATGAACGCAAAAAAAAAAAAAAAAAAACACAGGAAAACGGGTCGGATTTCCTCGTGATTTCACCAATATGCTCAACCCGACAGTTGGCTTGTCATAAATAAATTAAACGGAATTTGCCGAGTGTCGTGATGACAATATTATCACCACCCTATCCGACTGGTCGGAATGGGATCACGCCACTTTATCAAATTCCCTTACAAAAATTCATTGTAGTAAAACTGTTGTTTTCTTAAGATAAAGCGCGGTTTTTATCTTGAAAATGATTTATGGAATTTCCTCTGATAGCGTTTTCAAACTGTGCTATAAAACCGAAGCAAAGAGTAGTTTTACGGACACATCCAGAGCTACCATGTAACAAAAAACTTTTACTTCCTGAGTGTCTCCATGGAGTCTGCGCGATGAACACATTTCACGACCATGACAATGATAGGAAACGACCAAATTATTAATAACAGGTTCATCGTCCATTTCGATAACTATGGCATTGACACGTTGTCCAATTTTGCATAATAATGTTCCAAACTATTCACACCGACATTGTTGATTACGTTAAGGTTAAGGTGAAGGTTAAAACACGGCCTCTTTTCAACCTTGCGTGCTGTCGCAAATGTTGGCCTGTTGGGATATCGCAATTACGGTATTACGATCGAACGGATTGACTATTCTTAATGAAAGGACGCAAGTGTTTATTCAAATCAACAATAGAATCGTAAATCGTGAGATCCTCAAAGCGGTCTGTGGGGTGATCAACCTGTAGTTTGGTCCATTCCGATCCAGAAGATGAAAATGATCCAAAACATTCATTACATTTGTTTTATTTTTATTTCCAAAATCAAATTATTCAGAAAAATGAGTATTTCAAAAAATACATTGAGTTGATTAAGTATCAACATATCTTGGGGCAATGCCAGCCACAGAAACGATAGTCGATTATACAACTTTAATTTATTTACTTTCCATGTATGATAATTTTTACAGGCTCAATGTATTTCACTATTTTAGGATTGATAGGAAGTCACTCAAGGTCGATAAATCCCAGAATAGTTTCCCTAAGAGTTGTTATTTTTTAGTGACTTCATGTGCATTATGTAAATATCTTTGATGTGAGACAATGCACTGAAAATAGAAAAATGATATTAAAAAATTGTCATTGTTGGACTATATTTGATCCATTTATTTATAGTCCTTACTGAACAGAAAACATTTGATGAAAGGTGTGATGAGCTGGAGTAGATATGGTGTCCGAGGGGATCGAAGTCACAATAGGTCAAGTGGTAAAACAGCGACATATTTAGCCGGAGGTCGTGGGTTCGAATCCCGCTCGTGATACTGACTTTTTTTATCTCAACCAAGACCTTACATAAAAAGAATAATTAATTGAAAGAAGTAACTTGGTCGGAACGATGGTAAACAAAATGAAAAAATACATCATTTCTGACACCTCACAATTTCAAATAATAGTTGGATGTTTCGCTTTAAAAAAACTCGCATTAGAAAACATTTTTATGTTAGCAAAGAAATATTTCATATTTCAATCAATTATTTAAACCTCCAGGCCAACTGGAAAAACGCAAGGAAAATGAAAAATTTAATATGTACGAAAAAAATTATTCAGATATCGTGAGATGCCTCTCTCAACACGATGGCGCAATTACACAGAAGACAAACACTTCGAGCACTGAAATTGATCTCAATAAAAGATCAAAACGTTGGCACGATAAAGAAAATAAGAAAATGTTTTTCTGAAACCCACATCACACCAGATCGCATCTCACGATTCAGAATAATTATCGATTAACAGTCACTAATCACTACACATTTCTACGAAAAAAAATTAATAGGCCCACTTTGATCAATTTGCAAATTCATAAACGCCACACAAACGATGCTCGTATGTAAAATTTGTTTTGTCCGTAGCATTAGACAAATTTGATTGATTGAGTAATGACCATAGGTGACGAAAGAAATACAATGCAGTTTGAAGGAACGTAATTGAAACTTTTCTTTTTCTTCTACATGACTCAGTGCACAGTTCAACACCACAAAGCAGGCGCCACTAAAATGTAGTCAAAATGTTTCACTTTTGTTTCCAATAGATTGTATTTACATTTAACCAGGAATAATTTACAAGGACACCAAATTAGATGGAATTAGATTTTGGTGAAATTGTTCACCCCACAACGTTGTTATTTTGAACGTTTATATCGGCATAATATGTTGTGAATTTAGTCAGTCATTTAATTCTATATTCATTTAAGGAAAAATACTGTTGAGTTATTTGAAATATTACTTTATAATAACTAAATAATATCGTTTAGATTCTTTTTTATGGCGCTATTTAGATATTACGTCAATTGGCTAATTCACAATGGGGAATCCTAAACATTTCACACGGTTTTTATTAATAGTACGGCAGGAAGTGGCATAAAAACGTACAAAACCCGACGACCCTTTTAAAAATATTCTCTCTTAAAGAATCTCTCCTGCTTGTTGGTGAAGCGAGTGTAAACAAAACAACGCCTCTGATGTGCCATAGAGATATTTCATGAGCAATTAGGACGGATAGAGCGGAAAATTCCCTCTTTAAAAATATTACAGGATTCGGGGAAACCCGCTGGAAAAAAAAAAAAAAGATCGAAAGGGGACTGACGGGATTCTGAAAGGGAGCAGTAAGCTGGTTAGCTATAGAGCCAAAGCACTAAAGCCCCGTGATGTTATTCCCGTCGAATTCAGCCTCACCCGAAAACTGAAAGATGAGATTACGTCGCCTTCATAAATGTAATCAATGGAATTATGTCTATGCTTAAAATTTTTGACCCAACAGACTTAAAACAAAAAATAAACAAATCAAAATAATTGGCATAAAAAACATGTTCTAAAATAACTACATGTTTAGCGGTCATAATAGAGTATATTAATTATTTCAATTAATTAATCTTTTTATCGAAGGTCTTGGGTGGGATGAAAAAAATTATGAGTAAAAAGTTAAGCCTGTTGAACCGCGAAGGTCACTAACTTTTACGTACCCTGCCTTGGTACCTCGGTTCCTTGTATTCCAGTTTGTGCTATGCTCAGGTGCTGGATATCTGTATATATTTAAGTTGTTTTTTTATAGTTGTTAACTTGAAGTACAAACCATTTTAAGATATCGACATAGTAGTATAAAAGCAGAGAATCAGGAACCGTCTGTGCCTTTTTGTTTTCCTCTCCTAAGCCATGTTCTTTGCAGAATTTTAGCTTTCTCTGCTATGTAGCTTTTTGAATTAAAGACGGAAGCTACGATCTTTCTTGTTAGACGATTGCTTGGCGAGCTCTTTGTCACAGTCAATTATACTGCGTCCAGGATGGGCCTCGCGGAGGCGGTCGCTCGGGATGTTCAGATGGAGGAGGAATAGGCTTGTTTGTTTTCAAATCTAATGCTGAATTATATTGGCCATCCTTTCTTTCTCATTATGCTTTTCCACATCTTTAATGTGGCGTTAAATCCCTCCTGAGTGGCGATCGCTGACCTTAGGGCGTCCATGCGTCCATCCCTCTGCTCGTTTATTTGAAAGAGCCAGCGTATTCAGGGACTGACGTGGTTTTCGCAATTGAATAGGACGTGTTCCACCGTTTCTTCTTCCCCACATTCGCACCTCGGAGTAAGTTTGATTCTGAAGGAATAGAGCTACGCTGCAAAGTCTCCGTGTCCTATTAATAACTGAGACATGTAATGATCGACTTGGAGGTGTTTCATCTTTAGTCGGTTTTTAATATTCGGGAATAGAAGATACGTATGACGACCCTTTGGTGAGCAGTCCCACCGTTGCTGCCATTCTCTCACCAACCACACATCAGCTTCTTCAGTGCTCCTGACTCGTATGCAAGGTTGGCGTCCATTCTTAATCTCCCATTTGGCGCACAGAGCCTTTGCTTTTAGGTCGATGGGCGGTCGTCCAGGGATGACTTGCAGAGCCACCGTGGATACCGTCCTGTACGACTGAGTAACGCGAGCAGTGCTGCACGTTGTGCTTGTTCAAGCACGGCCCCATCGTTCGTCCGTTGATTGCACGCCGAAACCAGATCGAAACGATCAAAAGGCAGCAGTTTAAAAGAAAATATGCTTGAAACAATAATAGATAAAGTAGGCGGTTAAAACGCTAATCCCGAGATGACGTCAGCCGTTTGTCGGCCCATAAACCATTTGCAATAAATAATTGCTGGCCTGATTGACATTAGACATAAAAGAGAGTAATGAACTTTGCTTTATTAAAAAAAGGTTGGTTTAACTTGAACTGCTTTATCCATTTCTCTATACGCCCAACGATAAATTTAAATTAATTAATAAAACTCATTTTACAAATTTAAAAAGGTCCAAAACAAACGGAAATGGGAAAAGGGGGACAAAAGGAAATCTTAAAAGAAATATTTTCCCGAAGATCTAGCACCCAAATATTGGACAAAATGCACGAGCTCAAACAGTAGTTAAGTAAAAGGATTGGCAGTAAACAATTAATTTTTATAAATTTGTAAGTATCGATACGCTTGCGCGCAGAGAACAGCGAATAGAGTTCTGTGTAAAAATTTACGTAGAAACGACGAAAAGGAGAAGTGACAAAAAAGATTACACTAATTGGACACGATGTTTTATGTCGTTGAGATGCGTATATAATTAAAATGACGCCAGGTTTATCTGACTTTGCCTGCGCAAATCCCGACATGTTTTCCTTTTCCGTAAGAGATAAATTATCGCCGTCCGCTTTCCATTGTTTTGGAAACCGGAAAAGACATGCCTCCTTTGTCCCTAATGGAAATTTTCACCATTTCTACAGTCTATTATCTTTCCAGGGCTGTTTGAACACCTAAATTCTCTAAATTATTTCCCCGGTTGATATCCGATTTCAGTGCCAAGGACTCCCACCCCCACTTGCTATTTTAATATATTCGGTTTTATTCCACTGTCAGATTATTTTTTCAAAAATATTATAGAGCGGGAACATTTTTTTTTCGAAACTAGTCTGACTAATAGCACGATTGGATTAAATATAGGAAAGTGAGAATTTATTAATAGCCGGGATCGCGTGATCTGTTATCAGTGGCTCCGAGGCGCACATTTCTAGGCCATGAATCAATTTTAGACTTCCCCGCCTTCGCGACAAAAAGCTGAACCGTCTCGAAAGCATGTTTACAGTTTCATGTGCCAAATTTCCACTTATGAAAACAAACAGTTTCCCCGCTGAGGATAAATAAAATGTTTTTCTAAGAAAATTGCATAAGCATTTTCAATTTTTCTTTAACCCTTTTTCAATGGAAAATGTAAAATAGGGTATTCGCCGAGAATTCGCCAAAATACAATCGATGATGTTTGAAAATAATCGAAATAAATATTAAACCCGTCTAGTATTTTGAAGAAAATATGCCTTTAATTTAAAAGGGGGGGGGGGATTTTAAAGGTACATGGTGTCCGAGTGGATCGAGGTGGATAGTTCAAGTGGTAGAGCAAGCGGTATCAAGCCGAAGGTCGTGGGTTCGAATCCCGTTCGTGACAATAGCTTTTTTATTGCAACCAATAACTTATATAAAGATTACCGATATCATCTCAGGGTGCCAGTGTTTTTGAAAAAAATGCCCGTTTGTAAGTATGCCGGGTTTGATTGCAGGGCTGCTGGATTCGAACCCGGGACCTTTACCTTACAGTGATGAGCGCCGTGTCAAAGACCCTAAACACATTTATTAAAAAAGTAATGCTAAATGCTGTCATACGAAAGGGCTTAAGGTGAACAGATGCGTTCGATGTTGCGGATGAGGAGCAGTTTATTTTACTTCATTATTTTTATTTTGTTTTATTATCTTTTGTAATATTATGGTCAATTAAAATCTGATAGACTACACCGGAATTCGAACCCAGAACCGTTGGCGTGAAAAATATGAGCCGGTTTTTCTAATCCCTTAACATCTAAAATTTTCATCTAGTCATCTCTCTCTCTCTCTCTCTCTCTCTCTCTCTCTCTCTCTTTCTATCTATCTATCTGTCTATCTATCTCTATATATCTGTTTGTTTCAAATAGCGTCATTATCTATGCTGGAGCATTTTAGAGCAATCCAACTGCATATATTATATTGAGGTTAACAACAGTAAATCGGTTATTAAGATAAACCGATTATGCCCTCATAGTTTTTCTAGCAAATCAGGATGTAGGAATATCATGTTCAACCTAATAATGGAAATCCCTGTTCCGGATTTATTAAACCCGTAGCTTTCGTGTGCGATAAAATGATTTGCAATGATAGGCGAGTCAAATACACTGCAATTTTTAGAGTTACTTTAAGAATTTTTGCAATTTGCTTTACGTTACTTGAGAGAAGACATATGCCACAAGGATTTGTATACGTCGGAAGATTGCCTTGAAACCTTGGAGGTTCTGGGTACACGATTCGACAAGCAGTAGAACTGGAAACTCCATGTTGATCAAACCGTCATTCAAGGTACACAATTAATAAAAAATACTGGCCCAATTTGCTACCGTACAAGATTTTGTTGTTGGGAGTGATCGAAAATGTTTTAAAATAGATTAACCTGCCGTAGCATACGCAAATTTATGAGGGCGCTTGAGAATGGATGTCAAATGATTTGCATCATCGGCAACATAATGTCAATAGATATTAAAATGCATTATGGATCATATCCTTGATGTATTATGGGTGAAAATTTTCAGCAGGCCATATGACTGCTCGATAATGGGACACACCCATTTGGAATGGGAAAAGCTTGGCGAGAACCAGGAAATGGAGAAGTTGCAAAAATATTTTGTCCCAGTACAGCTTCCAGCATAAAGGTAAAGCTGACGTAAATGGACATAAGTTCAGAGTGGTACGGTATATACATATCCTACACATATAGCTTATATAGCTTTAAAATTATAAATAACCATGCACCCGGATGTATGATGGAAAGTGGGGAAGAAACTCGTCCTGATCCTTAAGGATTATGGTGCTTTTCCCAGAATAATTCCACCCTTTCGTAAACAGAATCGCGCCACATTCCATCTTGTAATGACTTATGTCATCATAAAAATTCCCTAGCGCTTAATCCGTCCAAATCCAACGCCACAATTATAGGGTCCAGGCAACTCTTCAATTCCCTCCTCAGCATCACACCTCTCATGCTCAATATCCATCCCATTACCTTCCGCTCCTGGTTAAAAGCCTAGGAGTAGTCTTTGACCGAAACCTTTTCTGGCATTCTCACATTCCCGAATTTCCCGCTACTCCTTTGCCTCCCTCAGCCTGTTTCGTCGGTCCTGGGTTCTATTACCTTTCTCCACCCGCAAACTCCTTGTATCTCCTTTTATGTATACATATCCCTTCTTTGATTATAGCTCTGAGGCATACGGTGGTCTCTCGGAGGGACGGTACGCGATTGAAGCTTATTATGAATTGTTGCGTAAGATTTGTGTACGGCACGCCATGAGGATCCCGGGTGTCGGGATTGTATTCCTAATTTTCTGGCTATTCCTCCCCTTCTGTACACGTTATTTTCAATGTAGCTTTCTTATCCAGTCCATCCACATTCGTCGTCCTCCTTACATCAACCAATCCCTCCAATTCAACTCTTCACATCTCACTCGTAACAACCGCTCATCCCCAATCGACCTTATCCTTCCGCAACATACAACCTTCGAAAGACTCTTTCTGATCCGAGCCCCTAAACTATGCAACTCCCTTCACCTTTCTCTTCGTCAGGCTGCCTCCTTTTCCTCCTTTCAATCCCACCTATATAATCACCTCCTCTCCTTCCAAGCGGAGACCTCACGTTAACATTTGTTATTTTGTTTTATATTTACGTCCTGCCTTACTGGTATACATTGTGCCAAGATTTATATGTATTTTTTAATTTTAGTTCATAGATGGAAGTTCCTTTATTTATTTCATGTAAATTATTCTTAGGAGACCCCAGTCCCAAAATAAAGTTATTTTTCTTCTTCTTCTTAATGACAAACTACTGACAAGGCCATAAGCCAGGTGCAACGAAAAAGAACCTCATCGCCGTTTTAGCGATGCGACAACCTAAAGACAACTTAATGTTGGGAATGTTACCCCCCCGCCACATACGCTTGAATTTTTCCATTTCTAACAATACTATGATTCTAGTCTAATCCGTATCATTTAAAACCCAAACAAAATTGAAACTTAAAAATGGTACAGCTTGAGAAAAAAAACCCACCGGAACGATAGGAAGAAGTTTCACTTAAACAACAAAGAATGATACGATGACAGTACATAGACTATTCAAAGATTTGTTTATAAAATCCAATAGTAAACAAAAGTGGAAGATTTTATCTGTGTTTTATTTATCTCTTGTCCTTTAAAATGGACCAAATATTGATGTAAGATAAACAACTAAGGATTGTCTAAGCGATAACTAAAAATATTAAGGGTGGCCACTGTTTTTCCTATCAGGATATAAAACATTTTAAAAAATTCTGTAATGTTCAGCGTATAAAATATTTGAACTTAATAGAAATGATGAATGGTGGTTCAATCCTTTGTAAAAATTTGTGGCGATTAGTGATCGATAGTCTTGACTTTAATTATTTGGACATCGTGAGGTATGGGCTGATGTGATGTAGGTTTCAGAAAAAACATATTCTTCATCATGCCAACGTTTCGATCTTTATTGAGATCATCTTCAGAGCCTGGGATTTACCGGCATTGTATAAATTTAACAAATACCTGTAGAATGTGGAAAAAATCAAAGTAGTTCCGCTCGCTCAAAGTGTGTTCGTTTTCTGCGTAATTGGCGTGTCGTGTTGTGAGTGCCAGTGAGTAGACATAATTTGATTGAATATGATTTTATTTTCCATTGTATAAACTCACTTTTTTCCACATTCTACAGGTATTTGTTAAATTTAGACAATGCCGGTAAATCCCAGGTTCTGAACATGATCTCAATAAAGGTCGAAACGTTGGCACGATAAAGAACATGTTTTTTTGAAACCTACGTCACACCAGACCGCATCTCACGAATTCCAAATAACCTTTTTATAAAGATAGTTCCTACTCACAGTTAGTTGTTTTCAACGACATGATGTCGAGCTTTTAGCTCAACATCAGAATGAATGTGATGTACAACCTGATTATAAGCTAAAAGTTCGAAATCTGGATCGTTGACAACAACTCGCTGTGAGTAGGAACTATCTTTTTAAAAAGGATATTTGAACTTATGTAACTGCCAGAAATAGCCATACCGTTAGTCAAAAATTCTATCTACCCACCACATTGAGCAACCTTGCGGCCTACTCTCGAGATTATGGTGCGTAGGTCAGAAATTTTACAGATGGTTTGTTTCCTATCCAGTTCAACTCTCAATTTCCCCAACATCATTTAACTATTTTCAATTAAAACGAAATAAGTTAAACGAATTGTTTAGAATTCAAGCATATTTTAATCGAAGTTGTTTATTATTGTGTTGACGAAAGAAATCCATAATTAATAGTTGCGGTCATCTAATAACACATCAAGGACGTCTAGTAGTACGAACCAAACGAATTATACCGTTTGACAGTGGGGAAAGGGAGATAGAAGTGTTCCTATAACTTTGACAAATTGTCCCGTTAAATATTTAAAAAATAATTTCCTTGACTTGCACAACTACCTAGACTGTATTTCAATATTTATTATTAGAGCTGTGAAATATATGCATTTGTATATTTTTCCTGCTTAACTAGAGGCTAGGAAAAGTTTTCTTAGGCTCCAGAAACAATTAAATTGGATAGAAACAATTCGGGTACACAGCCTCCTTTACAACTTCGTACAAAGTCTCGACGGACTGTAAAGGAGAGCATCAGATACGATGATATGGTACACAGATGGCTCCAAAACAGACGAAGGAACAGGATCGGGCGTTTTCTGTACAAGCCTAAAACATGAGCAATCAAACTCATTAGGGAAGCACACTACGGTCTTTCAAGGAGAAATAAATGGCGGTGTCTTGGAAAATCTTAAAAGAGGCAAAAAAATCCTCATAAGGTTTGATAGCCAAACATACATTAAAGCATTAGCATGTAAAAAAAACCATATCAAAACCGTAGTCAGCGAATGCATCCAAAATCTCCGAAACCTAGGGAAATATAACTGGTATCTTGAAAATATATGGGAATTTTGGGTAATGAGAAATCAGATAGTCTAATCAGAAGAGGATACGAAAGACCATACATAGGTCCCGAACCTCTACTTGGGATAACATAAAAAATTATAGAATCCTCCATCGCATTTTGGATCCAAGAAAAACAAAACACGAAATTAATAACATCTAGCGGTGCTAGAATAGTAAACTTATGATGAAACACCCCTCCAAGGCAAAAAGTTTCAATTGGACTTGGAGAAGTGGTAGGACTACTAAACGGTCACTGGCATCTGCGAAAACATCTGCACAACATGACTACGATAATCCCATTGGCAGATTATGTAATGACGAGGAGGAAACTGCCACCCAAATCATCTTCTAATGTGAAAGCAACAGCTCAATGGAGATTTAACCTAGCATACGGAAAAAACTTAGGCAATCAACGTGCAGCAGCGAAACTCAATGACCTAATACTTCTAAGGAGAAGGATTGATTCTGTTCAACTAAACTAAACAAGGTAGAATAAGCCAAAAGGCCTGGGGAGCGCAAAGCCCGCATCCTTTTTTATATAACGTTTTACATACCATACCCTGGTTAACTAAATCATCCAGAACTGTATAAGTTTTGAAGCATATGGAGCCAATTTATATCATGCATAAGTGGTATTTTTTACATATCCGGCAAACCGGTACTTGGCACGTCAAATTTTAATGTTTCTGAGCAGGCCAAATCTAAAGATTCCCCGAAAAAGAGCTACGGGAATACGTTTTTCCGTTCCCACATAATGAACGCGTTGGTGTTTGGTCGGTTGCTGCTCCACCGCTTTCCGCGAACTTTCGATTGCCTTTACTTCTAATGGAATAAATAGATAAAAGAACAGTGTACCACTGTAAATGTTCTCTTGGAAAAGTCTAATTGGATTCATAGAAATATTACGACCTCAGTTCTCTTATTTCCCTACCATAATACTTCCCAGCTTTGCCCAGTCTCTCATGAGTTTTCCATCGTGAAGCATTATTTGTGTGTTGTGAACTGACTACTCCTAAAATGCCGAAAGTCACCGCAAAGAGGAAAGATCATACGTGAGTTTTCAAGTGAAGCTTTCAAGGGCAATGCAGACGTTCTATACGTTGTTTGTTATAATCATATCAACAGCTACACGTTTTTCGGTAACACAGCAAATGAAGACAGCAAAACACAAAGAAAAGAAAGGTAAGAACTGTAAGTTTTCACAAACCTTTGTGACACAATCTGCCAGAAGAGCTGGGTCTGGAAAGTCCGATTTCGATACCGATTTATGTCGTGCTTTAGTTAGAGCTGACATACCCATCCATAAACTAAGCCGCCCTGAAATCATGGGTGTTTCTGGAGAAATACCCAGTGAAAAACAAGCACTCTCAGGAAATCTCACCTGGATCTTATATGCAACGAAACACTCAAGAGAGGGCTCTCTCAACACAATTACGCAGAAAAATCAGTTTGAGCACTGAAGATGATCTCAATAAAGGTCGAAACGTTGGCACGATAAAGAAAATTTTTTCTAACACCTGTCACAACAGACCGCATATCACGATCTCCGAATAATCAATGATGTTACTTGTCGATGTTTTTTGACCATCGATAGTCGGCTGTCGATGTTTTATAAACTTTTTCAGTTTTGATGTGAAAAGGATCTATCAGAACCTGTCAGATGTTGTTCAGTTTGTTGCCTTACTGGGTCCCGTGAACGATTATTTTCCAAACTGGGGCACTCTCGACACAATTACGCAGAAAAAATCACTCTGAGCCCTGAAGATGATCTCAATAAAGAAAGAACGTTGGCACGATAAAGGAAACGTTTTTCTAAAACCTACGTCACACCAGACCGCATCTCACGATCTTCGAATAATCATCCTTTATTAGTATAATTTATGGATTTTTGATTTCCGCTCTTTATATTCGTTCTCTATATAGCTCATTCGACGATCAGCGTTCTTTTCGATGCTATGAAGTTGAATTTAAATAGTCGAGTTTTCCATTGTAGCACTGAATTATCATTTTAGAATTTCTGAAACAGGGGATTTGTCGTTTCGCATTATACTCCAATTTCCCACGATTCATCTAGATTGCTAATCCAGCCCCAATACATCAATTTGCGATTTAATTTCAGCCTTGTTTTTCTCCTACCGTTTTGGATTGCTGAGCAACAATCAGCAGCGAGTTGATAAGTTTTGTAATTAAAAGCATAACGATTCGAAAGAAATGATAATTGGAATTAGCCAAACAAATCTGTAGATGTTGAAATCTATGTTTCGTTTAAACCTTTCTTTTTTTTTTAATTTTAATATGGAACAGGAAACAAGGTCAATGGAACAAGTCATTTAAAATAATACAGAAATTGCGTTGTTCATTTATTGTATAAAGAATTAATTAATAAACCGTAGAACGTCTAGAACCCTTGATGATGATGAAGGAGAAGCATGAACAATATGACTCACTAAACTTACACATATTTTTTTCACATTGGGAAAACGTCAATTCTTATTCATCCACCATCAAATTTATAATTACCTTCGGTCAAAAAGGTGATCTAATAAAGACAAAGAGACTTGCAACACATTAATTTGTTCCTTTTGATTTTTTTTTTATTATCCATTTAATAAAATTGTTACAACAGACCGACCAATTATTTTGCAATTGAGCTAGTTTGTCGCCGGTCTTCGCAGGTCGTTCAAGGGTAAGAAAATTATTTTCAACAGGACAAAAACGTGGAGCCTAATCGTGACCAATTGGCCGGAACATCCGGATAATGGACATCTTGTTAAGGTCTTTTTCCTACGCCGAAGGCGCTTCATTCACACTTTATCAATCACTGTATCACCATGTATGAAAAAAGTCTCAACAGGAGTCTCTTTCATACCGTTTTACTATCTAGTTGAAACGTTCTTACAGATTTATATATAATATAGTCTTTGTACTTTAGGAATTACAAGGAGTTAAATCATAAGAGCGTGGCATGTCCTCTGGCCGTTTTGATCTCCCCAACTACTGAAAATGACGAGAAACCTAAACACGAATGGCAGGCAAAAACTGCACGTACACCTAGTACTGTTACTTTCGAATAAGGTGCAAATTACTCTGTTTACAATAGCCATACTAGATGCTGTAGGTTCAAACAAAGCTGCTTACATAACGTGAAAAATTAAAGTTCCGAAGCCGGGTCATGCCAGCCCTCCGCCCATTGTTACTTCTTCCTGACTTTCACGTGTATTTTTTTAATATGCAGCAATTTGAGTGTCTACGTCCAGTTCTGTTTTTATCTGTACACTAAATCCGTATGTTTATTTGGAAATCGTGAGATGCTGTCTGGTGTGACGTAGGATATTAAAAAGACATTTTCTTTGTTGTGCCAAAGTTTCGATCTTCACTGACAATATTTTCAGAGCTCAAAGTGTTTGTTTTGGTAGATGTGTCATTTTATCATTCTTCTGAGTCGTCTTGAGACGAAAAGCAGCTAAGGTCATCTCATTTTGATCTTTCACTTTTTTCTTTTTTTTTTTTTTTGTCTCATTTTTCATCTCTTATTGTAATTCAGGTTGTCAATCACTGTCAAAACACAAATATACAGAGGGCACTCTCAACATTACACGCAAGAATGGCACAATTACACAGAAGTTAAAAACTTTGTGCCCTGAAGATGATCAAAACCGAAACATGGGAGCGATAAGGAAAGTTTTTTTTCTGAAGCGTACGTCACACCAGACCGCATTTCACGATTTCTAATTAATTATCGATTAACGTTCACTAATCACCACATAATATACAGACGGTTGTGCGCTTCTGAAACAGTGAAGCACTTCGACCGACAGGAAACCTCCATTTTCAAGGTGCTTAATCATCTCAACTTTGGTAAGTTTATTTTTGACGTATTCTAATTTGGTTCTAGCTTGCTCAAAAATATTGATTTTCAGGTAAGGATGTTACTGTTTTGCCAGTCACTTTTGACTTGTCTTCAAGTTAACATTCATTTTAGTCTGAAACAGCCCCCATGACGAGATGTAGGTGTAGAGTTAGAATGCCTTTCTATACATTTTTGTGTATTGATTCTGACTGCTTCTCTTTTCTTTTCGTTATGTGCTTTTCAATGGTGCCTTAAAGGAGCATCTATAGTGTTGTTCTGACAGGTTGGAATTTTCTGCAAATTACTTTGTCTCGGACAGATTCATAACGTGATGCCACAGGCGTACAGACAGCATGTCTTCCAATATATTTTTCTGCATTTGATTCCGAGTGCTACTCTTTTCTTTTATGATATGATTTTTCTCGCGTTGCTTAGTGTTATGACATTCTTTACCGAAACCATGTGACACGTCATGTACGTAAAATCGTCGCCTAATATCTGAAGTAAAGGGTTTCCTAATGCAAACAATATTTGCCAAATAACTTTCCAAAAAACAGAAATGGTAAAAGTCAAAGTAATATTAAATTGTTTTTATTTTTTCTCAATTTTCTTTTCTTGAGAAACAACTCTAGCCGTTCAGATAGTGGGCCGGAATGAGGAGAAATGTTAAGGGCAAGAGCGTCCTTTCAGCCGTCACAACGATATCCTCAACAATTCCGCTATCGCACCCTTTTGTGCGTACCCTCTTTCAAGGGGGTGATTTTGTATCGATTCCCTGGCTCTCGGAGGATGGAAGGGGCGCGACGCAAACTGTGGCTACGCAGTGTTTCCAATTCATACCATGGAAAAAAAAAAAAAATTAAACCATTTTCTAACAAGTACAGCAATAATGATATTATTTCCCCAGCGAGCGTGGTTTTCTCAAAGTAAACAATTATGATTCATTTCATGAATTTCAAGGAGAGGATGTGAAGGACGACTTTACATCACGCCATACGCAGTTTTCCATTCATTATTATTGCTCATGTTTTGTAATTTACCCAGGCCCTGAAGATTAACCGATTAAAGGTCGTAACGTCGGCACAAAAATGAAAATGCCGTTTTTCTAAAATACTTCGTATTACTGCATTACTGACTACTTAAACAAATTAGTATTATTATTATTGTGTGGGGTTTAGTCAGTGATTAGTCGGAGATCGTGAGATGCGGTCTGGTGTGACGTAGGTTTTAGAAAAACGTTTTATTTTTCGTGCCAACGTTTCGATCTTTATTGAGATCATCTACAGGGCTCAAAGTGTTTATTTTCCGTGCAGATGTGTCACTCTCAACACGATAGACAAGAATTCTATAACACAAAATACAGATTTTTCATCAACACTTTAGGTCAGAATTGTTATTTTCCAGTAATTAAGTTTTTAAATGAACAGCCATATGGCAAATTGTACCGAATTCATTAAAAACACGATTTCAAGGTAAAGGACAAAATGAAAATAAAGTAAACACTCATCGAACAAATTTTAATAATTGGGCTAATCATTAAAATCAATAAGTCAATAAACGAAAAGGAATAATTAACAGGATATGAAACGAAAAAAGGCAAAAAGTAAATACATTTGTAAATCCATAAATGTTTTAAATTAATTAAATTTTTTGTGGCCGTTAATTGAATATTGAAAGAGGCGTGACAAGTGTTACATAAAAATGTTATGGTTTACTTATGTCGTGCGACTCTAATCTTTAAAAATATTTAGCCCAAAAAGATTCAAATGACAAATCAATGGCTCGAGGTGTATTGCATTGATGGTGTATTCCACGTGTGGTTTTTCCATCATTTAACGTGAAGAGAGTGAGAGTGAGAGTGAGAGTGAGAGTGAGAGTGAGAGTGAGAGAGAGAGACAGGTAGACAGACAGACAGAGAGAGAAAAAAAGAAATATAAAGTAAGTGGGAGATTACACAAAAAATGCAACGTAGAAACGACACATACACAAAAAAGCAAAGTGCTGGGAAGAAAAACATCAATTACTTCGTATTTTTTGTCCTTCATTTATTTTTTTATTTTAGGATCGGATGTTTCTTATTTCTAGACATTTTGTGAGGTGTTATGAAGAAATGAGGATAATGCTGAATTGAGGCAAAGGTTAGTTTGGGGGCGTCCGTCGGAGGACGCAACGAAAAACAAAATCGAGAAAAAGGATGTAGAATAGACAACTACAGTAACAAACATTAAACAAAGAATTTCATTTCAGGACTGTCCTTTTCAATTGTTTAACAACAAACATACTACGAAAGATAAAAATAGGATTTGATTTAATTATCACTTTATTAATAGTGATGGTGAAATGATTAGCAAATAGCTATTCATTAAAACAATTTATCAATATTTAGATAATTTTAGTGAGGTAAAGGAAAGGCAAACGAATAAAATATTTACGTAAGGAAACTGTATGTAAATATTTATGTGTTTGTCAATATTTTGATGTGTGTGGTGAAGACAGGCGTCGGTGAAAGCGGAGGCGGCGGCGGCGGTGGAGGCGGAGGCGGATCGGAATGCTAGTGGCCGGTACGTCACGGCTTAGTAATATCAGGTGATGCGGACGCCGTTGACGTCGGGGGCCAACACGTGATGCCTCTCAGCCAATGGGAGCCGAGAGACGGGGAGGGCTCGGTCTAAACAGGCGGCGCTCCCCACTCGGCCGAGTCAGTTCAATCGGCAGCTCCGTGAGGCATGGGTCGTCTCTTGCTGTGTTCAACGGCGCTCCTTTGCTTACTGGTGGCGACGGCGAAATCCGAGGGCGGAGACGCCCTGAAACAATTCGAGTGCAAGAACGGGATGAAAGTGCAGATGGTATGGAAATGCGACGGGGAAAACGACTGCGGTGACAATTCCGACGAGACTGACCCCGAATGTTTGGAACCGCCGGAGAAATGCCCGGTCGGAGAGTTCCGGTGCGACTGGAAGGTCTGTTTGCCGGAAAGCATGATGTGCGACGGCGAACGGGACTGCTCGGACGGCTGGGACGAGAGACCCAGCCACTGCAAGCCGAAAGGCTGCGAAGAAAGCCAGTTCGAATGCGCGAACGGTGGATGCATCCCGTGGACGTGGGTGTGCGACGGCTCCGACCAGTGCAGCGACGGCTCGGACGAGAGAAACTGCAGCAAGTGCTCGATCGATGAACATAAGTGCCGTAACGGGGCCTGCATAAAGAAAAGTTGGATTTGCGACGGCGACGACGATTGCGGGGACGGCTCGGACGAGAAGGAGTGCTCGGTGGTACCGTGCGACCTGACGAAGGACTTTCTCTGCGATGGCAAATGCTGGCCTCTCACGTTCAAATGTGACGGGGATAACGACTGTTTGGACAAATCGGACGAAGAGGATTGCGATGTGTGCAAAGAGAACGAGTATCTTTGCGCGGACAAGACTACCTGCATTCACAAAGCTTGGGTTTGCGACGCTAACGTCGACTGTCCCGACGCTGACGACGAGAGCTTCGAGATGTGCAGAAACAGCACGTGCTCGAAGGGCCGGTTCCAGTGTCGCGGCCACCCTACCATTTGCGTTTCGCCCACTTCCCTCTGCGACGGTAAGAATGACTGCCCAGACGGTTCGGACGAAGAGAGTTGCCACAATTCCGTGGGACGGTGCAGCGAGGAGGAAATGGAATGCGACGAACTCTGTGTCCACAAGTCGAAGCAGTGCGATGGGTTCAAAGACTGTCAGAACGGCGAAGACGAGCCGGTTGACAAATGCCGCGTGAACGAATGTCTGCACAAAAATGGCGGCTGCCAGCACAAGTGTGTCGACTTGGCCATCGGCCGTGCTTGTCAGTGTTACGACGGATTTCGGCTTTACAACGAGACTGCGTGTGTTGACATTAACGAGTGCGAAGTGTATGGCACCTGCTCGCACAAATGCCACAACGAAGAGGGCACCTACTCGTGTTCCTGCGATGAAGGATACGCCGTGTCACGAGTTGACAGGAGGCGGTGCGAATCGACTATACCGGGCGCTAAAATCATCTTCTCAAGAAATACTGGCATACTTACCACGAACCTGGACGGATCGGACACCAAAGTTGTCATAGGAGATACCGAACGTGCCAGAGGGATGGATTACGATTATAAAACTGGTTATTTATTCTACACTGATCATATCAAAGGTAAACAGCATATATTCCGTTCCCATATGAACGACGGGAAGATCCGTTTTATGATTGTGAAGAACATAAATTCTTCTGATAATCTAGCTGTGGATTGGATTTACAATCATGTGTATTGGACGGATACAGGCAAGCTTTCTGTCGAAGTAGCCAATTTTGACGGTACCATGAGAAAAACTTTAATTAACGATGGGCTGGATCAACCTAGAGCCCTGGCGGTAGACCCTATGGAAGGCTACATCTTTTGGAGCGACTGGGGTATGAACGCCAAAATAGAAAGGGCGGATATGGACGGTACACAAAGGAAGGCACTAGTCGTCAAGGATATAAAATGGCCCAACGGTATTTCTTTAGATCTACGTACAAAAAGATTGTATTGGGGTGATGCTAAACTGAACGTAATCGAATCTGTTAGATACGATGGATCTGCTCGTAAAGAAGTGAAACAATCACCTGAGTATCTTCACCATCTTTATTCACTTACCATTTTTGAGGACTGGATTTATTGGACTGATTGGGAGACATTGTCGATTTACAAAGCGGACAAATTTGACGGTGGGAATATGACCAATGTGATGCCCAACAAGGCATTACACGATCCGATCACAGTGCATATAATTCATCCCTACCGCCAACCTCGGCATGAGAACCGCTGTGCCAATTCTCAGTGCTCACATTTATGCTTTCCAAAACCCAGATCAGCCCTGGGAGAATCTGTGAGCTGTGCTTGCCCCGATGGGCTGCAACTTCTTCCGAACAAGAAACTCTGTGGACTGATTATGCCGTCTACTTCTGAAGCCACACCTGTCACTACCATGACTCCAAAATCTCCTTCGGACACCATAGTCATCGATTTTGAACCAAATATGGAGACAACGAGGGAGATGGACTACGCCATTTTGACTATCATTGTTGCTTCAGGTGTATCTCTTCTCATCCTTTTCATCGCGTTCTTCTCACTAGTCCTTTATAAGCTTTACCTAAACGGAAACATTAAGATCATGAACTTTGACAACCCTATGTATAAAAAGACTGCAACATCACCTTACAACATCGAAGCTCAACTCAGTTACCCTTCGACTCCTAGCGAAGAAGCGAGACATCCTCTTACAAGTACTCTCACAATGGAGTCCACTGTCTACCAGTAATATTCCCTTTAATGTTTTAAGCACACGAAGGTTAATGTTTCCTAAGGTGGCTTTCACCCGACTGAAAACTCCGTCCAATGAGTCCTTTCCTTAGATAATTTCATTAGTATTTTTGTCATTAGCTGTCAAAAACTTTTATTTATTTGTTTTTAGTTTTAATAGTAATTTTAATAATTAAAAAAGTATTATTTTGTTGATTAAATATTTGTTGATTCTTTTTGTACTTTTGTAAATAAATAATTTATATTTTATATAGTTACCAGTTTTGTATTTTATTATTTTTATTGCCTTTTCATTTTATTTTCATTGTTTGAATACAACTTATCACAATAAACAAACCAAATCAAAATCAACTTGTTTCTATAAATTATTTTAATATTTTTTCTGTCTGATTTTGATTTTATTCTCAAGGCTCGAAAAAAAACAACATCTGATGAAGAAAAAAATTAATAAATTAAAACAAACCATTTTGGGTTGTTTTAAAATTACATCTCATTACAATAAACAAAACAAAAAAAAAAATAAAAAAATATTTTGTACTGCTGTTTTGAATAACACATTCGAAAAATTCTACTCAAAGCACTCAAGACAAGCTTGAGTTATAATCAATCACATAGCAGACAATGGAAATATACATAAACTATTTCACATAGCGACAAATGCTTTATGAGCAAAGTTGGCTGAGGAACAAAATGGGCGGCACAAAATTAGCCTCAATTTAATTAGTTGGCGATAGCCTAATTGTAAATACAGGGAAGAAATGCAATAATACGAGAAAAGGATTGATGTATATAATATTAATATATATAAGAGAATTGTAATATTTTAACTCCTGTAAAGAAAATTTTTCTTTTGTATTCTGATTACACAAATAAGTGGAATTAGTAAAACTTGATTTTATTTTTGTAAGTAATTTATTTCAGTCAGGCATGTAATTTTATTTTGAAAATAAGCTTTACTTCCAAATTTCCTCAAGTTCGATGAAAACCTGCAATTAGATCTGTGCCAAATCATAGGAAAAGTTTTATCTTATATCATATGTGTTTATTTATATTATTGTAAATTTAGTCATTTTGTAATAAGCAATAAAGAGATGCAATTTTCTGTATAATTCGCATAATTTTTGATACCCAACCTCTCTTCGTATAAAAAGATTGAAGTATAACCTTTAATCGCCAAAACAGTGTTGCAAGTATAAGTATTTTAAAGTATTAAGAGGCATGATGATAATAATTTTATTTAAAAAATTAGTATTTATAGTGATAATAAGATGCTTTATTTACGAATACAAATTTAGATAGTAAAAAAAAATAAGAAGCTATACAAAAATATGGCTTGGACATCATCAGTGCATCCAACATCCCAAAAATTGAAAAAAAAAAAAAAAATTAGGGATAAAAAATCAGTGCATTTAAATTCTAATAAAATTTCATGCAAAGCATAATTCACACTCTTTGTATATCCTGAAGATTTTTTGTAGAATAGCTTTACGTTGTACGAACGGTTACAGGGAAAATCGCTCGTATCGTCAATATTTTATTTTAACGAAGGCATCAGATGGCGTTACTCAGTTATATTAAAATTGGATCAATTAGGCAAGATGGACTTTACAAAAGTAACATCTGAGGAGCGAGAGAATACATTTTTGTTTTGCCAATATTCTACTTGATTTTAATCAAAAAAGTTGAACGGGCAGCTAAGTTTCCTAAAAACAATACCGTGTATTGAGTATGACTATGTTCAACCATTCGCAAATTTCCTACTTCTATCTCTATTTTTGACCAATTGCTAAAGCTACTCTTATCTGTGGATGAAACTATCCAGAAATGTTGTACAACTCTGGTCTACGTGCGGGAAAACGAAGATCTATCACTTTGAGTATACTAAAAAAATCACAATTATAGTGATGGTGCCCATCATATCTGGTAAACACAACTTTGGCTACAATACAAAAGCATATTCAGATTTAATTTTAAAAAATAAAACCTAACATCTGTCTTTCCGGTTGAATTTCACTTCTGAAACAGTAATTTGGGTGATTCAGAATAATATATCAAATGATGTAAATATTTTCAATTAATTCAGATTTTTTAACTTAGTTGTAAGGTTTTGTGTCTACTACCTAAACAGGATCCTGCTCGTGACATTAGATTTTTCATCTCAACCAAGACATTAGATAAAAAATAGAATTAATTTAAATAATTAAATAGTCAAAACGAAATGTTAATGTATGGATTAATTGAGGTATTCAGTCAATTATGTCTATCCAGTGACCAATTTTTTTTTTTTTTTTTTTTTACAATGAAATAACTTGAAATCTTGAAATTATTTTTAATTCAAAACAATTTTGATAATATATCTTGGGTGGATAAGGTGAACAAGATTCTGATTTTTTTTTTTTTTTTTTCAAGACTTTCAACACTGTACAAGGTGATGGTGAAGCCAATCTTGGAGTATAGGTTCCTTACCTGCCTCCCATATTCTATGACTGTAGGTGGTCTAAAGAAAACGTATTCATACACTTATTTTAGTAATTTTTTTAGACAGATTAATTGTTAATAATCTATTTTTTTTTTTTTTTACAACCACAAAGGTCATATCAGTCCATGGGGTGTCGGTGGTAGCAGTGAATGCTAAATGCAGGGCTGCTGGATTTGAACCAAGGACCTTTACCTTAAAGTGATGAGCTCAGTCTCATCGCCTAAACTGTTACGGCCTCCCAAACCACCATTCATCTACTTTGGTACTAAGACTTCTCCAATGTCATTCAAAAAAACCCTCCAAGTCATCAAAATACAACGGCCCAACGTACTTATTCACTAACTAACACGATCTAACTCAGACTTACTACATCAAAAATGGCTTAAAGTATTTTAATGTAAAACAGTCCATTTAACAGAAGAGCATTAAAATTGGTCCACTTTTTTTTAGCGCTTGCAGTAGGAATGTCAGCCAGCAAGGGTATTTATAAAATTACTTATTCTTACATGTCAACAAAGACTACCCTTTTCCAATAAAAAAAATGTCAATTATAAATATACTGATGAGGAAGGATGAGAATTCTGCAGGCATTTTAACAGGTAGACAATTACTTGCACAAACTGAAATATTTGTTGGTGAAGAATTGGAGGAATACAACATAACAAATTTGAAGATGGTAATTTAGTCTCTGAAATAGCTCACACCAACATAACACTATAGCTGGCTGATAAGCACAGTAAACTGGATGCTAATTGAATTTAAGGTGGCCTAATAAACTCAGAAAGTTTTCAGTATCAGAAGTATCGACCACTTTATTGCCAAGCTTTCGACCTATTTTACGGTTATCATCATGCGATACAATCTTAAATATGTCTGCAGATTGATATATTTACATTTTTACCAGCCATCTTGGGGGACTGAATCAGTCTTTAGGGAAATTTGAAATCTGTACAAACTTAAATATATCATCTGTAGTCACATTTAAGGTTATTTTGACCTCATGATAACCATAAAATAGGTCAAAAGCTTGGCAGTAGCAACTAAATTTAATTTCTCCTTCAAGACCTTACCTTGATCCAGTGTTCAAAACTCAGAAAGGGCAAATGCTTTTCCAGAGCCAAATTATAATTATTTTATTCTTTTATCAGTTGCAATAGGTGAATTTTTCTATGGACAGTTTTTAAATAAGAAAAACCTATTTCTTTGGAAGAAATTAAAATTATGGTATGAATTATGGTTCTCAGTGGATAGAAAATGAAAAATGGATAAAAAAGCATATAATAATTTGTAGGATAAATTCCTTGATCTGGATACAAATTTATTGCAACATGTGAGTGAGACAAAATATGCAACTATAGCAAAATTCCGTCACTTTGCAGACATCAATTTTAAAGATTCAAATGACAACGATTTAGGCTTGGAATTTATATAGGCTCAAATACACACATGTACGTACATACAAACACGGGCCGAGTTGAGTCAATTTGCTTCTCATAGTTCACCGGCAATTCCGTCTTTTACTGTTTACAGTAAATTGCTGGCAGACACAAGAATCCCCCACTACAGGTGTTGGCAGTCTACGGGCAGAATACAGTTTTATTGGTGGGCTCTGAAGAGGGTGCTGTGAATTTAGTGGGGTCAATTTTGGCTTAGTTCAGGTTGTCAGATAGGTTAATTTAGTACCCAATGCATCCAGTTCCACACCCATTTGTACTCACATTCATTTCTAAATTCACTCCTAAAACTCCTTTTACACACCATTCAATCCATTAGGGTGGTGGTGGAGTACTTGCTATTTTACCATCCCCCTACACAACTAGCCTAACTGAAAAGTATCTACTCTTCCGCCAACCCTATCATATCACACATTTACTCTAATAAATACAATTTATTTTTAAATGGCGTTGTGTACTCTGCATATTAGCCAATGCCAGGCAATATGTTATGCATAGAAGGGTATCGTGAAAAAAAAAAGGCCAGAGGCGACGACAGGAATTGAACCCACGACCGTGGGGTCTACAATCCAAGAGTCTCACACTAACCACTCATCTACCCCCCTCCAAATAAATACATTTACTCTCAACAAAACCTAGGTATACACAACTATTATGACTTTACAATAGAACAAATGTGTTTTTTTCAATTATTGGGACAAAAGATCCAAATACTTGCTCCTGTGGTTAAGCATAATTGTCAAATCGAGTGGCATTTGGAACCAACACTCTGAATGGAACCAAGGAATTGCATCTTTCACTCAGGTGGGATACATCGAGTCACCTTTCCTTCCATCTGTCTTTACATTTCTAAATGTGGGTTTTGGCCCAAAAGAGAGTTCCATGTGTTAACACTTCTTTTATTTGATTAGTCCTTTCTTTCAATAGGAGGAAATTATTGTTAAATTAAATTCATGACTAGTAGCCATGATTGTTTAAGTTGCAAAACCAATGTACTGGCATCAGATCTGACAAATGAAAACATATTTGTGATGGGTATAATGATTACACACATTCAAATTGCGCTGGCCTTTCTGCTTCCAAACTAAAGTGTATAACGCTGAAAAAAAGTTCGCTTAACATTTTATGTTGAAAATTCTATGAAGCATTAATAGATGTTACACCCAATATCTCGAAAGGCCCCTTTTAAACGAAGTCTGCTGGCTAGGTTAGCAGAGGTAAGGTGGGTCTTTAGCGAGGCTCGGAAGTGTGGCAAATGAGATTTGACTATATATTTCCTATTCCAGCAGGTACTCACTCCACTGCTTTATTCATTCTACCGATCTACCCACACATCCAAACGGTCACCTTTACCTTTGCTGATAATACAGACGTCTTGTGACAGCTTCCATAATCTCCAAAATCACTTGCAAATTCTCAAACTCCTTCTCTGTCCACACATATAATATTTATTAATAAAGCACACCCACCACTATATCTCATGTTGCGACAATAAAAAAACAATGCACACGATAACTCAGATTCAACCTGGACAACAACAGACATGGAACCCTCAACGAACTGCCAATATCTATTTAACATGCTAAAACAACTACATAATAGAATTTTAAATTTACAAAGACAAAAGGCTATACATTGCCCTGCTGGCTGCTGTACACTTACTGTACAACACTGCAAAGCATTCTAACCTCAGTTGAATCCAATCAATTCAATCCTAAATATTCAAAACAATTGTCCATGCTCCCTTCTATGTTTCTAACATTAAATTTACATTACTTACATTCCTTGAGTACATGAGTACTTCACAATAAGGATGAAACTCAGCTTTAATCCAACTATTCACACTTTAATGTACATGTAGTCACCAAACACATTATTTTTGCAAACAGTACATGCAAGCTTGTGTAACTTAAAACAAGCAAGGTGTTGCTACTTCTCTTTTCAACCCTAAATATTTACTGTTTATTAAAACTACTGAAATCAGTACTGTAGCATACATGATTATCCGGCCCGGAGGACCAACAGTGTATGCTATGGTTTAGAAGTTTTTTCTAACAATAAATATTTAGGGTTGAAAAGAGAACTCGCAACACTTTGCTTTTTTTCCATTGCATTTTATTTGAGGGTAATAATTTGCCTCTCTTGCTACAGTTTTCTTACCACTCCCAAGATGCATAATTTAAATAAAGAAAGACAAGTGCCTGAACACCTACTATCTCATTCTCAAGTCCTTTCACTCAAAAACGAAAGTCGATTTTTCACCCATTAGTTCCATCAAAGTGGGTGTTCCACAAAGAAGTATTCGAGGTCCAATCCTCTACACAATCTACAATGCGTACATGCCTACACATTCAAACACACAACTCACGGCTTATGCAGATGGCACTCCATCCTATCCTAGCTGAAGAAGTAATCGAAAACGTATAACCCTCACTGCAAACTGGTGCATTCATTGGTGGATCAGGTCGAATGAAAAAAGCCAACAAGTAACATTTACGCACAAAAAGTCTGACCTGCCAACCGGTGCACATAAACAACATGTTTCTATTTTCAGTAAAAGAAATATCGACCACTTTTTCTTCTATATCCATGATGATGATGATGATGATGATGATGATATGTCAGGGTGTTGTATACTGCGCCCTTGAAGAGCTATTGTATCCCTCGTTCTCTGCCTAAAGCACATCGGTGAGTCCTATTTCATCAAGGAATTTGATTAATAGGCCCGGTTTTATTGGTTGAAGCTCTTCTATGGTCACATTGTACATCCCAAAACACTTCCTCCTAGTGGCTAATGTCGCTCCGCAGTTTGTTAGCAGATGTGTTGGTGTTTCCTCTGCTTCTTTGCACAATCTGCATGTGCCATCCTGGATTATTCCCATTTTCTTTAGATGTCCATTTAGTCTACAGTGTCCAGTTAGGAATCCTGTTAGGATTCGCAGATTATTCCTGCCTCCTTTGACACATTCTGTGATTTCTTTCTTCCCAAAATTGATTAGAAGATTCTTGGATTGCCTGTGTCCAATAAGCGAATTCCAATGTTCCCTTATTTTCTTTTTGTCCTTCTGTCTGAGATGTTCATTGATAGTGTGGATTCCTATGCCACAGAAGGGTTCAGTTCCTATCAGCGGTGTAGCTGTCCCTTTCTTTGCAAGGGTGTCCGCTTTCTCGTTGCCATCTACACCCATGTGTCCTGGGACCCAGCAGAGGCTTACTTTATTCTGCGTACCTAGTGAATTTAATTTGGTTTTGCAGTTCAGCACCATCTTTGAACTAATGATGTTTGCACTTAGTGCTTTGATGGCTGCTTGGCTATCTGACATGATAGTTATATTCTTGTTTTTGTATCCTTTATCTAGGTTGAATTGGACACATCTTTCTATTGCGTGAATCTCTGCTTGAAAGATACTGGTGAGTTTTCCCATGGGTTCCGAGTATTTGATGCCAGGTCCAAATACTCCTGCTCCTATACCTTCTTGTATCTTTGATCCATCTGTGTACCAAAGGATGGTGCCATTTTTATAGGAGTTGATTTCCATTTCTTCCCATTCCTTTTTGATGCCCAGATGTGTTCGGAATTTTTGATTGAATTCAAACATCCTATTCATGTCATCTCTGGGAGCCATGAGTAATGGATAGTTTTTCCACAGTTTATTACTGTCTCTCCATTTCAGTTTTATTCCTGTTGGAGGTTTCTCTCTGATAAGGTTAATTGTGGTTTTCTGTGCTGTCCTTTCTACCATGTGATGTAGGGGGATTACACCCAATATTTTTTCCATGCTAGTCGTAGGACATGTTCTTATTGCTCCCGTTATGCAGATACATGCTTCTATATCCATACAACATTGCTGCTTTAATTCAATTTGTATTTTTGGATCTATCAGAAAAAAATCAACCTGGAGAGGGTGGAGTGAATTTGTAGAATCCTAGCTGGTATATTTATGCAGGAATGTTATTTTTCTTTAAATAAGGTCTTCTTTGAGATGAAAACATTAGTGTCACGAGTGGGATTCAAACACACAACATTTGGCCAGAAGGTTGAGATGGAGTTGGTATCTGAGTGGGTTGAAGTCGCAAAAACTCAAGTAGTTACGAGCAGCAGTTCTAGCCTGCTACACTTGTGGTAGTTTACCGCCATTAATTAGTAAACAAAGATGGGGGCTTGACCTAAACACTACATTGGCAATCCTTATACCAAAACGTTGAATTGGATTTATGATTTGCAGTGTTTTTGGGAAAGCATAAGGACTACACCTTTAATGAAATCGGATACAGTCTGATACAGGGAGATCGCATGCATTGCATTCAACATTCATGTTTTTAATAACTATCCCAATGATATTACCATGTCATCTATCCGTTCATATTTAGGCTCTCCTAGTTTAAACAAACATTTAAGTACAATATCTGAAAGCCATTGTTTTCATTTGATATCAGTACCCTCCTTCGTGCCAATATTGTTATAGATTATACAATCCCTATCTAATAATTAATAGTAGGAAATTAGTAATTCCTAGGCATGAATAGAAGTTTGACTTGGAGGTTAATAATTTTTGAAGGTGGTTTGACTTAAAATATGAAGATTTTATTGACATGTCGAAAGGTTTACTGGTTCCAAATGTGTCTTCTTGTTGAACTTAACTCTACAACGTGCTCATAACGTAAACCACATAAATTCACTAGTTTCGCGGTCCGCTTGACCATTTAATATCTTTTATATATATTTAATTAAGGTTTCCAGTTGAGACAAAAAAGTCAATAGCACGAGCGGGATTCGGACCCACGATCTTCGGCTTTATACGCCGCTGCTCTACCCTTTGAGCTATCGTGACTCCGAACCAATCAGACACTAACTTCTCATCTCAACGTCACCTTTTGAATTTTCCCTCCTTTTTGCCTTTTTTCAAATGTCGTGTATTTGATTCTCGGC
>CM077109.1:4048257-4089479 GCA_039619505.1 Cimex hemipterus
TCCCTCCTTTTTGCCTTTTTTCAAATGTCGTGTATTTGATTCTCGGCCACGGAGAGGTTTAGTGAAGTATACTTCATTTTAAACTTATTAAATTCACTACTTTCTTGGCCCATCTTTTAGGCAAACCCGTCTTTTCTTTGCCTCAATGCAAGAAGAGATAGTTAAAAACCCAAAGGTATTTCGTTTGTGAAAATACGTTTATAAAAATAAATAAAAGAATGGTGGTTGTAGGAGTTTTATTCGTCATAATCAGGGCAGAGACCTGCTGAGATGATTATCCTCCAGCTCGTTTTGAAAACCAGGTCAAATCCTCTTAAAGAACGATTAACAGTCAAGTCTACTGTGTCTTTCAGAATGTTTATGTTTAGAAATAATTCACGCCTTGCCTAAACAAATCGTTCTGTAAATTGATGGTCAATAGCCATTCAAGTCGTTCTCTTATCGCTACTCTAAAGCTTTGTTCATTTGTTTCATTCTGTCACGTTTCAGCATTAACGTGTCCTTTGTGTTGTGGGTTTGTCAAACTGCCGTTGATAATGAAATCTGCCCGAACATTTTAGTCATGTTCGTGGTTTTACTGGAACTGGAATAGGTATTCAAAGGACTTTTATCATGTGCGTATCTTTTTTTAAATGAATATGAAAGATGTAACTGGGACAGCTAAAACTGGAATGTATTTGACTGAATATATTTCAAGCAGCCTGCCTCCTCTTCAGCTAATCCCATTTTTCGGGAGAGACTCAAAAATGGCAACACATGTGTAGGTAAGTAGTAAACGATATAATATTCATTTCACTACATTGCCAATACAACATCGATTTAATGTCAATATTAAATATACACTACAGCGAGTAAAGAGTTACAGTACAGCGTTTCGTCATTTCCGATTTTCTATCATTCGATAATAAATTACATGAGGTCGCACATATTATTATCTACATACTCATCACAAATATAACAGAATTACCAGGTCATTTCAATATTTGGCCATATCCAAATCAAATCACATCACTATCGGAGACAGTCAACTAGGTTATACGTGTATATATATTACGCAGGGCGGGCGACCAGGACCCGAGGGGCTAAAAGCCTGGTCCGGGGACCTGGTCGGCTCACGAGTCCTGCATAAACCTATTGGACTTATTTACAAACCCCAGGATTGTGGACCATTTTATCCTGAGGTGTGTTTTAGTTATGTCCTCTCCTTCGAAAGTGTCGAATCTTTCCCTGGCATACCTATCGCATTCACCTAGGTAGTGTCGAGCTGTTTCTTCTTTTGTCTCGCAGAAGGGGTCTGATAGGGTGCCCATTATGAAGAGGTGTCTTCTCAAGGGGCAATGGCCCGTTAGGATACCTATCAGCCTCCTAATTCTCCTCCTAGAGTTGGAGAGTAACCATTTCGCTTCCTTAGGTTTGATTTCCTTCAGAAACCCCATTGATTGCCTGCATCCGGAGATCGTCTTCTATTCTTTGAGGAATTGTTTCAATCCCCAGCAACTTATACTCTCTTTTGCTGTGCTTAAAGAGTGGGGTAATACTGGTTGTGGCTCGACAAACGCAGTATTTGATCCTTCCTTGGCCAGGCTGTCCGCCTCTTCATTGCCGTAGTGTCCCTTATGAGCTGGTATCCATATGAGGGTTACCCTATTCTCATACCTGGTAATGATCCTGTTAATGAGTTCAACCGTTTCCTCCACCAGTCTAGATGTTGATAATTCTTTTTGTAATGATTTTAGACTGGCCTGACTGTCAGAAATGTTTTTAATATCTTTTCCCCTTATCCAGTTAGCCATAAGTGTTCTGCAGCAGACATTGAAGACAGAGGTGTTATTACCAAGAGGTGAGGAGATGCTGATTCCTAATTTGGGTATGTGTATTCCAGCACCGCTTCCCTTATCCTTAATGAGTGAGCCATCAGTGAAGCAGTCAAGGCTGCGATGGTCATCTTCCGGTTTATAGTTACCGTCACAGGGAGTAACTACCTGAAAGTACTTTTTCCCTAAAGGTGTTTTCACCTTTTTGTCGCTTACACGCAGTAGTTGGTTGTTGACCTTACTCACAATAGGTATAACATTTTCGAGTGTCCTATATAATTTCCCTTATGGTTCCAGCTGCCTTCACTGATTAGTCTATAGCAGCTGGTTAATGCTTTAACCTTGACCTCAATATGTAGTGGTGAGGTTATACGTGTACAGTTTATACATATCATGGCAAGAATGAATTAGCAGTTGGAATTGTCCTAGTTGTCAACGTTGATTTTTAAATTTTCCTTTATTTTATGCTCCAATAAATTACTACTAGTTTAATATGTGTACATTCAGTTAAATACAATTATTGTTTTTATGGATCAATATATCACTATGTGCCATGTTAAGTTAAAGTCGATTGAGTGGATAAACTTACAAGAATAGATTTTATGTTTGTTCATGTGACGGGCCAAAGATGGCGGCCGGTTATCCCCTGAAATTATGCCGTATCGCTCAATGGTGATCTCTGTTCTCGAATAACGTTTTCCAGTTGGTTTATGCATTGACCTTTTTTCCCACCCCCATAGGGTAACCATCCTTAGGGCCTAGGCACGTCCTACCATCTACTCCGGTGCTAAGGGGTAACCAATGTTGGCGGCATTTTACCTATTACCTTCCTTAACTTTCCTTCTCCTTTCCTTTTCATTCCCTCTCTCCCCTCTGCTTTGGCAGAGGATTCCTGGGTTACTGAATCCCCCCCCCAGGCAACGGGTGCATCAGTAGGGAGTTCGCAAGCTCTCCCGGGTGGGCTATCAGTCTCACCTTAAAAATAAAACTAAACCAAGGGAGGAGAGTGCCCAAGCGGCTCTGCTAAATGAGGTTGAATTCGTGGTAGGCGTGGTTTGCAAACAACTCGTGCCTTAGCTGGAGGGTACCAGCCAACCAGATCGGGGATAGAGTGCCTTCTCTATCTCTCCGTGTGTAGTGAAAGGCATAGCCGAGAGGCTATGCTGGAAACCACAAAATTGCCTTTTTTAAGGCACATGTATGGATGTGCTCCTTTCAGGGCACTCAGAACACATCGCTAGCCAAGGGATGTGACTAGTCCATGCATGCAAAATCTTCCTGGTGTGCCTTCGGGGAGAAGTCCCCTAGGCGATATGTCCGGACGTAAAAGATCATCATGGGTCTCAACGCTCATGAGCAAAGATGGGAACAACTGACCTTTTTGTCATGACCTTGACAGTATACGCGCGGCTTTATAATTTAGCCAGAATTCTTATTTCATACGATCAGCTACCGTCGAAAACAACCTTTCAATGTGCTTTCTTTTAGTACTGCCGTCCAATCGTTTTCCCATTGTTTCAATTTATCCTCTCTCGTCTTAGCCTGTACGTAACTAAAAAGTACTTAGTGGACAGTTATTTGTTCTGAACTATTTGCTATTTTTTTAGCTAATGCATCAGCTTCTTCATTCCCGATGTTTCCACAATGAGGCGGACGTTCCAGGCGGCTAGCGTGATTTCTTATTTTTTCGCCCATCCGAATATTGTTTTCACAGTCTTTGTTTGAAAACAAAGAAACTTTATAGTCTGCCCAAATTTGCGACTATTCCGTCCAATTTTTGGTTATTAGGGTAATTCACGATATTTGTAAGATCTGTATGTAACTCATGCTAGCTCGAATAGAGAAATATCCATTCAGAACGTGAACGCCCCCTTCTTTTCTTAAAATGATAAATGTTAATTTTTCCGCAATTCTGCTCGTGGCGATTTGTAGAACAAAAAATAAAGCTAAAACTGTGTTTGAACGCTTTTTTTTGTGTTTGTGACTTTATTTTCTACCTTTAAGATGCCAGAAGTTATAAAAAATGAAAATTAATCAACTTATTCATTCAAAATGCTATCTATGCACTTGAAAAATACTAACAAATGACACGCTTCAATTCGTGCCGACATACCTAACGTCTTACAGCATACAACTTTATATGATATGGGATGTGTCTATTATGAATGAGGGTATAAGGATAGGTCAAAAATTATCAAAACAAACGTATTGATGTGATTAAATTAATGGGTATTTAAGAATAAAAATACGTGTAAACAAAAAACAGCTGTTAAATTCATGGCTGCCATATTGGTTACCTCCGCCCTAAAGGATAGCAATGTTAGGGCAAGTCAGAAATAAACAAAAGAATTGTATTAGTCTGATTTAATGATGTGTGTTTAAGAATAAAAATACATGACAACAAAAAGCAGCTGTTAAATTCATGGCTGCCTTGTAGGTTACGTACGCCCTAACGGATAACAATGTGACTACATTTTCAACTTAACACGTAACATTGGCCCTGTCCTGTTAGATCGTGCATTGTTAACTACTCGATTCTCACTAGTCTACGTCATCATTTTCCTCGACACAATCTAACAGAGTTAACAGGGTTAACACAAAAATCGTAAAACCCCTACTATCTTCTCACCCTGCTAAGGTTTTCGAGATGGGCAGTAGTTCGGCCTTAATTTGTACTAATTGAAATGAATTGTTATTGAAGGAATAATATACATATACAATTATCTTCAAATTTTTGTAATTAAAATTCTGCCCATAAAATATCAAAGAAATAAAGTTGCTTTTTTTTAATGATTCAAATCAGGGTTACTGTCCAAAACAATTTGTTTCTCAGTCTACACCTTAACTTTTCCCTGTACTGTTTTAATAATCGCGATGGCCAAGTGAATCTACTATTTTATTTTTTAAGGAATAAATTTTTAAAAAATTGTTTCAAACTGTAAAATAAAATATTTCCGTGGTATATTTCATTTTAACCGACAGTAGGGTTGGTTAGGAAGGTGGTATGAAAAATCGTATAAAATTATATTGTTTAAAACAGCCCAAACTGGGGTCGCCGACAAACGACGCCTTAAAAACTGTCGTTTTGTTATATAACATAGCGGCTTCGGGTAGTTCAAATACCGGCGAGAATTTATTGTTTTTCAGTTGTTTTTTTTTTCTGGGAAAAAGCACGCACGGATTTACGGCCAGACCTAGTCGAGACTATAAAAGCCGACGTAGACTAAACAACGACCTTCTAATCTAATGTAGCACTGATTTGAACACATAAAAATATAAAACCAACGATCAAAAAATTATAAAAACTCATAAATCTTTGATCTCCTTTAATTTGGTTTATATTACAATAAGAATGTTGTAATTAATACAACGACAAAATTACATACACATAGTTTGAAATAAACTGCAAAAAATATGAGTGTCCTGTTCTCACGCTACTCGACGTAAATGGTGTAGTTGTATGAGCAAAAACCATGATATAAATTGTTAGTTAAATATTGTAAGCAAAGCCGTGTAATAAATTGTTCGTTAAATTCATTATATCAAAAAATGGTATTCCGGTGTTGTGATCCATTTTCTGCTCGACCATTAAAATTATTATTATTATTTTTTTTAAATAAAAACGAATGAATTTTTGATCTTGGTTAATTTGATTTATATAAAAATAAGTTTGTTGGAAATAATATAACGACAGCAATACATGAGGTTTGAACGAAAATTTCAGTGTCCGTTTCTTTTGTCTTCCACTCTACTCCACGCTACCCGACGAAATTCTGGCCAGGGAATCGCAGAGCGTAGAGTGGGGTAGCATTGCGTGGCATCTGGCAGATATGCACTGGGTAATACGACCTTATAGAAAAAAAGGACGTGGGATTTGCGCATAGCGTTGTGTTTCGGTTTGTTTCCCGCTTAAATTCAACAGAGCCTTTGGTAAAGCGACAGAAAAAATGTTGTGAACCTGCAGTCTCTTCTGATGGGAAAAAAAGGATCCCGGTTCATATGTCTCGGGGTGCAGCTACAACTATATGAGTACCTTGTTTTGACGATATTCGAAACCGCAATTTTATGAGAAAAACCATGAAATAAATTGTTAGTTCAATTCACTATATCACAAAATGGTATTCCGCTGTTTTGATCCATTTTCTACCAAACCATTAAGATTATTATATTTTAAATAAAAACTAATGAATTTTTGATCTCGATTAATCTGGTTTATAATGAAATATGTATGTTGTAATTAATATAACGACAGTAATACATGTAGTTTGAATAAAAATATGATTGTCCGGTTCTTTTGTCTTCGGCTGTACTCGATGCTACCCGACGAAAATCTGAACAGTGGGGATTGCAGAGCGTAGAGTAGGGTAGCGTTACATAGTATCGGGCAGATGCACGGGGTAATACACTATTATGGAAAATTGTATTTCGGATTTGCGTCTGGTAGCATCGGGTAGCGTCGCATAGCGTTGCATGGGGAAAATATTTACAGGCGGAAAGATAAAATTAACCTTGTCGGTAGAAGAAGAATTTATCAGTCAACATGTTAACGGAACACCCAACGGAGCAGTTTACATAGTCTGCACTTTCAAAAAATGCAGACAACCTATTCAACCCACAGCAAGGGTATTACCGGGAAAAATAAATCCACCCAAGCTGAAAACGTCACGCAAAGCGTCCACACTTTTGATTACATATTAGATATTAAAATCATGGAGTGATGTGTACCATGCTCCAAAACCGCCAGTTGCGAACACTTGAAATTGAAAAAGCAATTAAACAAAACCCAAATTCCGTACTAGGAGAACAAACTCAATTTCCGAAATCCCCGCTCCGTGACCGGTTTGCCAACAGATCAAACAACTAACCGCTAGTCCCAAACAATAGACTGATAACTTTCAGATCCTATATTCCGACTCCGAAATCGATGATCCTCCCTATTTAATTTTTCTGCTCTCTCTTCTACTGTCAATTTCCGTGTTGGTATTCTCTAAAGGTTTCACTCTAAATAACACATTCTTGACAGACAACTCGCCATTTCCATGTCGTCCAGACATCCACTTTTAACCTATTACTATTACATTTTGGTATATACTTGATTATTAATTTACATGAAATTTAAATATGTAATTTCCTGTATATAATTTATACCAGTTAGGTCGATAATTTGGCGATGCAGGTACAGAAAAACATTTTCTTTATCATACCAACGTTTCTATCTTTGTAGAAATCATCTTCAGGGCTGATGATCTAAACACCGATCGAAACATCGAAAATGTATCTGTACAATTTAAACAATTTTTATAAATCCCAGGCCCTGAAGGTGATCTGAAGAAAGATCGAAACGTTGGCACGATAAAAAATGTCACACCGGAACGCATCTCACGATCTCCACTTAATCATTAATTAACGGTCACAAAATATCCTCCAGCTTTGTTGGTTAGTCCCTGAAGATGAAGAAATGAAGCTAGAACGAAACGCGTCTGATGAAATAAATGCCCATTGTGGGAAAGTTAATATACGGTATTCACGATGTTTGTAAGAAATGTCCAGCAAGATTGTGAACGCCCCCTTCTTTTCTTAGGATGGTAAACATTAATTTTTTAGCAATGCTGCGCGTGGTAATTGGTAGAACTACAAATATATAACAGTCCTTGAAGGCTTTTTGTTGTTTGTTTAGTGTTAAATTGTAAGACGCCAGAAGTTAATAAAAAAGGAAAATTAAACAACTCTTTCATTCAAAATGCTATATTACACTCGAAAATAATTAACAATTGATACTTTTAATTCGTGCCGACATACCTAACCTGTAAGCTAAGGTCTAACAGCTTCCAACTTTATAGGTTAGGGGATGTATCTAGCATGAATGAGTATATAAGTTCAGATCAGAAATTAACAGAAGGAATGTATTAATTTGATTTAATTAATGTGTATTTAAGAGTAAAAATATATGTACAAACTAAAAAACAGCTGTCATGGCCGCCATGTTTGTTACCTACGCCCTAACGGATAGCAATGTTAACGAGCCGATTCTTACAAGTCTAGGTTATCATTCTTCTCGATCTAACAGGATCTAACAGAATTAACAGGGTTAACACAAAGATCATCAATATCCATAAATTTATTTCTTGGACATCACCTTATTATCAAATCCCACAAAATTAGGATGGACACTATAAAAAATCTTAAATATTTCTACAGATTGACATATTTAATTGTTTTTAACATCTTAAATTTTCTTGAAGACCCACTCAGTCCTAACATTGCCAAGGAGTAGTGCCAGTAATAATAAAAACCGAACGTTTTAAATGTACAAAAGTCTATCGTAATAATAGTTGAAAAACAGTAATTATTCTTGTTCAAAGTCTCTTGAAATGGTCGGAAATGATAGTAAATGTTCAAATACATTTATAAAGATTATCTCTGACGAAATTTTTGTCCTTATGGTCAGTATAAATTAAAGTTAGATGAAAGTGGTAAATGTTTGCAGGTGGGTTTGTGTGCGTAAAAGCCGCAATTGCGTTGGAATCTGAAGCCTCCCAGCGATTTCAAAACTGCTTTTACAACTCCGCACAAGTCTTGTGTGATTGTATTTATGTAAATCTTCAACTAGAACGCGATCGGTAAGTCTTTAATACAAGTTGAAGTTCAAATAGTAACGTGAATTATTTTGGCCCAAACAATATCATGAATATTGAGTTGTCAGATAATTTCTTACTAGGTTGTGGAGGATTGATCGCTCCTGTATGTGACTTTGGTGCTCCGTTCTGATCTCATTTTGTACACGCTGATTACAGCAAAAAAAAAAAGACGGAAGACAGGATTGGCCCCCGTCGTTTCAAATCCCACCCAGGACCATTGTAAAGTGGGGAGTCTTATTTAAGTCGCGGATAGACCAGACCGCACTTAAAAGAAGTGAGAAGTGCAGAGGACAATTCATACAATTTCACAATTCAGTATAACCAAGGAAGTATATTGTTTTATATTTTTATAAATATTATCACAGTAAGTACTTAATTATATAAATGCATGCCTTTTTTAATTCAATTTTTCACATTTTAAAAGCTTTATGAAAATTAATTTTGGGCCATAGTTTTATAAAACTGATTGGAAAAATTTGAATTAACGTTAATAACGCCATTTAGATTATTTTTATAGTAACAGTTAGTAATGGTAAAACAAATTGATGCAATTAATTCAAATCTCTTTTGAAGAAGAATTCATTTTACAAACTGTTTCTTTTGCTTAATTGTGATAATTTGATTTGTTGGTTTGTAGGTTAGGGAAAACTGACGTTGTTATAAAACGTATATTAATAATAAAGATAATTATTCGGATATCGTGAGATGCGGTTTGGTGTGATGTAGGTTTCGGAAAAACATTCTCTTTATACCCACATCACACCAGACCGCATCTCACGATATCTGAATAATTATCGATTAAGGGTAACTAATCTCTACACAACATAATAAATAAGTAATTTGAAAATGTGATGTTCGTTGATCGATCGGCAGATAATGGATGTAGTGTTCCAATTTTCGAAGAGGTCATCATTAGACAGGTGAAAAAAGACTAATTCTTGGGTTCAAGTAGCATTCGGCAACTTATAGTGCCATCATCAGCGCCCATTTTATTACAAATTCAAATCATTACATAATAACATACAATTAACAATTTATGTTGTAAAATGCTGTACATTCCCAATGCTCATACTTTCCCAAGGATGAAGAAACGATTAATGTGAAAAATATTGTAGAAATGTTTTAGGTTTAAGGCTATGGATCACACGGCAAGCAGAATACATTTTGACTGTGAAACAGTCATCTACATAAAATTATAAGTACTCTCACATAATATTTATATTTGAGATTGACAATAATTTACATTAATTATGTAGAAATCGTGAGATGCGGCCTGGTTTGATGGAGGTTTCAGAAAAACATTTTCTTTATCGTGCCAACGTTTCGATCTTTTATTGAGATCATCTTCAGGGGTCAAAGTGTTTGTTTTCTGTGTAATTGTGCCATTCATGCGTGTCATGTTGACAGTGCCCATCTGCGTCGAAGTATGCAGTTGTAAATAAGAAACAAAAAGTTAAAATAAAAATAATTGTCGAGATATCGTGAGATGCGATCTGGTGTGTTGTATGTTGGGGCACTCTCAACACGACAAGCATGATTGGCGTAAGTACAGAAGACAAACACTTTGAACCCTGAAGATGATCTCAATAAAGATCGAAACGTTAAAGTATGTATACCGTTTGATTACATTAATTGTTAATTGTTTGTTACTTTACTCAAAGCTCGTGAACCCAGCATTTACTCATTTTTGAACCTTATGAAAATTTGGAATCCTACATAAATATATAGTATGTTTTATAATTTATGCAATATTTATTACATTATATTCTCTCTATCTTCTTTGCATCTCACTTACTTATATCTTTTTCTCCCTGGCTCTTTTCGTTCTCTCACCTCCTCTTCACCCTCCCTCTTTCAGTCTTTTATTTACTTATATCTTTTCTCCCTGGTTCTCTTCTTTCTTTCGCTTTCGCCCTTTGTATCTCGCTCCATCTCTCAATCTCTCACTTACTTCACTTACTTATATAATTTTCTTCTTTCTCCCTTCTTCCCTCTCTCTCTCTCTCTCTCTCTCTGTCTGTCTGTCTTTGACACTCTCTCTCTCTCTCTCTCTCCACAAACCAATATATTCGCAATTAAGGATTAATTAATACCGATTATCATTTCAGCATGTTACCAAACATAGCATAATTAATTATAGTATAATTAGCCCACCATGCAGGATGGGAAATCTTTAATTAATCTTCGGTAATAAGTAGCATTTATATTATTTAAACAATATATGTCATCAATTTTATAGTTAGTTGTTTTTACACTGAAAAAACCACCAGTGATGATTTTTATGCAAACGTAACAAGGGAAAATTGCCGGCCGGCAATTGTCGATCTTTCACCAATGGAATTTTTTCCTCTTGGTTGTTTTTCAGGCGTTTCGGCAAATTGAATTTCAGCAATTTCTCCCTTCTGGGTTACGAACGGTTTCCATGCTAAAATTTGAGTCACATACAAAACCGAAACAGTAATAAGCTTGTAAAATATTTTTTAACAAGTTGGAGGGGCGAGAAAAAAATTGAAAAAAAAAATTATTGATATTTATTAAATAGTCCCACATATTGGTAGGCGATTGTAGTTTCAATATCTTAAACGACTAAGAGGAAATAACAATATACCTCTTAACTAATCGTTCTATAATAAGCAAATATGGGGAAGAACGATAATATTTTCATTCTTCAAGGGGAAAAACGGTGACTGAAAAATACTCATGCAATCTACTGGTTTGGAAGGTGTGATAAAAATATGAGTTTCATCAAGCTGAAAGATAATGTTAAATTGCTTGTAGTAGAAGGTTTAATATTAAAGACAACCAGCCATTTTCATTTGGAGCCTTTAATTGCGATCAGGCTTTATTCGAGTGGAGAAAACGGCTCTTCGAAATTATAAGCATAATTACTCTTTTCTTACTGTGGAGCGGCTAAGAAATCTAAGAAATGAAGAACAATTCATTTTCTACAGAATCAGGTTTTTGGAAGATATCTAAGCGCAGTATTAACAATAATCGGATGTCACTAACGAAATGTCCACCAATAGAAGAGTAAGTGTGGTATTCAATTTTTTTAAATTGAAGAAGGACTAAAAATAGCCCACCAATATTCAACCATTTACTAGCATTCTCTTTTTCCTCTCATGTCTACTAAGTACTAGAAGATTTATCCTATTATTTTTGAATGTGATTACTGATCAATCTTGACCGTAAACCTCACTATACATACGGCGTCCAGTGCCGGGGAGGAGGGTTCGTGGAACGAGTGTCATCGTGATCTTGGTTCATCCTTAACTTGGTGGATTTAGTCTGTCTTATATTTTCGAGTTCATTTTTCGTCCAATCTGTATATTGGGTAGTTTCATGCTTGTCTGCATTGTTAAGGGTTGGTGATTGATTTTCTCCTCCTAAATTTGTTCTTTGACACGTATTTTATTTTTCGTACTGTCTGTCCGATCATTCTTAAGTTATGGCGTATATTCAACTTTAGTAATGTGGCTTGGTTTTGCCACTGTTTTATTTTATTTGTTAATAAGACCACAGGAGGCATGTCACGCCTTGGCTCTATACAGGTTACCGGGCATGCAGCCGGGCTTAAGAAGGGTTCTCGAGCACGATTGCGAGTTTCACAGTCCCCTATTCCGCGTTTTAAGGGAAATTGAATTTTTTATTGTATATAATATGTCTTATGTGTTGTGCCTATGTTTTGCCTGAGTGCATGCATTTATTAGCGTGAATGGCGAGTGGTGAGAGTGACGTATAACGTCATCATCGCCCTTGAACGTTGAGAGCGTATGAGTGTGTGTTCGGGGTAGATGGTGGAATATTTATAAAAGTGCATCATCGACCTCAATCTGGATTAGTTTGAATATGAATCGGAATGAGTAAAAAAAAAATCTTGCAACTTTTCGAAAGTTGATTAGACTAAAAACTTTACTTGACGTTTTTTTTTCCAAAACTAATTTTATTGGTACTTTTATTGTCATCGTGTCATATGCTGAACTGATCAATCATTTTACGAAGTCTGTCTATTTTCACTAGCTGTCGTTTGGCTCAATGACACGATTCCTCACTGAATTTGGCGAGAGGGCGAAATGTTTTTGAATAATGCGTAAGCCAGCAAATAGACAGGCATATTGAGGTAAACCGGGCTAGATCAGTACGTCATAATTCAACTTGTATAAAAGAGAAAAATAGATTAATTGTTTTTATTATAATTACAAATACGATACAAATATTTAATTAATTGATTGTAAATTTGAACGTATAAATTTCCCAAACTAGAGAGTCCATATTTATATGGAAAGGATTTTTTTTTTTTTTGTAAAAAGAACTACTTGTACAAACTGGATATATAGGTAATTGAAATTGACAACTTTTCTATGTTAGATATGAGGTTGTGGGACGGATTTCTCATTAAAAAAGAAGCTTGGGTAACTTTCGCAAGACTTGATGGAAAGAAGACCTCTTCTTTTCTAGTGTTTGAAATAAAAAGAAAATTAAATTATATCCTTCAAAAAGAACTCAAGTTGTTCATTCTGTACTGCTTATTGAAAAGAAGCAACGTTGTAACATTTCAATTTGGTAGGTTAATTATAATTTCGACAAAAGTTTATTTTGTATAATTTTTCGACGTTTCTCGACCAGATTGAAGAGATTTGATGACGTATAGTTTAACGTTCACATATATCCACTACCATGAATAATTAAATCCTTATTACAAAGGGCAAATTTGCGTTTTAAGTTAAATTGCCTGCTTCAGAAACAGGTGACTAATAAAATTAACCATTATTACAACACTCAATCCTAAACTAGTTTTAAATGGATAAAACATAATGTGTAGAGATTAGTGGCCGTTAATGGATAATCATTCAGATATCGTGAGATGCGGTCTGTGGTGATGCAGGTATCAGAAAAACATTTTCTTCATCGTGCCAACGTTTCGATCTTTTATTGAGATCATATTCAGGGACTGGGAATTACAAACATAGTTTACATTTAGAAAAAAAATCTATATGTATTTAATGTAAACTATGTTTGTAAATCCCAGGCCCTCAAGATGTTCTCAATAAAAGATCGAAACTTCAGCACGATAAAGAAAATTTTTTTTCTGATACCTACATCACACCAGACCGCATCTCACGATATCTGAATAAATAAAACATAATTGAAAGCTATAATATAATTCCACTATTACCAATTAATGTTATTCAATTAATTAAGGTTTTTAGTTAAGATAAAAAAGTCAGTGTCACGAGCGGGATTCGAACCCATAACCATCAGCTTGATACGCCGCTACTCAACCACTTGAACTATCGTGAATTCCATCCACTCAGATTAACTTCCCATGTCCACCCAACCTTTCGAAATTTCCCTCTTTTTGGCTATTTTTCAAATGTGTAATCAATTTGATTCTCGGCGAAAAATGAAATGGCTACAGAGAGCTTTAGTAAAGTCTACTTCATTTTAATGCATTAATGTCATTATTTTTCGTGGTCCGCTTCAATCAATCAATATCAATTAATATCATTCAATTAGGATTTCCAGTTGAGATAAAAACTTGGGTTCGAATCCCGCTCTTGATACTGATCTCAACTAAAACCCTTAATTAATTGAATTATAAAATAACTTTTACATTAAAATATATTTTTTTTACATCTGATTCAAACATTTTGTCGTTGCGCTTCTATTATTGGGTGTAATAAAAATTTTGTTGTGCTAATATGAATTGAAAAACACACAATATTTTTCTTAATATTTTACACTCCATGAAATTAATTGTGTCAACCTGCTTCAATATGTAGTTATCTTATGAAAAGGAAATATTTTATGTCACATTTGTCTGCACAGGTGTATAATTCAAATGTTAAACAATAGATTTATTTAATGTTTAATTGTGAAAAAGCGCATTTTTAAAGCATAATGATTAATATTAAAATAAAATTTGTTAACGCTATAACTCATTTAAACCACACTAAAAATTGCGAAGTTTACCATGTAAAGCTTATGTGAAAAACATGGCCTGTCATCATAAACAGTGAATTGTAATAAATTAGTCACAATTAATGCAAATGTTCATACTTGTTTATCGCATACATCATAAACTAGTTGGTAATTTTACAATATTCAGACGTCAGTAATGACAAAATAAAAATTAAACAGCACGATGACAAAAGTGCGGTTGAAATTATTCATTATTAAAGTTCTACTTTGACTACGGAGAGACCTGAAACACATTCACAGGAGGTCAGGACATTTGACACCCATCCGTAATTTCTGTAAATTAAAGAGCAAACTCTGACTAGGCCGTACTTTTCGTGTAATTGTTAATTCATGCGGTTACCCGGAGATTACTGCAGAGTCAGAATTTGGAAAATTTTCAACGTTGATGCAGCGAACCGAGCTAACATCCTTCCTTTCTTTGACTTACCTTTGGCCATGCTTTTATGAATTTTTTTTGTAACGTTAAAAACATAGAAAATTAAATATTGAATGTTTTGAAACTGTCAACACGTTAATGTATCTTTATAACGCAACATTTTTCAAATAAACAACAACAAAACACTCTTGTCCAACGTTCTCTCCATTATTTATATTGATAATAACCTGTTTTAAATAGTATAAATTATGTAACGCAAACTTTGGCCCAAAAAAGAGACATTAATTGACTATTGTGATATCCTAATTAATCAAAATAACAAATATATGTATATATATATATATATATATATTTAGTACTTATTATTGTTAAATTTATAATCGATTTTGAAATAACAATTTTGTCAATTAAATTCGCTAGTTTTCGTGGTTCGCTTGACCAATTAATATCTTGTAAAATTAATGGAATTATAATGAATTAAAAACGTTCCAATTCACATTTGAGCACTGTAATTAATCTTTTTATGTAAAGTTTTTAGTTGAGATGAAAAAGCCAGTGTCACGAGAGGGATTCGAATCCACGACCTTAGCTAAAAATGTCACTGCTTTACCACTTCATTTCTCGTGATTTCGATCCACTCGGACATGAAAAGATCAATTAATTGGGTAAGAAGTAATTGGGTTAAAAGACTAAATATAATGGATTTGAGCAGTATTTTTATTCAGTAACAAGGTATCTTGTACAGAATGAAATGATTTACGCACACTTGACGAGTGACCAACCAGAAAGTTGGTCGATATTAAATGTTTCCAATCTAATAATGTGATAATATTTTTGATCGTCGTTTGTCATTCTGCTTTAAATATTGCTCAGTTCGATAGATATTTATTGTTTTACTCTCGGTGTCTGTTCGAACGATAATAATACGTCCAGTGGTTGTTAATAACATAATACGGTTTGGTGAAGCTTGATATAGATAACCTTTCTGTCTAATGTAAACGTTAGATATCTAATTACGTGTGGAGCCCGGACATCAAGAGGATTGTGCAAATAAAATGCTAATAAATTACACAGAGAATCCACAAAGCAGTACGCCCAACCGCAGGCTATTTCTTTATGAACACAGTGTCAAATAATTTCCTGAGATTCAAATCGTTCTTTGAGCGCAATTAACCTTTTAGAATAACCCTATACTGTTTTACTTTATTAGCCTCCAGTTATGCACAAATATTACAATTAATAATTTTAAAACAAAATATGATTTTCAAAAACAAATATTATTTTTAAGAAAGTAGATTAAATACTAATACGGTTTTGTTGGAAAATCGTTTTCAAAAGTGAGAAAGACGGTGAGCTGGGTCGACAGCGAAGCTCTCACGTACCAAGAGCGTTGTAGAGACCTCGTAGGATCTGTCTCGTTGATGTAAAAACGTCCTCACACTTAGATAGGCCTTCTCAGGTTGACACACTTACTTTGCATGTAGAGAAAGGTTACACGATATGGCCCACTAAATTGATTGTCATTCCTTGGCTGTGTATAGAAAGCGCGTAGGAGAAATCTAAGCACCCCGTTCCGATTTTTGGAAGAAACAGGTTTTGTTTTGTCGATAGTCCTTTTATTATGATATCATGTAGCATGATAGTAACTGTATTCATTAACGCGAAAGTGTTGCGTGAGAGGGGTGATGGCTGAATATTGCCTACCCAATCAAAACATAGGATCTGTCTCGTTGAAGTAAGGTCGCCCTTTCACTATTAAGGATAGGCCTTGCCAGGTTAACACACTTACTTTGCATGACAAGAAAGGTTACACGATATGGCCCACTAAATTGAATGTCATTCCTTGGCCGTGTATAGAGAGCGCGTAGGAGAAATCTAAGCACCCCGTTCCGATTTTTGGAAGAAACAGGTTTTGTTATGTAGATAGTACTCTTATTATGATATCGCGTAGTGTGATAGTAACAGTATTCCTTAGCGCGAATGTGTTGTATGAGAGGGGCGATGGCTGAATATTGCCTACCCAATCGAAACTGAATTAGGTTATCTCCAGAGGTGATGAATACTTCGCCCATCTCAATCGACCTTTCGAATGTTTCTTCTTTTGTGTCATTTTTCAAATGTCATGTAACCAGGATTCGATTCTCGGCGGCAGAATTCGCCAATTGCACTACGAAATACAAGAAGAAGTTGATTCAAATCCGTCCATTTTAAGTGTACTCCGCCTTCCCCCATTTGGCTACTTCTAACAGTAAAATGAAGTGCCGAAAGAGGAGTCAGACAGCTCAACACATATCCCTATGTTTACCGAATGATGAACCAACTACGCGAAAACATAAACAAGAACTGGCCAAACTTGAAGCTGCAAAGTACAAACAGTAAACTCCTTAATAACCTAGCAAATCTTTGTACTCCTAAGATCCTGCGATATCAGAATCACACCTCCATATAATTAGTGATAAGCCATGGGCTAAATCGATTTCGACATAACTAACTTGTTTTCAGATTATCTTTCAAAAATAGTCCATCCACATTATGGCTTGATCGAACTTCTCAATAGTTAAAATGATTCTTGAGCCAGAAAAACCTTCTGATCTTCCTATTTCTTACCAGCGAACTAGTCTCCTGCCTATCCTTGCCAAAATGCTACAAAAACTCCTTATCCGAAGTTTATTTCCCATAATTGAAATTTCTAATATTGATAGAAATGTTAAATGATGGGGTGAGTGTGTGTTCAATACTTTCCAAAAGGATAGTTCCTACTCACAGTAAGTTGTTCTGCAACGACCGGATTTCGAGCCTCTTAGCTCATCATCAGGTTGAAGGACTTCTACGACCACGTCTCTCGACGTGCATTGCCAAAGTGAAACCGCTGATACTTCCGCCAACGCGACGTTGGTAAACCCCGGTAAACCAACTCAATTGTAATGATTGTGATATTAAATACATAGGACAAAGCGGTAGAGAAATAAAAACGAGAGTAAAAGAACACTTGCCTAAATCGAGCAAATTTTCGGAATTTAAGGACCATCTAAAAGAAACAAAACATAAATTCAACCCAAATCTAAATACGAGAGTGTTGCATAGTTTCAACAAAGGGAAAGAACTAGATTGGTTTGAAAAATGGCGGAGGTATCGGCGGTTTCACTTTGGCAATGCACGTCGAGAGACGTGGTTGTAGAAGTCCTTCAACCTGATGATGAGCTAAGAGGCACGAAAACCGGATCGTTGCAGAACAACTTACTGTGAGTAGGAACTATCCTTTTGGAAAGTATTTCTAATATTGTTCCGTATTATCGTCCGTATAGTCAGCAGCAGCGCTTTGGTAATAATATCGTTTCATTTCTTGAACAAAAACAGCTTTGCTTCGGTGCCTTTCTTGTCTCAAAACCTGCCGGGTTGAAGGGGACCGATTTTGCTGAGTCCGTCACAGAACTGAATTTCCAACTACGCATTAGAGCGGATGTCTCTCTGGTAAGCGTATTTGGCTCAATTCTATTTTCAGTATACAATACACACATACCTATACACTTTTACGCTTTAGCACATACATTTGTTAATGGTGTAGCGACAAAATTAGAAATTATTACAAAATTAGACAAAATCAGACAAACGCTTTGAATTCACAAGACAATCATAAGGCTTCATAATCTTGGGTGTATGTTTGTGAAGTGTGAGAAAAGGGAAAAGAGGTCAAAAGGCTTACTTTACCCCGGACATGAGTAGATCCTATCGTGCTCCTCTGTTTTATAACTCATCCCTTTGGTACTGTTCTATTTGTTATTGTCTCAGAAAATGTAATTCCCAAAGTTTCCAATCAACTGTCTCTTTCGTCTCCTCGTTTCTTTCAATGTCATAGCAGAAGTTAACAATAATCGCGGCTTTCTGGCGCCATTCAGATTGTACATTTTTATTGTGGTAGAACAGAAAGTTTAAACCCTCGAGTTTTATTTCATTATTCATGTCAATCATTAGGTAATTTCAATCCGCAGTATTCGGGTTTATATTTAATAAATCAATTCTGTCAAAAGTACGAATTAAATCTATTCGGTCGATTAAAACCTTATTTTCTCTTAATTCACGTTTTATTGTACGTTTGTTGTCGTACGTAATATAACGTAATATAATGGGGGCGTCGGTGGCCGCAACGGTTTAGGCATTGACACGGCGCTGTAAGGTGATAGTCCAGGGTTCGAATCCAGCCAACACCCATAGTGAATTTTCGAAATTCTTCAAATATTTCGAATGTTTTCGCCAGCGAAACGGCTATCAATTGGACTGACAGAGTTCAGCAGATTTCGCATTATGTACACAATTTAACATACGTTTTAAAACAATAAAAAATTCTCTTCTCGAACTAGAAAATCCATTTTTAAGGCATTCTACTTGATTTACAACCTTTGTACAAACAATTATTCGGTTCTATATTATAGCAAACAACACTACACATCGCCAAACGTCGGTTTTGTACTAATTTTTTCTCGACTTTTGGGGGAGGTTGATTGAGTATTTTAAATTTTCCTTTCTTCCACTTCGATGTATATATCTATTGTGGCGCTTCTATAAATTAACCATCCTTTAGGAGGTGCACTTTTCCTTCTCGGTCCCTTTTCGTCCACCTCTTTTCGTGTGAAAATTGCCTTACCGACGAGGCTGTATAGCTACCGGGCTACGCTTCGGATTCACAAAGGACAAATGATAATGGCCGATGTCTCCGGTTCCTTCTGATCATCATGTTTCTGTCTGCTTTGTACATTTTCTGTAAGTAATAATTAAAAGGACAGTGGCTTATATTTTTTCTCAAGTCCTAATAAATGAGAGTTCGTTCGCCTTCCTTTCTCTTTATCGGCCATATATACGATACCAACTTAAGCACACAGTCAGAAACACGAAGTATTGTTTAGTGAGCGGAATGCCCTTTTTGAGCTAGTTGGTAAGCCCGTTTATTTCCTTATATGCATTCACGTTTGACAACCCAATTTAAATTATTCCTATTTAGTTTCCGAGAGTCGTTAGGCAATTTGCGCACTCACTTCTAGTTCAATTTGGAGTTGAAATAATACGTGTTCAGTAATTTCGTGGCTGTCTAGTTGTCTGCGATCTGATGTAAATCTGTGCCCCTTTCATATTTTTCTGTATTTATTCCTATGCACAGAGTTGTATTGCATACCCTAAACTCGGAAAATTGTTGGGGTCAGTTCAAAGTAATTTCCTTGGATATAGATAGCTCCGCCGTTTTACTTCTACACCTACACCCGCACCATTTCGATCCACGTGTGATCATAGGAGGGACAACTTTGGGGTATGCTTCCATAGGTCTCTACTAAGTTCACTTAGAAGTGACTGTCAAAATCGAGTTTTCTCTAATTTTATGATGTATTGTCATATCCATCTCATTAATCTTAAATATTTCCATTTTTTTTTTCGATCTCCTCCCTAGATCTGGCTTTATTTTCTTGTATCTCAGGAGTCTGTTAAAACTCTCAAAAGCCACCTTTTGTATATAAATTGTATGTATTGTCGGGAGGCTTTTAATATAATTATAATAATATACAATATTTAAACAAAATGAATGAAATATGTGAATAAGAGAACAAACAGTTTTTACTAGTCCGTTAGATTCGTGGTCCGATTGACCAAATAACTTCTTTTAATTAATTAATATTTATTTAAAGTGTTGGTTGAAACAAAAAAAGCCATGGTCACGAGGGGGGTTCGAACCCACGACCTTCGGCTAAATATGCCAATTGCTCATTGAAAAATGGCAATATGGAGGGAAAATGCGAAAAGTAGGTTGAAGTGGAAAATTGGTGTTGGAGTGCATCCCAGTCACGATAGCTAGTTGGTAGAGCAGCGGCGTATTTAGCAGAAGGTCTAAGTTCGAATCCCGTTCGTGACGCTGACTTTTTATTTAAACCAACACCTTAAATAAATATTAATTAATTGAAAGACGTTTGTACAAGGATGTTTTCCGTCTGCCACATCAAATTCGACCTTCCGTCAACACTTTTTCACACCACCAACTCCTTTTTTAATGTAATATAAAAATCAAATTATATTGTCAGAAATTCTCCATATAGAAAAAAAAAGATGTAAACCATGAAATTATGTCAATTCGGTAAAAAGTTTGGTGTTTCTTTAATAATGATGTTTGCCTTTTCGGCTTTGCCGCTCCAGACTTTTTGATTGTTTTGAAAATTTAATAATACCGCTGGAGAAGGCATTATTTAAGACACAATCACGTCTACCCGTTCTTTTCATAATTCACTGCACGTTTATTTGCTTCCTATTTTATTACAAGTGAAAAACTAGGCAGCACGTATTCTGTTAGTTGAGAAATATTTCCATTTAAGAAAACCTAAATGTTCAATGAAAATTATCATGTTATTTTTTTCTTGTGAAATATTAAAAAAAAAACGTACAAATGATTAAACTCACGCTTAAACTAAATAAATCGAAAAAAAAGAAAAAAAAGATGTACGGCTGTATGGAGCTCTCTTGACTTAAAACAGCATATAAAATAAGTTTTTATATTTTATAATATTTTAATCTCATACTACCATTTATTTGACAGTGGTAAAATGTTCTTTACACTTTATGCGATTACACCATCAAATATTTATATTTTATATAAAAGTTTACCCTTTTGCAGCAATTTGTATTCTTAGAATCACTATGCAACAGGCATGACTCATTTCCTGCTTGCTATCGCATAGTTTCTGTTGATTTTGGTTGTTTACATTTATAGCCGATTCGAGTTTGTTTACTGAATTATATATATATATTTTCCCTTCGCCTAGACAAATTCCGTCCCAGGAGATAAAAAGGCGAAGTGATTCATCTGGATGAAGATAAATTTTTCCTTAATCGAGCTTTTAAACGGCTTTGTAAACATAATTATTTCATCTCGGGAAACGAATTAACGTCCGCACGAGTTCAGGTTGAATCATTATTCATTTCAGCTTTTGCCCGTTGAGCAATTATTGTAATTTCCACGAAATTTTGACTCTACTGAATAAATCTATCACGGTTATGAATTTATTAAATCATTTTATCGAGATTGGTTTTGATTATGAATCATTAGAACATGATTATGAACAATCAGCAAACTAACTTCAGAACGTGTAGAGATTAGTGACCGTTAATCGATAATTATTCAGATATCGCGAGATGCGGTCTGGTGTGATGTAGGTTTCAGAAAAACGTTTTCTTCATTGTGCCAACGTTTCGATCTTTTATTGAGAACATCTTCAGAGCCGGGGATTTACAAACAATCGATTTAGGGCATATCCATACATTGGTATATGTTTTAATACATGATAATTTAATACTGATTAATAAATTATTAATAAATAAAATACTGATTTTATTTTGTATCGACGCTGAAAAAATTCTTTCATGCATCCAATAAAGTCCTCGGTGTTTGCGGTAAAAATATCTCTTTTATTTTTCAATGTGTTTTTATAAATGTTTATTCAGAAAAATGTACAGTTTTTTCCGGTTCGTTGGCAGGAATTATATTGTTATATTATATCAAAACATCATCCTAATGACATATACAATAAATATAACATTTATTTGTATTGTGGTGTTTAGTGACCTTCAGTGATTATTTGGAGATCGTGAGAAGCTATACAACAACAAACCCCTTACACCTCACTACAAATCAACACAAAATATCTTAATATACACCAAAGCGCAAAAGTTCTCAAAACCAATCCAAACATGCTTATTCATAACTCATAAAACAAAACAAACAGTGGCTATCAGCAAAATCAGATCAGACCTTACCCTTTCTCTCATGAAAAACAGACGAAAAAAATCATCCAAGAAACACAACCAAAAAGTAATTGACATATACACCTACAAATAACCTCAAAACCATTATCCACCGCCCCGGAAACCGTACGGATCAATCAAAACGCATATACCTGACCACCCTCTAAAGCTAACCAATATACTTAACAACGACAATTAATTACGGTTTTTAGTTGAGACGAAAAAAGTTAATGGCACGAGAGGGATTCGAACCCACGACCTTCGGCTAGATACGCCGCTGTTCTCCTGATCTATCGTGACCTGGATCCACTCGGACATCAACTTTCCATCTCAACCTCACCTTACGAGTTTTCGTTTACACGACATTTGAAATATGGCAAAAGGAGGGAAAACTCTCGTGCCATTAACTTTTTTTCGTCTCAACTGAAAAACGTAATTAATTATCATATGTTAATTGGTCGAGCGACCACGAAAATAGTGAATTAATACTTAACAACATCACAGTTAACACATGTAATGTAAAAGATTGATTTCATTCCATTAACAAAATTAATAGTATTCACATCCTCTCACAATAGACTCTCTCATATCCTATGATGTTTTATCATTGTTCACCAACATTCCAATGGACACAAAATTATTAAAGATAAATGGCCCAACATAACACCACACACAAGTCAACACAAAACACGTTCAAAATAATGGTTTGACACTGCTATCGATTAATGGATATCTTACATATAATTTTTGGTGATTAGTGATCGTTAATCGATAATTATTTAGAAATCGTGCGATGCGGTCTGATGTGATGTAGGTTTGCGAAAAAGATTTTCTCTATCGTGCTGATGTTTCGATCTTCATTGAGATCATCTTCAGAGCCTGGGATTTACAAACATTGTTTACATTTAGCAAATACATTTTGGACTTAAAAAAGTGAATTTATACAATGCAAAATATAGTTTTTTTTTTATATATTCAACCAAAGTATTTCTACTAACTCTAAGTGTTTGTCTTCTGTGTAATTGTGGCATTTTTGCGTATCGTGTTGAGTGCCAGTGAGAATTTGCTGTTTTTTTGTTTACACACGTAGGATTTTGAAGGGGTGGGGAAGGAAGTCGGTATAGAAAAGACATTTTCGGCAAAACCGCATCTCAGGATTTCTAAATATTAACATATAACAATTATTTTTGCAAACAACTATTTGCCAAAACCATGGGTAGCAAGTTAGGCCCGATACTTGCAAATATCATTGGGGCACATCTGTTAAACGTAGTTATACGACAATGGCACTCTCAACACATCTACCAAGAAAACAAACACTTTGAGATAATGATCTCAATAAAGATCGAAACGTTGGCACGATAAACAAAATTTAAATGCTAAAATCATTCCGAGATAGTGAGACGCGGTCTGTTTTGACGTAGTTTTTAGAAAAACATTTTCTTCATTATAACGTTTCGATCTTTATTGAGCCGTGTAGATTGCCCTGCGTTCGAATCCGACATTTCGACATCCTGAGGGTTGGTATGACCTCGACTGTTGCGAACCCTCTTAAAATAATCCTGTAACAAATACATGTGAATGTTTTTTGCTCCGGCAAGGCATCTGTAAATTGCGGATATGTTTTTATAAAATTGAGTTGATTGAGAAGAATTTTGTTTGTTAGGTTTGAAAAGAGGAATCGGCAAGAGTCCCGAAATACGAATGGGAAATAATAAGTTAAAAAAATTATATCGATCTAAAACACATCCCTACTGTTCACCTTGGTCTGCCCATCTTTGCTGTGTTGGTCTGAAAGATTTCACCCTGCCTTCAGTGTTGGGTCTGTGATTTTTGTGTAGTCATTTCTAGTTTTGGTTTTTGGTTTAGAGGGGATGCGTTTAGATTGTTTTGCCTTTGATGAATTAAGTTTTTTTTTTGTTTCGGTCAGTAGTGCTTGTCGGCCCTTTCCTTTTCATTTGATGGTGTTTTGTTTCGTCTAAACGTGCACTATCGTTAATTAGAACCTGAATTACCCTGAAACCCTGAAAATTGTGAAATGCTCAATATCTGGTAATCCAACTGAACGGGGACAGGGAGACCACTTTGATCTGTAAGGATCAAATTACCGGTTCATCACCCCGCAGACCACCTCACAACATAACAAGCATGAGGTTCTAAAATATGTAGATTATTGTCAAATAATTGTATTAGATTTGCTTAAATAGTTTAAAAATAACTATTAATATCATTGAGGGTTGGTGTTTTACTAATAACAACAACAATAAATCGAGTAGATAGTTTTTATTCATTTTGAATTATTTATTTTTATTCAATAGACCCTGGAATATTAACGTATTTCTTAAAAAATACCATTTCGTCGAAACGTTAAGCCGTAAATGGCGAGTACCTTCGATGGGAGAAGAATCAGCCCATTTTGGAAGGAGGACTCTTGGTAGGCAATGTTTTTAGGAAAAAAAGTCGGTTTTTCATACAGAACTCTTCTCAAAACAAGGTAACTAAAAACGTTTTAAATGTGATGGTGCTTTACATATAATTATTTCCAATGACCCGTCTTGGTTAATATGGTTTCAGTTGCTTTTATTTACTGATGTGGCAATGAATACGTGTCCAAATTAATACGTAAACAATTTTGTTTATATTTCGTGAAAAATTAGGAGTCTCAAAATAGATTAAAGAAGGTAAGATGATTATTTTAGTTAGTTATTTTTATATCTCACATGTCTATTGGAAAAAGTGGATTGAAATTAAAAATGAAACATTTATTTTTGTGTAGAGATTAGTGACCGTTAATCGATAATTATTTAGAAATCGTGAGATGCAGTCTGATGTGATGTAGGTTTGAGAAAAACATTTTCTTTATCGTACCACCGTTTCGGTCTTTATTGAGATCATCTTCAGGGCTCAAAGTGCTTGCGGGCACTCTGAACACGACTCGCAAGAATGGCACAAGTATAGAGAAGATCAACACTTTGAGTCCTGAAGACGACTTCAGTAAAGATCGAAACTTTTACACGGTAAAGAAAATGTTTTTCTCAAACCTACATCACACCAGACCGAATTTCACGATATCACAATAATTATCGATTAACTGGCACTAATCTCTACACATTTCTACACGAGAATAACGAAAAATATGGGATTCTATTAACAAATTTCAGCTACATACGGACACGCAGGTAAAAATATTCTGAAGGACATCGCCAACAATGAGAATAAACTTGCATCGGCCATCGATCAGAGAACGTTTTTTCTACAAGGTATTTCCTACAAACAATTTCAACTTTACAAATGGAACACTAACACAACCTAACACCAGATTTAACGACATACAAAAAACCATAACAAATTTCAAACGAAACGTAGAAATCACTACGAGCATCAAAAACAACTAGACATTAACACAGGGCACTCTCAACACGACACGCAAGAATGACACAAGTACACAGAAGAAAAAGACGTTGAATTCTAAAGATGATCTCAATAAAGATAGAAACGTTGGCAGGGTAAAGAAAATATTTTTCTGAAACCTACATCACAGCAGACCGCATCTCACTATATCTCAATACTTATTTATTTAAAAGTAGTGACGTAGGTATTGTTAGGGATAAAAAAAGCCAGTGTCACGAGCGGGGTTCGAACCTACATCCTTGAGCTTCATAAACCGCTGCTCTACCACTTGAGCTATCGATCATGTCTTCGATCCAATGGGACACTAACTTTTTACCTCAACCTACAACCTTTTGAATTTTCCCTCCTTTTTGCCAATTCAAAAAGGTGGGGTTTTTTCAAATGTCATGTAATCTATTAGATTCTCGTGACAAAAGAAATGCTTCGTTATACTTATTAAATCTATTAGATTTATATATATGTATATTTTTTAATTTTATTTTTCATTATGGCCTCATGAACTAAGCATATTTAGCCAGACTGTGTATATATTTATTCCGTTATTCGTTTTTTGGGGGGGAAGGGTATCGTGAAAAAAGGGCCAGAGGCGACGGCGGGAATCGAACCCGCGACCGCAGGGTCTACTAGCCGAGAGTCTCTCACGCTAACCGCTCGGCTACCGCGCCCCACCCCCTAGATTTATATTTACCTTACATAAAAATTAATCAATCGAAAAAAGTTGTTTGGTCATTTGGGCCAAGTAATGTAATGTATTTAATATGTAAAATGAAATATATCTTCACCAAAGCTCTCCGTGCGAATTTTATTTTTCGCCGAGAGTCGAATCCTGATCACACGACATTTGAAAAATGGCAAAAAAGAGGGGAAATTCGAAGGTTCGCATTGAGTTGGGATTGGTGTCCGAGGTGATCGAAGTCATGATCGGTCAAGTGGTAGAGCACCGGCGTATTTAGACAAAGGTCGGGAGTTCGAATCCCGCTCGTGACACTGACTTTTCTATCTCAACCAATACTTCACATAAAGCTTAATTGAAAGAAGTAATTTGGTCAATGCGGCCACGAAATCTAATGGATGGTTCCTAAAGTTGACTCTATACGTTAATTTGGACAGTAAAATCACTTGGCCTAATAATGTAGATTTTTGCGGCTAGCGACGCCAAGTATGAACCAAGAAATATAATGAATTATTTGATAAGTTGAAATAAATGAATAAATAAATAACTGAAGAAAGGTTTTAATTTAAATAATAAAACACATTTTTGTAGTTTTAAGTTTGTAAGTTTGTTACAGTAAGTTTTGGGTTTTATTTTTCGAATAGTAAAAATAGTATTTTTCATTTTTATGCGCGTAATATTGAAAATAATATTGGGAGATTTCATGTTATTTGAGCTCAAGCGGCCATTAGTGTGTAATGAAATCCTTGGATAAACACTGAAGGATTGATTGTTTGATGAGTAAACGAGTAAACTCTGATCTCTCCTTTTGAAAGACGATTCGAATTAAAACACTGAGTCGACACACGGGTTGAAAACCAAGTCCTGAGACTTCACAACACCACTCCCAAATATTCAACATCTATTTCTATTAATGATTTTTCAAAAGCCAATATCCCTCAACGTGGATGTCCTCTCAGGAATTGCTCTCGTTTTTTTTACAAGTTAAAGGATGAATAAAATAACGGAAGTCAATAGTCTCAAAAAACAACATGTAATTTACCAACTTGGTGTACCAAAAGTATAAATTTTTTGAACGTTCAGAATTTTTTTTTTTGTAAATTACTTTGATTATTAACCTAAATATAGTAGTTATTAAAACAACGAGGCGACGTTAAGCTTTAAACTAATAAAAAGGTGGGAAAATTCAAAAGGTGGGGGTTGAGATGGAAAGTTGGTGTCCTAGTGGATCGATAGCGCCAGTGGTACAGCAGCGGCTTATGTAACCGAAGACAGTGTGTTCGAATCCCGGTCGTGACACTAGCGTTTTCATTTCAATCAAAACCTTACATAAAAAGATTAATTAAAGAGAAATAATAAATGAATGTGCGTGTTGAACTATTCGATTCTTGAAAATTATGACCAACCTTGGAAAGCCAACATTCGCGACTATTTTGTATTTTACGATATTTTTGTTCTATAAATATTCCCATAGAACGAAATCTGTTCTAACAATCTGAAACACTTAACTTTTCAAGGTTTTGGACAGGTGGTAATGAAATTATTTTAACCGTTTTATTATTAGTAAATCAATCCATGCAGTAAATTAACACACTTTTTTTTCTTTTTAAGCGTTAGTTAGCTAACAATATTTTTTATTATTATTATGTAGTTGATAATTTTTTTTGTAAGGTTCTGGTTGAAATGAAAAAAGTTAGTGTCAAGAGCGGGATTCGAACCCACGACCTTCAGCTAGATAAGCCGCTACTCTACCACTTGAGCTATCGTGATTTCTATCTCCTCCGACTCCTTATGTAAATCTACAACCTTTCGAATTTTCGAAGTGAAATTTTCTAATTAAAAAATGGCAAAAAGAAAGGAAAATTTGAAAGGTTGTCGGTTAACCAAGGGGAGTTTGTGCTTGAGTGGATGGAAGTCACGTTAGCTCTCGAAAGTCAGTCAACACAAACCGGCGTTATACACAGAAGCATTTTTGGTCCCATCCTTTAGTCCATTTAACTGACCATACTGGAATTTAACGGACGATATCAATTATTCTCACCTAACTCGACTCCTATCCAAGGTACCCAACATCCAAGAACCCTTTTAGCTTTTTAAAAGCCTGTGGTAAAAAGTGGAGGGCAAAACAGAGAAGAAAAATTTAATCAGTGTATGTCTATTAAAAAACTACAGCCTTCCAAAGAGGCACTGCAAAGATTGAGGCCGGTTACGATGTGAAAAGACAAAAAGGCTGAATTTATATATAACATAAAGGGTAGTATCAATTGTTGCTGGTATTGTAATGTAAATGTAGATTAATTGTTAATTAATGTTTTGATGAGGGGAGACGGGAAAACGGCCTCGAAATGCATAATCGAAAAATGAAAAAAGCAAAAGGAAGAAGACACAAAACACCGACTTCCAAAACACAATACTTTACTGCTACCATTTTGGAGAAAGATAATGGAATGGCAGTGTTCAGCGCATCCAATCCAAAAGTCCTCTGCAAAATCATCAAAGCTCTCTTGACCTCACCATCCCATTGTAAACTGATACATTGTCGATTCCAAATGTTTTATATCAACCTCTCTGCTAATTTCCATCCCGAAAACCAGCCACGCCGCTTTAATCGACGATGCCATCCACCCCTTCATCCCTCACACTGAATGCCAGGCATTGGCTGGTTTCTCACGCGTCATCCAGTTACAGTTTTGGCATTAGTGTTAGTGGCCGGGAGAAAAACGTACTGCAATGACATTTGCAATGTTTGTACAGGGAAAAAAATCACTTTATAGTACAGTTTTTAACATCTCTTACAGCGATTACCTCCCAGGCATTCAGGCGAAGAAGACTTACAAATCAAATAGCAATAGTCTTGGGAATGGAGCCTAGTACTTGCTTAAAACTTTTGAGCGTGAAGAACGCTTTGATCGACCAAAACCAACATCTGAGCGATACCAAAAAATTACAAAAAATAAATGATTTATTCGAATGTTTTACTACTAAGAGTCAAGGTATTTAATTTTTTCAAAATTTTAAATTGTATTCCGATTGAATTGGATGATGATCCCGATACATTGTTTTAGGCAGAAGCAGTTAAAATCTGAGTGTGAGGAATTTACCAGTTTAGATAAGCGATAGACAGTTAATTAGACGTCAAACGCCTGACCAAGTTTCCTCTGAAAGGAATTTGAATCAATAATTAATGAATTGGGCGACACAGCTCAGAGCTTGCATCATTACAAAAACTGATATATGATCAAAGTTTGAAAGATTTCCAACATATTATCACATAAATGTTATTTCGTTTTAATATAATTATTTTACTATATATAATAATTTTAGAGCAAAATGTTCAAAGCGAAAGATAATAATATCTTCTATGGACCAATGTAAAAGTAATACTAAACGGAATATGTTTTAATCCCTAAAAATCCCTTATTTTACGAAAAGCCGGTTTTAAGACGGCTTAAAATCTTCAAAGTATAACAAAAATAAACTAAGTTTGGACTCTCATTGCTTTGTGACCTCACTAAATATTTAATTTAATATTTTTTTTCTTTATGGTGGAATTTCAACCATTCTATATTGTCCTGCTTCCTGGTTACAATTTTGCGGAGTTTCGTACTGAACTGGATGAAAAATTTTATTATTGAAAGCTTCTAATAAATTTTGTTAAGGTGAAGTTTGTAGTAGCTTAACACGTATGGATTTAATCTTATTTTATCTCATTTAAAACGCATTTCCTCCTAAGTACTTAATTATTCAGATATCTTTAGATGCGGTCTTTTAATTAAATACTAAGTAAGTTTTGGTTAATTACCTTGTGTTCAGGAGAGTTTGTCTAGGGAAGAAATTAGTTTATTATGTAAATCATAATGACATTGGACGTGTCCCTCTTCATATGTGGGATATGTTGATTGTGCGCAAAAGAGATGTGTAGGTACCGCTGTACAGTGTAAAATTTATATCGTTTTGGGTTAATAGGTAGACTGGAGTGGCGACCAAATCGTAGTTTTAGCAACAGAAAACATGAACGATGTGAAAAGGAATATCCGTCAGTTCAAGGGTGAGCAACAGATTGTGGCTAATATGTGGCTCAGCCTTGATCTTACGTCAATTCTCAATTTGACTGCATCATGTTCAACCGACCTGTTTTTGGTCCTTCTATCACATTTGAATTACACGTTCAACTAAAAATATATTAACCATGAATGATTCAAAATGTATTTGAAACCCAGCTTGTACTACTCTTGAGGTAAATAATGTTTTTGTTCGTCTCTATCTGTCTTTCTGATCCATCTCACCCTCTCGCTCTCTCTGTTTTTTTTGTTTTTTTTTTTTTGACCATTTCAGCTAATAAAGACAACAGATAAATTTATTTTAATACGTTTCAGGCTAGTATGTTTTACATTTACGCAAAGGTCATTCCATTTTATTGAGGAGGGAACATTTTAAGTAAATCAGTCCTGAGAATTGCTTAATATTTTCCCACCTTGGTGAAATGCTTACCAACCAACCGCTTCCTTGTAAATGCTCGGAAATCAAGGCGATTTGACATTTTCCGCAATCACATGGCAGGTTAGTATAATGTGAATGTTTTTAACTCAATGTATGAATTTTTATTTGTTTTAACGATTAGATCACGGTCGTGCCAAACAGGAGGACTAGTGGTCAAAGTAAGTAAATAATTATATTATTGAAACAATGATTTCACAATTAAATGATCAATTTTATCTGATATACTCAATAATCAGCTTTCAACGTTATTATTTTTATTAGGAGATCGTGAGATGCGATCTGGTGAGATTGACTTTAAAAAACATTTTCTTTATCGTGCCAACGTTTCGATCTATATTGAGAACATCTTCAGGCCCTGAGTACAAATAATCCCATTGTATAAATCCAATTATTTCTCATCCTATCTTTGTAAAATTTAAATCTAATTTTCAACAACAACCTGATGATCACAATAAAGATTGAAACATTTTGTCGATAAAGAGAATGTTTTTCTCAAACCTACATCACACCAGAACGCATTTACGATCTCCGAATAATCATTAACTAACAATTACTAAACACCACGAATTTTTATTTTTCATTAAAAGAGGAATATAAATTGAAATAGCTATATGTCATAGATGATCTGTATTGATTGTGGTGTAAAGGGGATCGACCAGCTATTATCCACGTTTTGTGGGATCGGAGCTGTCACCCCCATGAAAATTACGGCTTTGAAACTATTTGAAGCTTACGGTACCTTGACAATCGATATGAAATGGATCCGTTCTTCATACCAATCCTTAAAGAGGATAAAACCCTAATTCTGGCTACGAGTTACAGACCGATTTCATTGAGCAAATTCCTGGAGTCCGTGGTGAACGATCGCTTGACCTGACTCCTAGAGGTGATTTTACAGCCAGTATCAGGGTGGCTCCGTAAGCATCACTCTGTCTGCTGTCTTATGATCATGCCTGTCGACTCGACCAACCTTCTGGACATGTTATTGAACATGAAATACGCTCTGGCCGTGTTGTTCGACCGATAGAATGAAGTTTGGACCGTTAAAAGAGAAAAAAGTGAACCCGAGTGGACTCATGCGGGTGCTCAGGCCTTATGCGTTCGTAAACCTCCGGTTGGTGTCGCAATCCCGCGCGAAGCGGACCGCGGACAGCGGGGAGGGTGAGGCGAAACGACTGTTCAAGAACCGAGCATGTCGGTCCTATCCCAGCCGTATGCCCCGAGGGGAATCCATCACTCAGGAAATTAATCCCGCCGACGGATGGGGATCTCACTCACAAGCATCCATTCTCCACACAAAAAAAAACTCTCGGTGACGACTGGTTCCTCAGGCTTTCACAGTGACCATTGTAGGTCCGACTACTCCCCAAAGGCCGAATGTCGCTCGTCACTGGGCGCGAGAGACTCCAAAAGTGAGGGAGCAGCAGAACAGCAACCCTAATGCATGAGTCGATTGCTACCTTTCGTGAGGCCTGAAGCGACTATAGGCCGTTCCGGCTCCCTTCTCCAAAGGCCCTCTTAGGTCGGGAACCACAGTCGAGCTCTCGCAGGTCCCTTGGGAGCCTATTACTACTCAACGGCAATCCCGGTACTCGTTCGGAAACTTTAGAGTCTCTCTCACATGAGCACGGTGACGTCAGGACGTTAGGATCAATCAGTTCATTCAGTCTCAATTATGGTTGCCCATTACTGAGCATATGTAATTGCGTGAGCTTCACAACCGACCAGCCACGGCTGTATTGAAGCACATTATTGCTAGCGGTGCTCGTTCGATCTCGTCTATTACAATTGACTAACCCTAAGTCAGTTTTTCTCCGTTGTCCCCGTCCACGGACGGTTATCCCCCGCAGGCACTCGGCTCTTAGAACAGAAATACTCGACGAGGGCCGCACCCAACGGGTGGCAATACCGGAGTACTGTCCCTGCGGTTTCCGTTTTATTTGTTCCTCCCTTCAGCCAGGCTGACGACGCCGCCCATGAATGGAAAATGTCGAGATCCCCATACCAGTCGCTCGGTTTCATGCCACATTCCAATGGCGTGCCGCAGAACGATCGACACCTCCGTCCTCTCGAAAGAGACCATCATCGAACGATCGCCAACGACAGCCCCTAACCATCCCTAACCTGGGAGAGACAAGATAACTGGACTTCATCGAAACGTTGTTTGTCCCCTTTTACAGATCGAGGAGATCCTAACCATCCCTAATGAGACTGAGGGAAGCCTATATAAATAAGGTGCTCGTTCTCGGCCTCTTGGATTAGAAGCTGAGATGGCACAGATAAAAAGCATTTATAAAAGTACCCAATCAGATTAGTTTGTTATGGTATGCAGGACGATAGAGGGATATTGTGTACTCCATCTACAAAATAGAATGAATGCAATGTATTTATTTGTGTGAATGCGTATTGTGATTATTTTTCCGCCTAACAATGTATACATTTGGAAATGATGTTACAAAATAACAAAAAGATTAACAAAAGGCAAATTCAAGTATAACAATTATTTTGTATCAGTGATTCTTTATTGAATAAAGAAAGATGTTTGTCTTGTGTTTTGAAGAAGCTTCTATTGATTTTCGCTTTCAACAATGGTTCATTTGCATAACACGACGACTGAATGGCACTATTCAGTCGTAGGTCTCTTCTTGTTGAATTTCCTTTTCGCCGGATGCGGTTTCTGAGAAATCACGGTTGTAGGGCTAGAGCACGGAGGTGATTTGTAAAACATTACAACCATGCTTTGTACCTACAACTTGGAATTTTCAAGTATACGGATCAATCAGAACAGCGGCACTGTGCTTGATAACAAACAAGTCTTGAGAATAAAATAATAGTAAACTTAACATTATACATCAAAATTACTGTTCATTAGGCATAAAGCAATCAGTTAAAATTAATTAAACTTTTATATGTATACTTTAGATGTGAATTATAAATAATTAATTATTTATAAAGGAAGTTTGTTTTTGTATATTATGTCATGTACAAACACTCATTATAATAATGTTAATCGATCACATTATGATGATAAAGAAATTGAATCGATATCTGCTAAGCGCTTGACCATATACTAACAATAAACGTCCCCCCCAAACTTTTCTGCTTATTCACGGTCTCGAACGGTTCTTATTCTAAAGGGTTCTTTGAAGGTAATATTTTATTTTCTCTCCGTTTGTATTCGGTCAGTCAACGTTCATTGATTTGCCATCACAATCCACGGGGAAAAAAGTCTACGTGTTTTCGCCGATCGCCCTTTTGAACCTTTCTGGAGGTCTCCGGCCGAGTCAGTTTAGAGCCAAGAGTTACTGCCGAAAGCATCGTTGTTATACCCGCTTATTTAAACCACGTGTTCGTGCGCAATTTATGGTTTCTAATTGCCCTTTTCCCGTAAGCGTTCGATACCAAACGTCTGAATCCGCCGGAGACTTTGGGGACTTGGGGCAGGAGCCTGGTCGAAGAAAGAAGAGGACAACTGTTGCCGTACTGCTTGATCCCGTACCGAGACAAGTTGGGGAAAGTGCAAATTTGAATTTATCCCAATCCCCTCCTCGGATTTACTCTTTCCCATTTTCTTTAATTTTGAATTTATTTACCCTTTAATATACAATCCACTTAACGAGCATAAAATTTGGTCCTCCGGGCCGGATATGATTGTATAAAATGAGTGAATAAGAGGGGACCGTGGAAGGATACTTGAATCTGCAGGCAGCCTACGTCATTCGTGATCATCACCTGGATCACTTGTGTCTTGCTGGTTCCGGGTGGGGGCTTCTGGAGGTCAAGGGAGCAAAGTGAGTGTAACCTTATGTATGTATTACTTTCTACAGTGTTGATAAACAACCAGTTACTAACGTACGAGAGTTACCAATACGTCTCACCAGAACGCAACTCACGATCTCCAAATAATCGTGAGAGTGTAATATTAACTAGTAAAGTGGTAAATTCGTCATTCAGGTAAGTTTCAACATATTTTGAAGACAATGAACGAAATTTTTGATTAATTGCAATAACCAATAAGAAACGTTAAAATCAAATTTCTGTGTCACGAGTGGGTTCGGACCAACGATCAGCGCAACTAGCCAAAGATCGTGTGTTCAAATCCAGCTGAATTTTTTATATCAACTAAAAGCCTTAATTCATTGAAAGAATGAAAACGTCAAACGGACCACGAGAACTAGGGAATTAAATTTTGATGTCAATAGTGAAAAAAATTGACAAAGAAAAAGATAGGACGTTAAACCAATTGGTACAAATTTATTGAATTTTTAGAAACCAGTATATTTGAACATATCAAGTACCTCATTATTTATATTAGAAATTATTCAATGTAATTTTTGGTCCCCGGTGTGTCCCGATCGATGAGATGACGGACGGTTTGACGTTTAAAATACTGCACTCTCAACCCGATACACAAGAATGACACAAATATGCAAAAAATAAACACTTCGAAGATGTTCTCAATAATGATCGAAACGCATGATAAAGAAAATATTTTTATAAACCCTCCGTCACACCAGCATCTCACGATTTGCGAACAATCATTAACTAACGGTCACTAAACACCGCACATTTAAAAACATTTCAATATATACAAAAAATTGGAAGAGCGTTTTATAATGATTCATATTTATGTTAGGCCCGACGAATTTGGATCTCGGTATGACGAAAAAATCAATTTTTCTAGCCAACCTCTTGATCAATTTTAAAGTCATCATCATGGCTAAAGAATCTTAAAGATATCTACAAATTTAAAATTCTAATGAATGATTAGATTTCAAATTTCAACCTTTTAACATGATAAAGTTGAATTTGAAATCATAATATAATAACAATTGATTTGTTTTTGCGTTTGAACATACCAAGAATACGTGTGTAAATGTGTTAATAATAATAGCTATAATATCACAGTTAAAATAATATACCACGGCAGTGTGATGTAAAGTGTGTAATTTGTAAATGTACCGGTTCACACACTGAAAATGGAAGTATGCCAAGAATTGCGGGCATGGCAAGCCAGTGTAACAAGTGGGCTATAAGCTTGGCAAAACAGTAAATTGAAAACAGACAAAAGCTGCGTTTATAGGACCTGTTGAACGCACGCCCGAGCAACAGGCGTTCAACAAGTACTTTATGGCGACCACTCAATTACATCCTCATCAGATTTTTTATCCAATAGTTCATAAAAGTGAAATGTCACAAAAACGATCAAGTTACTTTTGTTGCATTCCCGTGGAATTTATTCATACGAACATGCTGGACGACCCGAAAACTTTTTTTGTCCCCGTGGATTTTTGATGGCAACGGCAAAGTACGTTGAACGGCCGAATACAAATGGAGAGAGAACAAAAAGGAACGTTCTAAGAACGGTTACAATAAGAAAAGTTCAGGGGCTAGGAATAAGAGGAAAAGTTTGGAAGGAAGTTTGAAGGAAGAAAATTTTGCACGGCGTAATCATTCAATAGCCAGATTGTGATTTAGGTAAAGAGGAGATTCACAGTTTTCAAACAACCATCTAAAGTCCCTAAGTTGAACGTTTTAATTTGCGCTTTCCAGCACCAAAGCGTATGGCCTCTTTACAAAACTACGTACATACATTTTTCCAATTAATTAACCTTTAGGTTAGGTATTGTTTGAGATAAAAAAAGTCAGTGCCACGAGCGGGATTCGAACCCAAGACATTCGGATAAATACGCCGCTGGTCTACCAACTGGCTATCTTGACTTCGATCCACTCAGACACCAACATCCCTTCTCAACCTTACCTAATGATTAATTGAAAAAAGTTATTCGTTCGATCGGACCATGAAATCTGATGAACTTATATTTCACTGTGCCACTGCTTTAAAACCTTCCCACATAGTTATCGTGACTTGCAATATTTAATTATAATTTGTTCTTTTGATATGATGTTTGTACAATTTTTTTTCTGAAGACGTAGAACGTTAGAAGTAGACGATCTCTTGGAAAGTTCACTAGTTTCCTTTCAATTAATTAAGGTTTTAGTTGAAATAAAAAGTCAGTCTCTGCAGGCGCGGCTTCTGAGGGCTGCTCGCGTTGGTTAGCCTCCGAGTTGAGTTTGAACCCCGGAACTTGGGAGGGCTGTGGACGCTGGCACACCATGCACAGCCCTCTAGGAATAGAAATGTTAAATGATGGGGTGAGTGTGGTGTTCAATGCTTTCCAAAAGGATAGTTCCTACTCACAGTAAGTTGTTCTGCATCGATCCGGATTTCTAGCCTCTTAGCTCATCATCAGGTTGAAGGACTTCTACGACCACGTCTGTCGACGTGCATTGCCAAAGTGAAACCGATGATACCTCCGCCAACGCGACTACCTCCCATTTTAAATATGTATATAAATAATATCAAACATCCAAATAATTAAACTAATTATTTTAATTGTTATTCTAATATTTTTTTGTTTTATTATTTCCGCGTTTCGCACGTTCAAATTGAGCCTCATTAAAAATCAGCTGTTAATTGGAACGTCGCGTTTATCCCATTTTACCTTTCACCAAAGCATGGGATCTAAGCTGGCGGTAGCGGCGGGTTGAAAGGGTTGGATCTTGCCCCGGGGCTTTTGAAACATCCAGGCAAGTTAATCTACTTTGTCGGAAACTTTTAATTTCAGTTGTATTTCCCGTGGCCGTCCGTTTAAACCCATCCATCCTTGGATAATTTTAACACGTGAGATGTAATGATTTCTTTTGACCATTTGATCTCCTCCAACCGATAAATGATTAAATGACTAGCAGCTATTCCATGCGGCAATAATACTTTTGAGGTCGGTGAAGTGATACACCTGTAGATAATACGTTTCCGATCATTTTGGTTTGCCGTTTTAATCTGTCGGACGTGTTTTTGGCACTTTGTCATCAGTTGCTTATCGAATCCCTTTGATCTCTCGAATCTCTTTGTTTTTTGTATTTCAATATCGCTGTGCCCGAAATGTATCCTGAAGTATACCAGGTACATATGTAAATTAAATGTCTTGAGATAAATCCCGATAAAACTCCGATATTTTGTTCTGATCGAACCGTTGACACGTCACCGACTCACAAACGCAATTTTTTAGAGTGTTCTTTCAATAATGTTCAACGTGTTATTTTGCAAAATTGTTTGTGCCCTGTTGAGTAATTGGGTGCCATGTTACAATTTGCTATTCACTTATTTGTTTTTTGAAATATTTTATAAACTATTCCGGAGAAAGAATTGTAATGCTATTATTTAGATATCGCCCAGATTTATGCGTATAAAAATCGTGTCTTTTTTCAATATAAGCCTACGTCAATCAATTTGAGATTAAATGAAGACATCTTCTTCAGTCTGTCCGGAAATTAGAGGAGATTCGTTAAGGGCCCTTTGAAACGAGAGGTCTAACTTCACTTTGCTCAGCACACGTTAAAATTCAGTCGATCCACAACAAAAGCGTTAATTAAATTTAAATAAATCGGAGTGCTTTCAGCCAGCCGATTAAATTATATCAACTTTAATAGAAATTTATTGCAGTAATTATGTGACTTTTTTATGATTAAAATATTCTCGGAAAATAATTTTGAGGGAATCCACTCCTTACAAAATTGTATTTTCTAGATTAGGAATTTTTTAGCAAAGTTTCCAGGCAGAACTATACACAACTATGCTCTTCTATAAAAAAGATTACCCTAAAAGCATATTTTTTAAATTTGTGTCAAATTTAGGAACGGTTTGGTAGCTGAAAGGATCTGTACTGTATGTAAGAATAAAAAATAAAAACTATATAAAAATTCTTTGCAGAACATCCATTTGAAGAATTCAGGTATTACAGCAAGGCATTTCTTATAACGCGATTATTTCGTACCCTTGTGTATGAAAACTGCACTTTGAAAACTCACAATGGGACAGTAAAATTTTTAATGTAATATTCTTGGTGAATTACTTGGTTGAAGGGGGGGAAGAAGACCGTGGGTGCAATGGTAAAGCGTTGACATGACTCTCATGACTGTAAAGCGTAGGTCCCGAGTTCGAATCCAGCTGCCCTGATTGCCGTCACATACTTAAAAATGGGTTTTAGCTGTATTCAGAAGTCGTGAGATGCGGTCTGGGGTGATGTAGGAAAACATTTTCTTTATCGTGCCAACGTTTCGATCTTTACAGAGATCATCTTCAGGGCCTGGGATTTACAAACATTGTTTACATTTAACAAATACACGTAGGATACAAAAAAAATGTGAATTTATGCAATACAAAATATATTGTTTTATATCCTATCGAAGTTTTTTTACTCACCCAAGGGTTTGTCTTCTGTGTACTTAAGCCATGCTTGCCTGTCGTGTTGAGAGTACCAGTGAGATTTTGCGGGTTTTACGTTGTTGTACATCCCAGGCTCTGAAGATGTTCTCAATAAAAGATCGAAACGTTGGCACAATAAAGAAAATGTTTTCCTACATCACCCCAGACCGCATCTCACGATATCTGAATAATTATCGATTAACGGACACTAATCTCTACATACTAGGAGTTGATTTAGGTTTAATAATTTAACTTTATAATTGTTCATTTAATAATAACAATTTAATCCTTCTATGAAACAGAATTTTTGAAGTTTAGTTTTTTAAGTCAATTTTATGTTCATATTTGTTGAAAGGAAGGCTATTATACTACTACTATACGAAATATTTTAAATTTTTTTTAATATGCTTTGCAAATGGTCATGTTAGGTACAGTATTATATTTCATGGTAAAACCAAGGGGGCTTAGGGAGGCAAGTAAAGCTTCTCACGTTAACCATAAATCCAGCTCACTGAGCAATCCTGCATTTGTACACGTTCACTGTAAGAAAGTTCTTTTCTACGATGAACCAGCCTTGTGGAGGCAATTAAGAATAAAGAGATTTAATTATATGACTGCCCGGTGGGAATTCAGGTGTAATATATATATAAAGGTGGAAACGGAAAGAATTAATATTATTTTCCGAGCATATTCCTTTTCATTGACCAGTTACTTTTATAAAAAAAAAATTTTTTTAAATTGATTATTTTACCCCAATCGTTTAGCCTGTCATTCCTTTATTTTGGTCGGGATTCTGAAATTATAACTATTCCTTTATTTACTGTTAAATTTTTCATTTAAAATCGTTATTCTTGCACACAAGTTCAATAAATTCTTTGATTTTCATATATGGCGTCGAAATTCTGCTGTATGGTCGAGACATGCGTGATCGGTTGTATAATTATCAACTGTTTGAAGACCGTATGATCAAAGGTGTTTTGCTTTCAAGACAGCAGCACTGATTGATTGATCCATATTCGATGAAGGATGACGAACATAAATGATAATTAATTGATGAACTTAATTAAAAGAATAGTTTCTTGTCGATGAAAATCAGAACTTTCTATAAAAATTTCGAATAAGTCAAGTAAAAAAAAATAATTTTTTATTTATTTCACTTACATTGTGTTGGAACTTATCTGGTGCATGTGCTTTTCAATTATTTTATTTCGTTTTATTTTAGTTATTTTTAGGCATGGATTTTGGCGGCATTTCCTCTTCTTATCAATCTTAAGTTATGAAAATTTACAGATTTACATATTATTTTACAAAACAATGCTTTTTTTTAAAGTTAATTGTCTATAAAATATAATTAAATTATGTTAAGAATTGCTTTGTCACCCACGTAATTTCTGATCCAGAAGCACATAAAGAGGAAAGTTTCCACTAGATTACATATATCGAATTAGTGTAATTATTTACAGCTATAATGTGATTTTTTATTTTTATTTTATTTCTTTTTTTGTAATATAAATATTTTTTAATTATTTTATACTTAATTTTACTATTCTAATTTGTATTTTTATTTTATATGTTAATCAATTGTTTACCAATAAGAGGTTTTTACGTTTTACATTATTTTTATCCATAACTAAAATGTTTTTTGTATTGTTTCCATACTTTCTTTTTATATTGTTCATTTCTTTCATTCTTTCCACCATTCCATGTTACTAGTATTATATGTTTGGGTTTTTTAAAGTTATTTTTTGTAGGAATTTGTAGGAATATATATATATATATATAT
>CM077109.1:4089879-4118832 GCA_039619505.1 Cimex hemipterus
AGATGTTATATATATATATATATATATATATATATATATACATCATATATACATCACCAATGTTTGAATTGAAAACAAAATGTTTTTCTTGTTTACCTATTTTTTTGGCATTTCGATTATTGAGGAACTTCCTCTACTATTTTAAATCAACGTGTAAAATATGCAGGATACAATACAAATTTTGAATGAGGTCAAAATATCAGACAGCGTAAATAATCAGCCAATATTAATTGGGTTGAAGAACATAGAAAATATATACAACAAGTTAAAAACGTATACAAAAATATGTTAAAAAAATGTGTGGTAATTAGCGACCGTTAATCGATATTTATTTAGAAATCGTGAGATGCGGTCTGGTGTGATGTAGGTTTCACAAAAACATTTTCATTATCGTGCCAACGTTTTTCTGAAACCTACATCACACCAGACAGCATCTCACGATTTCTACATAAATATTTTAACCAATAATATAATTTTATATATATAATATAACACAATATATATAATAAGGGTTAAAATATAATGTTAAATATAATTTGATTTGCACATGTGTCTCTTGTGTCTCTATGCTTTGCACTATGTTGCCTTCTTCACCTCTCATTTATGTTTTTAACATTCGGCTCTGAACGATGTGTCCCTGACGGAACTGAAGGAACTGTCCCCCTACTTTGGCATGGGAAGAATTAAATTTTGACTAACCAAAAAAGGGGCGCCCGTAGGGACAACGGAGGCCAAACGGGCATCATGCTAAAGGCCATAGCCCGGGGCAGGAATAAGCGAAGGGGTGGAGGAATGAGGTCAACACAGGAGCTGGGCGTCACCGAGCCACTGAAGAGACACATTTCCAGAAGTGAAACTATGGAGACAAGCCATCATTGCCCATGTATCTCCGCCATGAAACGCCCTATACCCAGAGATGAGGAAAGCAGTGATATGTGTCCAGCAAGCGAATCTCCAGCATGTGAAAAATTTGCAACTGAGGGTTTGGATATGTCCGTAGTGCAAGAATCTTGGATGTTAAAGCCGGATGAGGCTTAAAGTAAGAAAGACAGGTAAAGGCCCACAAATCCTCATGAATATATTGTTGTAAATAACAAACCAATCTGCATACTAATCCCTGGGCTATGTTATTTCAGAAATTTTTACTGCAAAAACGAAAGGTGGAACAAAGAACTGACTAGTCTGTCCTTCCTACTTACTGGCGATGCCTTGTCCACCGCAACTGACGAACGGCAACGTAAACATAGTACGCCTAAGACCTAGACTCATCATCAGAATCAAAAATGTGACGCGAATGCCCACCATATAGGACGCGGCAGCACTAAAGTCATTGCAATAGGTGAGTCTATTTTAGACTTCATTTCTGGAGCGCGTTTAGATATAGCCAACCGTGGTTCGTCATTCGTGATAAGGAGGAAGAAGGTTCCTGATGTGTCACTAAGTGGTCGACGAGGTGACGAATACATCACGAACCGGAATGGGTCAAAAGTTTCAAAAGCTCCGACCTTAACACGTAAGATTTGATTTTACTCATACCCAAATACAAGCAGGACACCTAGGCAGACCGATGAGGTGCGCTATGTTAAATCCTTTAAACAGTCTCACTATGATTCTAAAGTTAAAATTATGGGTAGGCAGGATATTGCTCTAACAGTTCAGTAAGTAAGTTCGCAATCCTTTGAAAGGAATTGCCGTGAAAGGGTCATACGGTGGAGCAAGAACCAGAAAAGTGAGAAGACAGGTTAGAAGGCCGTTGAATAAAGCCAAGCTCGTCCAAACAGGGGTGTCATATAAAAAAGCACTTACCCAGCAAAATAAGAAAAAAAATGAATGCAAAAAGAAACTCATGCAGAAAATTCTGTCAGGAAGTTGGCAAAGCTCCTGACTGTGCCTAATTCATAAAGTGTTGGCCAAAGAAGATATTGGAGGATAATTGTTTCGCCGGAAGACCGGATGGCACTTTCATATATACTAAAATTGAAATAATATCAAGAAAGGGGACTGGGTTCGTTAGCTGAAATGGCTTTGCTGCTGTCATGTCTAACTTTTAGAAGGGACGATAACATCGAAGATTGACCCCAATCTGCCAAGTCATAAGCACAATTCGGTACCTAATATAAACTTCTGAACGTTTAGCTTACATTGATTTATATAAGCTGAAAACTTTTTGCAGACAACGGGGAATTTCATATTTGTAATTTACAATAAATACCCACGATGACCCAATTCCGGTGTTGGTATTGGCAGTCCCGAGTAGGATCTTGGTCTTTTCCTTCCTGCCTGTCACAGAGGTAGGTCATTTACCCCAATCAATTCCTAAATTCAAACCCACTCGCACTCTCACTCTTTCTTAAATACATTATTTCTTTTCCATTTTATTGGGGTATATTTAGCGTTAATTTTTCGAAAAAAAAATCAGCATAAAAAGCCCATAGGGAAAATATTATCTAATCTCTGAGGAGAGATTTGGCGGTTTGCTGTTTTAATTTTTCATAAATTGTCGTCATCGACGTTGAGAATTAAGAGTAAATGTTATATCGTCTGTTCGGGAGAGAGGATACAATCGAGACTTTTGTCACAGCTGGCCAAATTGAACAGAGCGTTGTCTCTTTCGAACAGACCCGTAATTTCACAGTTTAAATAAAAATGCCGGGACAACACTGAAAATAACAGAGCCCTGGCCGAGTTGTAGCGTAATTCCATTAGGAGAACAATTACCACAGGGACGGTGTTTCCGATACGCTCTTCTGGGGGCGATTTCCCTTTTGATAGCATTACACCGAAGCGGTATCAATTCATCCGTGGTAAATATTCTGATGTGGGAATAATTACCAATTCCAAAGTACGGGTGCGCTTTTTATTTTTATTTGGTGCAAATTGTATGTTTGTAGTAACCTCGGTATATATATATATTTTTTTTTTTTATTATTTGTTACTTTTTGATCATGGGGCTACCAACAGAAGAGTTATTTAGTTATTTTATCCTCCGAAGCACTCCAACCATCCATAAAATATGGTTTCCTTTAAAAATCGGTACCAGTGGTCCAACAACTTACGTGCCCAAAGACTACTTTTATATCGGATGCCTTTTCGGGGCAGAGGGAGCATAATTTAAAATTTTTAATCATTATTTTTTAATACAGAAAAGTAATTATAGCTTTATTTCGATTTTAATTTCACAATAATTGTTTGTTTTGAATCCATGTTTATCCTGGTAAGCTCAATTGACATGACGTCTTTGTTAATCCTACCTTTGTACATTGTTTAATTGGGATTTGATGATTACGTGATTGACTTTGATGGATACGTATTGAACGATTAGGTGGGATTACGTCGTTTATTTTAAATATATTCAAAATTCCATGTCCCACAGAGAGGTGAAGTTCCATTCAGTTATGTTTTAGTGGGGTGACATTTATCTTTCAATTAATTATTCTTTCTGTATTAGATCTTAGTTGAGATAAAAAAGTCAATTGAAGCGTGATTGTGCCATCGAAAATAGAAAAAAAAAGTTGGGAAATTCGAACGGTAGTAGTTAGAGATGGAGAGTTTGTGTCCGAGAGGATCGAAGTCATGATAGCTCAAGTGGTAGAGCAGCGGTGTACCAAACCGAAGGTCGTGGGTTCGAATCCCGCTAGTAACACTGATTTTTTAAATCAACAAAGACCTTACATAGAATAGAAAGAAGAATTAATTGTAGGAAGTAATGAAGTAATGTTAAAATATTAACTTCTCCAACAATTTCTTACAATCGGAAACGATAAAACATTTTGCTATCATAATGATCCCAGTCACTTTCCAGATATTAGTGACAACTATTTAATAAATTATAAGAAAAATGAAAGTAAATATAGACTATAGATCTACAATTTCTTTAAGCATTTGTAAATAAACTCATTAATAAATTTTACAATTATTTTAAAACAGTGTCTTGCACTGATGACGGTTTTTCTTTTCATTTTTACACATGTGAACAAAATACACAATGAGATGGAGAGTCAAAGGCACTGTAGCTCAAGAGGTAGGGCAGCTGCGTATTTAGCCTAAGGTCGTCGGTTCGAATCCCGCTCGTGACACTTTTTCATTTCAACCAAGACCTTACATAAAAGCATAAATATAATAATGTTAAAAAAAAATATATATATATATATTGTATATATAATCTGTAGTGATTAGTGACCGTTTAGCCGATGATTATTCGGAGATCTTTAGAAAATAATAATATATAAATATAATATAAATAATAATAAAATATATTTGGGAAAAGAAACAAGTCGATTAATTAATGATTTGACTTTTAATAGCTACACACCTAAAAAATATATCTTTTATACAGCAAAAACATGTTATTAATAACTTCTTTCAATTAATTAATCTTTATGTCAAATATTGGCTGAAATGAAAAAGCTAGTGTAACGAGCGGGGTTCGAACTCATGACCTCTCAGCTCAATACGCAGCTTCTCTAAACAGTGCTCTCCACAGTAGCCTTTTCATTTCGATCAGTGCCTTACATAAAGATTAATAGATTATCTTGTGGGAAAATCAAAAATTGATGGTTTCTACTTTTGACTGTATGAATAAAAAAATTCCTCCTTTACAAAATCCATTTAACAAAGTTAATTAAAAATTATTTTAGAAATTAACTAGGACCTCTTAACTAATAAAACCCTTTTAGGACCCAGGCCGCAATATCGTTCCAATCGTAATGAAAGCGATTGCGTGCGTAATTGTGTTGGCCTTGTTAGAAGGGGAAAAGGCGACGGTGTCGAATAGCAATGACCTCCGGGCCTCCTTGTTAGCAGGAGGATTTTGGCTATTTTCAACAACAGCCGCTTACAAACGATGCCCAGATTGTCGACGGATGTATTAAAGCTTTTGGCAATCTTGTTGGAAGTGGCTTGTGGTCTTTCTTCACGAAAAAAAGAACATCAACACAAATAACGTATAAGAACGAAAGTATTATTAATCTTGAATTTTGTTTGCAATTAATTTTATAATAAACTTTTTTGACCAAAAAACGTAAAAAGATGAAGATTTAATCTGACATATTGAAAAAATATCCAATAAAATTGTTTAACTTTTTGAAAGTTAAACCATATCGTTTCACCAATTATGGATTGCTGTTCTTACAAGTACAGATGAGGTGTCTGCTAATAGATCGTGCTCAGAATGGAAGATCTATAATGCCTCACCAGTGACGAGGAAATGAAGAAACATACATTAATATTTCTCCTAAAAAGATGAAGTTGAAAAAAGTGTGGACATCTGTGGAGAAATTATGATTTATTCGAAGTTAGCTTTTTAAATACGACGTGTTACCATAAATGGTCCAAGTCTGACACAAGATAACGCGAGAAATATTTAAGCATTTTTGTAGCTGCATTGCCTTTTGTTTCGTTCCTGTATATGCTATGGGTTTGAACATAAAAATCAATAAATAAAAAAATTAAACATATATTTAACTACAGAAATCTAAAATGTTTTCAAGTAAATTCGTTCTAAATACGCCCGGCCTGTTTTCAAGCCTTTTCAATTATGAAAGCCTACTGACCCAAGTCACCGGAAGACGGTGGCCTAGCATTAATGCATTTACAAAACCTTTTAGCCAATATTAAATGGTCCTAAAACTAACGAGGCCCTGCAAGATTAATTAAAACCCCTTTTGTTGTTTATTAAAATCGTTGAAGCGCCCGGCCAGTCAAAGGGACAGTGAAGCACGAATGCTTTGTTCCAGAAGGAGTTTAATTAGAAGCGGATATATCTTTGATATTCCCTAAAATACGGAAAAAGTCGCAATGAACTCCTATCCTACCTTGAACATCAAATTATCGAAGTATGCAGTACAAGTAATTTTGTAAAAATGATAATTACATTTAGGGATGCCTTTTTTGCCTTTAAATATCAGTAAAGAAAAGTGTACACTTTTACTTGTAAGAAAAAATTTATCTTGACAGTAAAATCTTTGTAGACAACAGCATACAGGACCTAGATCAAGTAGCTGAAAAGTTGAATAAGGCGGTCATTACAGTACATGAAGGATGTAGCTCATTAAAAACCAAAGGGACAAACCGCGATATTCCACAGTGGAAGAATGAGCTAAACTATAAAACTTTTCAATTCAGCAAAAGGCAATAAAATTGTTTAACTTCTCGTTCGACCAAGCTAGTTGGCTGTTTGGACAAGAACAGATGAAATGTCTGTAATTAGAAAGGAAGTCGTCCCCATAAGCCAAATTTCTTGCGCCCAGATTGGAAATAATTATAGGCCAAAAATAAATGACAATTATCTTGAAAAATTCTAAATAGAAATTATTAAAAATTTGATGGCTACAACGTCGTCTGACAAAATGAGGGTAAATCTTAACTTTGAAGACCATCCCAAATGGACAGACAACATAGAAATTTGGAAGAAAGGTTGCACTAAGTTGCAAGAAGAGGTCCTAATATGGTTCACAAATGGATTGATGATGGCACAGAGAGCAAAGCCTCTTGGAATAACCCCAACGATTTTCCAAGGAGAGGTCCATGCAATACAACACTGGTAATGAATTAATACAAAATAATATGAAATGTACACTTACCTACATACTCACGGAAGTGATGAAAAACTCCCTAACCGAATACAATAAAGCTCTGAGGAATGTAAACAAGAAGTCGAGTAGACGTTTTTGTAAAAGGATGAATTGCAGTAACCGTAGAGATAATTCTAACGAAAGTACGCCCACCCAATCCTGGTTTCATTTTAAAGGCAGAACCCACGATGAGAGAAGCATCAGGGAAGAAATAATTCCTGTCCATTTCCTAAGAGCTAACCATGTGAATGACAACTGCTCAAAAAGGCAAGGAGTCCCTCACGTAAAATATTTACTCCAAACAATGTTAAATGGATAATAATTACCTTTTACTACAATAAATGACCAGGAGCGGATTATATTTTTCCCATGTTATTGGAACAGGGCCAGTTACGAGCTAGCACATATCTCAAAGATGAAGACACATGAGGGTTGTGTTCGTTGCAAAAGGGGAAGTCGACTCCATTTTAGGCAAACGTTCCATAAGCCTAACTTCTTGTGTCCAGAAGAGAATGGAAGTAATTATAGGACAAGAAATAAAGTACAATTATCTTGTAAGTAATCCCGTTCATGGTCAGCACCATGCATACCAAAAGAGCATGTTGACAAATCATTCGGAAATTGGGAAATAGTACTCTGCTAATTCATGGATACAAAAAGAGCCTTCGACAATACCTCGTACAAAGCCATTGAAACTGCTGTACAAAGGATTGACAGACTATACAAATACCACCAACACAAGGTTGCCCCCAAGAAAGGATGCTATGATCACTTCTCTTGTTGGAAATCGACATCCTAATCGGAAAACCCAATGGGTAAGATACCATACGATGTGCTACATAGACGACCTGGTACCAATCTTAAAGGGGAAATTGGAATCACATTGTCAAATTAAATGCAAATTTCCAGAACTATTATAAGAAGATGGTGTGAAGAAAAGGATTTACAATATTTTACAAAAAGAAGGATGCTCAAATTAAAAACTCCCACTATAAATCTTAATTTTCTCCAAAGAAACAAAGTGCCTTGGTGTAATCGTTGACCAATGATTAAAATGTGGGGAAACATATTTTCAACATCCGGCATGCCAAGGCTCTAGTAATGTATTAGTCCAAAAATTAATGAGTGAACCACAAAATGGCGCACTGGTTGTACTCCACAACGGTAATACCCTTGTTTATATATGCAGCTCTTGCATGGTGGTCGAATATAGGTCCATAAGGAGATATAAAACAAACTACAAAGTTTACAAATACAGGCTTATCTCAAATTACAGGACCAATGCCCGATTATAGAAACAGCTCTCAATTCCCACCCTTACAGATTATGTACGTAAGATGCCTTTTGAGTTACATTCTTCTGAGACGTAAGGAAGTAAAATTAAGGAGCAGCCACCACAAAATTCTTAATATAATTTTTAAAAAAATGTGATGGTTACAACGGTGTCTGACAAAATGAAGGACAAGTCCAACTTTGGCAGACCATTCCAAATAGACATTGACAATTGAGAAATTTGGAAGAAAGGTGGCCTTAATATGGTACACAAATGGATTTGAAGATGAAACCGGGCGTAGCAGTTAGAGACTAGCGAAAACTACTGCACTAACACCAACGATTTTCCAATATGATGTCCATGCAATACAACACCATATACATGAATTAATACAGAAAAATATGAAAGGTGCACAGATGTGCATACTCTCAGACAGCCAGGCAGCCAGCCATATAGGCCTAATGACTCTGGGAAAGAAAGGGAAATACTTTGCGAACGTAAAGCGGTAGCCCGTCTACGGTACGGCCACTTTGGTAGGACATTTCCAATACCAAAGGAGATCCACGAAGAGCACCAAGAAAAGGGCTCAGTTTTATAAAGAATAGCGCACTTTCCAAGGTACAGCTGTAAGCTGGAAATGATTGTTTTCTACATCAGACCCAAATAAACTATTAAATTTTTTTATAATAATATTAATAAAAATCTGCTTGACATCCAGCTACTCGTTGATGTAGCAGTCGTGGCGAGAGAATTAATTACTTTACTGCTACTGTTAAATGTTCTCCCTCTGTGTTTGCTGATTAATATTGTTCTGAAAAGCTTGACTACGGCAAAGTAGAAATCAAGTACAATAATAACAGCACATGTATCTCATCGAGACAGGTCGCTTGCAGTTTGGCTTGGAAAATCGTTGGTTTGGAAGAAAATATTGGGTGTATCCCCTCAACCAAAGAGTAATTTTATAAAATTCGGCATAATTTGAGGAAACCCTGAACAATTTTTGAAATAGCATATAAAAAGTTCTGGTAGTTTTGATAATTTGCTATAAACTGTTCGTCCAAGGATTTGAACTGCTGAACATCTCAATTCAAAATGTGACTCATGATAATAGATTCGCCTGAAAATAAAGCCCATTGCGTTGTTTCTTTTTTATTCGCCGCGATTTTTCTGGTTTCTAATATCTTAAATCTCATTGACCGCTTATGTTATATTCACAAGTCTAAATAATCGCGAGACTGAAAATTGCAAATGCGTAGCCGGCCTCATGTTTTCTTTCGTAGGTTGAACGCATTCAAACGCGTGCGCATGTATGACAGTTGAGCATTACACATTAATAAAAGCATGCATAAAGTACAGTGGCTTTTAGGTTAATTTTTAAAACATGCAATTGCCTCGTAAGAATTTTATATTCCCATTATATAGACATATAGCTGCCTTTCATAATACACCACAGACTAAATACATAATATAATGAATTCATTTCTTTCAAAAAATTAAGTTTTATATAATGTATTGATTGAAATAAAAAAAAAAAAAAACAATGTGACGGATTAGAACCCGCGACTTTCGGAAAAATAAGCCGCTGTTCTACCACTTGAGCTATCGTGTCTTCGATTCTCTAGGACACCTACTTCCCATCTCAACCTACCTTTGAATTTTCCCTCCTATTCGCCATTTTTCAAATCACAGATTGGATTTTCGGCGATAAATGAAATGGCTACGGAGAACTTTAGTATACATACTCTTCCTTTTGCTTATTAAAACCTTTATAGTTCATGGTCCGATTGTCTAAATAACTTCTTTCTATTAATTACTCTTTATGTAAAGTATTGGTTGAAATAAAAGAGCGGAGGGAAATAGGTTAAGTGGTCCAACAGCGGCGTATTTTGTCAAGGTCGTGGGTTCGAATCCCGCTCGTGACACTGGATTTTTTAATGAAACCAACACCATACCAAAATTAATTTAATGATTGATGAATTAATTATGAAATCAGTTAAAAATTCAATTCGTTCACCTTCAGAGAATTTTTCTGGGATTATGATCTGAGCATATTAGCCAAACGATAATGTTATTATGCGTATTCGTTTTTTTTTGGGGGGGGGGGAGCGTGAAAAAAATGCCAGAGGCGACGGAGGGAATCTACGAGCCGAGAGTCTCTCACGCTAACCACTCGGATACCGATTTTAAAACGGCGTATATCACAATTAACGTTAAATAAAATAACACAAATAAAAACATATTTTAAGAGTCTTTAACTGGCGTTAATGATTATTTGAGTTCGTCAAGTTCAATTTGTTAATAAATGGTTGGAAGAGATTAGTGAAAGGTGGCATCAGCAGGTTAATTTTGAAGGAAGAGATTTGTTTTCATCCTTTCTCTAATTTCATCACACTTTGCGTTAGTCGAATATTAGGTCATAAATAATTACGCCACAGGTGCATGAACCGACCGTTAAAATGGCGTGGTGCACACAGACTTTGGTTTTGCAATGGCCTCATAGTACTTCAGCACGCTGTTCTATTTTTTCTAAATGGCGATTTCAATCTCGGAGTTATGCTCATTTCATTGCAGTTTTCCAAAGGGAAGCAGAATTGATTTAGCCTTAGAAAACTCCGGAAATGTTGGATTGGGAAGAAAATGGATGCTTATTTGGCAGGGACACTACGTAGGAACGTTTCGAATGAAAAGAGTAGAACTAGCGGCAGAGGGCAATGTGGGGAAAATTAGCACGGAGAAAACAACAACGTCAAAGTGATAGTAAAGTACGTACGTACTTCTATATGTCATAGGTTCAACGATCCACTTTAAGCTACCATAAAACATTGATAAAAAAATATTCCAAAACCGTTAGGGCATTCGATTTTTGCCTGTCACCCAGCAGTTCTATTTCTTTGTCAAATAGATTTTTACTAACATTATTCTGATCTCACCACATACTATACCCCTACTATCAGATAACAATTGCTCTGGTTTTATTTATTTCAATGCATTTTGAAATGTTCTAAGTTGTTTTAGTTTTTAGCAGCTGCATGATTAATTATTTCATGAGGGGCGTTCACAATGCTAGTACGATGTTAACTCGTGTTAACTCGAATAGGTTTCTAGTCTTTTCTTTGCATGTTAAAAGTTGATTTTTCAACAATGCTGCGCGTGGCGATTGTTGCAACCAAAAATAAAGCTATAACAGTCCTTGATGTCTTGTTGGTTTTTGTTTTGGAATTGTATTTTGTCAGAAGTTACTAACCAAAGAAAACTAATAAACTCTTTCATTAAAAATACTATCTATAAACGCGAAAAGTACTAACAAATAACACGCTTCAATTCATGCCGGCATATCTAACCTATATCGTAACGTCTAACTGCCTGCAACTTTACAAGATATGGGATTTATCTAATATGAATGAGAGTATAATAAGAGTTCAGAAATTAACAAAAAATAAATTGGTTTGATTTAATTAATTGGTATTTAAGAATAAAAATACGTGTAAACAAACAACAGCTGTTAAATTTATAGCTGCCATGTTGGTTACCAACGCCCTACCGGCAAGCAATGCGACTACAATTGGCTCTGGACTGTTAGAGTGAGCGATGTTAACGAGCCGATTCTTACAAGTCTACGTCATAATTTTTCCCGATCCAAGCATGGCCTAACAGAGTTAACAGGTTTAACACAAAAATCGTGAATACCCATATTATTACAAGAACTAACTAACAACTGTACATCTTTGTCAAAGCTCGTTTTATCCCCTTCGTATAATTCAAAAGTAAATTATTTTCTGATGAGAGTTCATCGAATTTTTCCTTTGTGAGTTAAATTGAATCAAAGAAGTGCCGGAGCCTAATTAATGTACCTTTCCGGGGAAAAGGAAATAAAATGATTTTGTTTTCAATATCAAATTTGTTCTCACTCTGTCGGTCGAACTAATTTCTGAACTTATCAAATTTCGCGATTAACTAAAATTATTGTTAAAGGCAGTGGTGAGCAATAGTTAAATTTATTCATCGTACAAGTGTTTAATGAAAGAATAACATTAATCTGAGATGAGAAAAATGTGTTGTTTAATACTAGTCACAATCGGCTGGTGGTTGGGGATCATGAGTTTTCGTTGTTGTCAAAATTAAAAAAGGAGTTTTAAGGACTAGTTTTTTGTTATAATTTATTTTCATGAACAAAATTCCCGGTTTTAATAATTTTTTTATAGTGCCTTCCGACAACGAATACGCAACGGGATTTCAACTTTATATTAATAAAACAGCGTTATTTAGCTCGTTCGCGACATAAAGTTCAATCAATTAATGCAAAAACTGGGTGGAAACCTAGTAAAGCGTACTCGCGAGCTCGCGCACACGCTCGAACCGGTTATTGACGGAAAACTTCCGTGCGTTAGATTAGAAAAATGATCATCTCCAACCAGAATCCTTTTCCGAGAAAATCCGGAACGCCTTGGATTGAGTAATGTTCAATGATTATTGCCAGTGTTTTGATGATTGATTGTGATTTCTCATCATATCCATTCATTCTTTTGAATAATTAATTCTTAAATAAAATTCATTGCTTTATTGTAATTATTTCTTTTTTTTTCATGTGACTTATAAACCTTTATCGTTAATTTAATTTTTTCAATTAATTAATCTTTTTATGTAAGGCTTTGATTGAATTCAAAATGCTAGTACCATGAGCGTGATTCAAAAACGAGAGCTTTAGCGTATTTAGCAGAAAGTCGTGGGTTCGAATCCCGCTCATGACACTGACTTTTAGTTCAATACCTTCCATAAAGATTAGAATTAACGTTATATTCCCACGACTAAATAATGGCGTGGCATTGGCTTTTTAGTTTCAACCAAAACTTTCCATAAAAAGATTAATTAATCAAAAGACGTAATTTGGCCAATAGACCAATAGATTTTTACCACTTTTTCGTAATATTTACCCTAAACATATTTCGAAATATGTTTTCGACCTAATTAACTTTTTACATGACGATTAAGAGTTAACGTGATAATAATCCCGAAAAGTTTCGTTTTACAGATGTTTAGTGCGTTTTTTTTTCTACACGGCTCAATTAGACTGTGAGCTTACAATTTGTCACGGTAGTTAACTCTTATTAATTGCTCTGGGAACCGTAAATCACCGAAATTGGGAAGGCTGCTTCTCCCCCACCGAGCAAGACCGTAGGAGTTTCAAACACTTTTCTGTTCATAAATTACATATGAAAATCAACATTATCTTATGTGACAATGTGTGGATAAGGCAAATATGAAAGAAAGAAAAATCTCAATTCCTTCAGGTTTTTGAGGATGTACTTCCTCAGTATATTAGGTATTTTAAACATTTATACGGTTAGAACATGTAAACCTCTTCTTAAATTATTCAAATTTATCAACTGTAATGTATAATGAACGTGACTACTTCCTTAAGCTAAATATATAACCATATTCATTATGGTTTGATTTGTAATTTATAATTCTTCTTACTTCTGACTGTTTTATATACATTATTCAGATATCGTGAGATGCTGTCTGGTGTGATATTTTTTGTTTAGTTGTGTTAGTGTGGCATTTGTGAAGTTGAATATGTTTTTGATATGAGTAGGGAATACCTTGTGTTGTCTTCATTTCAGCAATAAAGTTCTCTCTGCATCTCACGATATTTGAATAATTATCCGTTAACGGTCACTAATCTCTACACGTTTTATATACAATTTATAAAACTTTAACCAAATGTCATGGGCGGTATGAACTACAGTCATACATACAACATATAAGAAAACATGCGGTAGGAAAATTTCGTCTACTAATTTGATAATTAGTTAAAATCACTATTTTCGGGCCATATTTTATTTTTTTAGATTTGTCAGACTGTATTGAATTGACGATGGATGTAACGATCGTTTCGTCATATTCTTCTGATTTTGTACTCCAGACGCGTTTCTCAGGGGAAAAGTTTACGAATTATTTTTTTCAATTAATTAAACTTTATGTAAGAGATTTGTTAAAATGGAAAACTTGTCAAAAGGGGGATTCGAAAAATGGCGAAATGAAGGAAAAAATTTAAAAAGTTGTTGGTTGAGTTGGGAAATTAGTGCCCGAGTGGATCGAAGTCGCGATAGCTCAAATGATAGAACAGCGGCGTATTTAGTCAAACGTCGTAGGTTCGAATCCCCCTCGTGACCCTAACTTTTTCATTTCAACCAATACCTTCAATAATGATTAATTAATTCAAAGAAATTATTTGATCAATCCGACCACGAAATTTAATGTATATAAGAATTATGTTGATTCAATGTAGAAAAAATTAACATTAATCATTTTAGTGTAAGTTTTATGAAAACATTTCCTGAACAGCTTTGGGTATTTTAAACCACCCAAAGCTGTTCAAGAAATGTTTCGAGGATGGGGTTGTTTGAAAAGTAAAACGACTGCTTCTTCCTAATCATTTTACCATCCCTGCCTTGCAATTCAATCTCAGAGGTTTAAATATTCTTTGTGAGTTTCCTATATCAAAAATTGATCGATTTTGGAATGATTAATACTTCTAGAACCCGGCTCTTTATAACTGTAACTGTTGTTACGGCTTAACTTCAACAGGAATCCCGAAAACGATTTTACGCTTTAAAACATGATTCTTAAGCCAATTTCTTATTACAGTATCTAAATTTATTTAAAATATAAATCCATAATTCATTTTACTGCTGTTAGTACACAAAAGAAAACTGATCATACTCTTAAGTTAGACAATGCTACCTCCAAATCAGCGAAAGTAAGCTGGGGACTTAAATTCGAAGCCCTTAAACTAATATATGATGGTGCAGTATTCCGAAGATTACTTATGCTTTGACTGTTGCGGATTCACTGATAAGTAATAAGTAAATCATGACAAAATTTCAGCGAGTTCAAAGAATCATGGCTATAAGGATAATTAAAGCATATCATTCATGTGAAGCTGCGTTTTGCTGCAAATATACTGGCTATACTAATAAAAATAGTTTCGATCCTTTATTGAGATCGTCTCCAGCGGTCGAAGTGTTTGTTTTTTGAGTCATTGTGCCATTCGTGCATGTCGTGTTGTAGTCATTGCTATCCGTTAGGGCTTAAGTAATTAACATGACAGCCAACTCTGTTCGGCCAGGTTAGATCGAGAAAAATGATGACGTAGACTTGTAAGAATCGGCTGGTCAACATCGCTCAATCTAATAGGCCATAGCCAATTGTAGTCGCATTGCATGCCGGTAGGGCGTTGGTAACCAACATGGCGGCTATAAATTTAACAGCTGTTTTTCTTTTCAAATATTTTTTTTCTCATCTCCGATTGATGTTATTCTTTCATTAAACGCTTCTACGATGAATAAATTTAACTATTGCTCACCACTGCCTTTAACAATAATTTTAGTTAATCGCGAAATTTGATAAGTTCAGAAATTAGTTCGACCGACAGAGTGAGAACAAATTTGATATTGAAAACAAAATCATTTTATTTCCTTTTCCCGGGAAAGGTACATTAATTAGGTTCCGGCACTTCTTTGATTCAATTTAACTCACAAAGGAAAAATTCGATGAACTCTCATCAGAAAATAATTTACTTTTGAATTATACGAAGGGGATAAAACGAGCTTTGACAAAGATGTAAAGTTGTTAGTTAGTTCTTGTAATAATATGGGTATTCACGATATTTGTGTTAAACCTGTTAACTCTGTTAGGCCATGCTTGGATCGGGAAAAATTATGACGTAGACTTGTAAGAATCGGCTCGTTAACATAGCTCACTCTAACAGGCCAGAGCCAATTGTAGTCGCATTGCTTGCCGGTAGGGCGTTGGTATCCAACATGGCAACTATAAATTTAACAGCTGTTTTTCTTTTCAAATATTTTTATTCTTAAATACGCATTAATTACATGATCGTCTTGCCTTTACTTGCATAAGCCAATTTTTTACTATAGAATTGCTAAGTAGTATGAGAATTCCTTTGTTTTATGCTTCTACTCTCGCTTCTTTTAAAAATGTATACAATATTTTAAAAACTATTTCTTTTTCTGTTGCTATTAAGGAATTAAATTTAAATGGCTTTTCTACTTCCGTACATCTATATATACGATTTAGCATCATATTTCTCGCACTTACGTGTTCCGGGCAATGCAATTTTCGTTTCCGGCTCATCACACGTCTCACAATTAGGGGAGTGTCTTAAACCAATTCTCTTTAGGTACGCCCCACAAATACTATGATTGGACCGTATTCTCATTATTGTTGAGAAAAATGCCTTACTTCCTTTCGTTGTAGTTACCCAGGGGTGGAGTCGGAGTTCTGGGACCGACGTTTCAAAAAAGAAACCGGCGCTATCATTGTTATACCAATGTTTCCATTTATTTGTTCATTTTTCCGATAGTACTCGTTTTATGTCACTGCTAAGAATCTGGATGTTTTGGACCTGTCCATTTGTCGTAGCCTCTTTTGCCAATTTGTCCACCGTCTCGTTGAAGACCACTCCACAATGCCCTCGACACCAACTTATGGTAAGTAACTAAGGTCATATGCTTTACTAATTATTTCTGAAACTAAGTAATCGCAGTTAGCCTATGGGGAAAACTTTTCTCTCTGTATCACTGTGCTTCTACTATCTGTGAAAATACAGAATTTTGATTCTACTAACGAATCTATTTAATCTAAAGCTTTTAAAAGCGCATACATTTCTGCCGAGAAAATAGACAATGTTGGAGGAAGCGAGAATTGTCTATAAAATTTATTTATTGGATCGTAAAAGGCACAACCTACTTTTCCGCTCATTAACGACCCATCCGTAAAGATCCAGTGATGATCTGGTCTACGATGATTCACCTCTTCTACGAATAGCTTATTTGAAATATGTGCTGGTTATTTTGAATAATCCTGTAAACAAATAGGATACAAGTTAGGTTGACATGAATTGAAGAGTGCCATCTTGAATGAAAGACATGATTTATTGTCGTTTTTTAGTAACTTTTGGCATCTTACAAATTAACACAAAAGAAAACAAAAAAAATCACAACTAGCTTTCAAGGGCCGTAATAACGTTATTTTTTGGTCGAACAATCGCCACGCGCAGGAACGCGGAAAAATTAACGTTTTGTCATGTTAAGAAGAGGTAATTCACGATCTTAATAGATATTTTTCTATTCTATTCAACATGAATTAACAACGTAAAAACACAGTGAATACCACTAATATATCATCTTTAAAAGATCTTAGATCTTAAAGGAGCTTGAGGGTTAAATCACGGTGTTATGAAAGATTTAAAGGAATGGCCAGTGAGTGGTCTTTAGGGATTAAATGAACTGTTTCCTCAGCATTATACATATGCATAAAAAATGAAATTAGGAACGATCACAGAGAAGTAAAATCTCTTCAAAAGATAGCTGCTACACAGTTGTGGTTTACGCCGATTCGGATTTTAAGATTTACCTAATTAACAGGCGGAATGAGATATTTACAAGTAAATGTCTCGACTTGAATTATAATAGTGAACATATATTGGCTACATGTAACCGTGGTATTAAATGTAACCTTTCGTATAAAATATGTAGCAAAAAATATTTACAAAAAAAATTCAATTCACGGTTATAATAGTCGCGCGGCTACCAAACAATGATGAAAACAATTTTCAATTTTATTGAACTATTTATGATTTTATGATTACTTGAGGATGTGAAATATATTTGTTGTAAGGGCGCATTTCTTTTCAGTTTTTGATTATAGAATAATTCTGAATAACAAAGATGTTGCTTTGAATGGGGCTTGGCTGAGGTTTACATTCGCCTATTATAATCCTGTTCTTTTCTGAATTGTAATATTTTCTCACCCATTTAACTGCACTGTTTGCAGAAGGAGGCATTTTGCATAATTCATTTGACTGCACGTGGTTTATTCTGCTCTCCATCTCTATAAACGGTACGCCGTGTTTTATAGTCCACACAGACGTAAAATAATATTTAAAAAACAATTCGTTCTATTTTCACCTTTTCCACGTTGACTGAATGAAAAGTAAACTTTATTCTGGGATATAAAATCACCCTAAATGATTAATTACAAATTTAAAAATGTACGATTCAAATCCAATCAGGCAATGTCAACATCAAAAATTCATACATTAATCATAAAACTCTACTATGAAGTTTAAAATGTAAATAGACTTTTAACATTCTTGATGAACAGCAATAAGGACAAGAGTAAAACATTGGGAGATCATTGATATAAATGGACAAAAGAATAGGATAGATGTTAGAGCCTTGGGGTACCCAAGAATTTACAGGGAGGAAGGAGAAAATAAGGTCATTGGGAAGGGAGATAGCTTGGTGGCGGTTGATAAGGTAGGAGTGGAACTAGAGGAAGGTGCAGGCGGAGAAGGAAAAAATTTGAGTTTAGAGAGGAGAGAAGAGTGAAGGACGGACAAGGATAGTAACTTTCCATTGGTCCCTTGCTAATTAGAGGTCACTGGTAATTTTTATTAGTGCTGATTGGGTGGAATAACCTTGGTGGAAGCCAGATTGGAGGGGATTGAAAAGGATTGTTCGAGGTGACTAGAGACTTGTGCTTGGACTAATTTTTCTAGAGGTTGGACAGGTATGAGAGGATGGAAATGGGTCGGGTGTCTGTGGGGGAGGATAGGTTTTGGGTTTTATTGACAGGGTGGACAAGAGCTTTTTGCCAGGCTGTCGGAAAAACAGAGTTTTGGAGTGTGAAGTTATAGATGTGAAGTAGAACAGGTAGTAATATTGGGAGGCAGTGTTTAAGTAGCCACCAGCTTATATAAGGTAGCAGATGAGTGGTAATATATCTGATTAAGGAAGAAGCCACAGAAATATTGACTGCGTGGGACCTCCTTTGAATCCTTAGGCTCATTCTTATCTTCAAGCTGCCCAGTAAAATCGTATTCTTGATCAATGTGGAGGAGAATCGGAGAGTCATTTAGAGGTTTACGTAGTTAAGGGTAGGTACGAGAAAACTGTTGGATAAATCTGGGGGATATGGGGCTTCGAGGACAAAGTTTAATTAAGTCCAATCAAGTATTTTTTGGCGGTGGACTGGAAGATTAATTGTTAATCGTATTGAGTTGGATAGAACGGGAGGCTGAAATTGGAACTAAATAATAGATTTTGTCTTTTCTACGTTCAAGACGATACAGAAAACTGCACGCAGCTATAAAAGGCATCTGTGACCCTCCTTTTCCCACTAAAAAAACCAAACAAACTAACCTTTTCCTTTGTGATTTCGCACGAGCACAGAAACAACCGCAATCATCAAAAAACATAAAGTAAAATTTTATTTATTTATTTTACTGAATTTATTTTATACAACGAGCAGCTTGGGTTTCAATTTGAAATAATGATATTAACGGGTATTTTAGAGAATTATACCTAATGGCACCCGCTCTAAGCTAATAAATGATATGAATCTTTTCCATATTTTTGTGTAATGTTAGAAACTTTGGGTAATGATTATTTGGAGATCGAGAAATGCGGTCTGGAGTGAGAAAGGTTTTAGAAAAACGTTTTCTTGATCGCGCCAACGTTCCGATCTTTATTGAGATCAACTCCAGAGTCCAAAGTGTTTAAATGTGTCTGTCATGTTCAGGGTGCCCTTATTTGGAGTGCACTGAACACATCAACGCAAAGAACAAACACTTTGAACCCTAAAGACGACCGCAATAAAGATCGAAACTTTTGCACGATAATAAAATGCTTTTGTACAACCTACGTCACATCAGACAGCATCTCACGATCTCCGAATAATCCTTATCCATATTCTTTTCAGTCACCTATGAGGTGATTGTGGGGAATGAAGCAGTCATGTTAATGTCTTAGTGTGAGACATAATTTATTATGAAAATGTTTATAATAGGTTTAGGTTCATTGAATTAAATAATTTAAAACATTAATTTTACGTTAGAAAACGTGCAATTAAAACGTTTGTTATACGATAAATTTTGTGGATGGATGACTCTATAAATAGTGTATCTATTTCTAAATAAACGTGGCTATATATAGTGCTTCGGGGATAAAAGTAAACTGGGTCGTCTCTCAGTTCCAGGATGCAGTATTATAATCAGTAACAACTACGTAACTGGCATGTACAGTTCAAATACAAATATAAATATCTTTATTATTTAAGTTTAAGTTAGAGAAAATAAGTAGTAATTTTTAAAATGGAAGTGTGGTGACTTAGTCGATTACCGTGACCGTTAGTGACCGTTAGTCGATTATTTGAAGATCGTGAGATGCAGTCCAGCGTGACGTAGGTTTTTGAAAAATATTTTCTTTATCGGGCCAACGTTTCGATCTTTATTGAGCTCATCTTCAGTTCCTGGGATTTATAAACATTGTTTACATTTACAAATGTATGAGGTGAAAAGAATGAGTTTATACAATGCTAGAAAAGTTTAGATTCAATTGATTCCCTCAGTTTGTTTTCTGTGTAGATGTGCTATTCTTGTATATCGTGGAGAGTGAAATTTTTTTAACATTGTCTAAATCCATTTTTTTCTCACCTGCTACATACATTTGTAAAATTGAAACGATGTGTACAAATCCCAGGCCCTCAAGATGATCCCAATAAAGATCAAAACGTTGGCATGATAAAGAAAATATATTTCTAAAAACTTCGTTACATGAAACCGCATCTCACTATCTCGGAATCATCTTTAAAATTAACATTGATTCTATAGAAATAACTTTCCAAATATAAGTTTTTCCTTAAACAAAAAGCATGATAAAACGTTTTGTTTTAATGAGATGTTCGCTTCTGGGCAGTTGGAAACAGAGAATTCGTAAAACAATGAAAAGTATCGATTCACCCATTAAAATTCAATATGGCTGATTAGACAATTACAAAGTCAGTGAAAAACAGAACACCGGAGGATTCAACCCCCCAAACGCATGTTCTCGAATCAATCACCATTGATGCGGGAAATGAGATTTGTCTGCTGTAGAAATGGCCGAACTGTTATTGCAGCCGGACTACCTGACAAGAGTTAATTGATTAAACTCCTACCATGAATGTAATTGACGGCTTTGATATGTTACCTTGAAAGTTAACGATCTTAGATATGTTCAAGCTAAAAATATTTAGTTAAATACAAAGAAAGCATATTACAATATGAACTGATACAGCTTTTCCAGTTCCTCTAAGTTATATCATGTATAATCATCTTGAATTTTATCTCAAAATACGCTTTAAATATTTTCTTAGTTGAATAACTTTGCACTTCGCGATTTCGTTTCCACCTGCTCCAAAAAACTGATAAGTAGTTATCTTCCAAATGTAAATAGCAATAAGAATCCAACGTAAAGATCCCGCGTTCGAATCCTGCGGCTCTGCATTCGAACATGGGACTTTTTTTAACAGCACCGCAACGGTTTAAGAGACGACACTGCGCTCATCCACTGTAAGGTCAAAGAACCGGCTTGCTGTTGCATGTGTACACGCACACATACACACACAGATATATGTATATAGATAGATGGATATTGGTAGATATTGGGGTGCCGCAACGGTTTAGGAGTCGACACTGTGCTCATCCACTGTAGCAACAAGGAATCGGTTTCCAGCGGTCGTGCATTTGAACCCGTAGTACTTACAAATGTTTTTTTTTTTTTTTTTTTTTTTTTTTGTTCAACAAACCTCCACTGCGAGGGTTGATATATCCTCTGATTGAAGCTATGAAAGATGATGATTTGATTTCAAGTGATGAAACGGAAGGACCAACAAAGCTGAAATGGGTGGTAATATCTAAAGAAATGAGAGATACCGGTTGTGGGATAGTCATTTAAGCACAACTGGCGAACGCTAAGTTTTGACAATATAACTCCTTTAAGAGAAGAAAGAAGGAACCGGCTGTCCTGCTCCTTTTCGAAAGTCCTCCATGGTAAGGCGCAAAATTAAAGTATAGTTGCTTTAACGGTGTTTCTTGCAGTTCCTTGAGGGTGGTACAGTTGTTGGCAAGATGAGACCTTCCACAGGTCGCCGGAATGCTTTGGGCCTTGGACACTGGCCGGCTTTCATATACAGATAATTGAGTTAGATGATTTGAGATAATTTCGTAATTTTAATTTTACTGACAACAAAAATATGGGAAGTGCTGTTTTCTTGCGGGATGAAGCACTCGGTGGAGAAAAGGTTATGAGCATTTTATTTCTGAAGTTAGAGCTCGTTTCTAGTTTGTCTTGGATATCTTCAAAATTTGGGGCGATCGAATATTAGTGGCGCCACTCCTGAGTGCGCGACCGATGAATGAGGAGGGTCATCCATTAATGGTTAGAAAAACTGCAGCTGTTTTACAGGCTGTTATGATCTTTAACCCATAGGAAAGAGATTTTCCGTTCTGCGTTGTTATGGTACTTAATGAAGTTTATTATCTAAGCGTATCGACCACTTTTCAACTGAATAATTTTTCATCAATACACCCCATGATCCAGAGTATTCGTAAGACCCTTGTCTTATGTCGTGTGCCATTTTTTCCATTTTATTTTATGTTATTACATATTACGTAGCATGCTTATTGATGTGGTCGTTTTGAGGATTGGATTTTATAACTGCATCCATCGTATTTCTAGAGTATGGATTTAAACTTCCTTTGTCATAGCACCTGTCTTTTAGATAGATTAAGTAAGAAGGGGTTTTGTACCTTACATACATCTACAGTTTGATCTGGGCCAAAAAGAGGTCGAGAGTAGAAAAATGCACTCAGTGTACTTTTACGCTGAAAACATACTTAGACAAAATGTCAAAGCACTTTATTATGCCACTGACATCACTATCCACAGAGAACTCAACATTCCTTTTGTCAACGAACAAATCCGGTCTAGATTTCAAATCTTCCACAAAAACCTTTCGAACCATCCTAACCATACTGATCGAACCTTACACACTCATTTCCATCCTGACAACCAACCACGTAGACGGTGACCTCGGGGCCTCCTTGTACCTTAACTATACACACTGAGTGCCAGTAACGGCTCCTCAAAGCATGTGTTTCACCGGTGCAGTGCTGGCATTAGTGCAAGTGTTTTGATGTGTGATATACTAATCATGTGTGCATATTTGTATATATTATCCTGAATAGGTAACAAACAAATAAATAAATAAAAATACATCTACACTACACCCCGCTTACTTGTTAAAATTGGAACGGTGAATATTTTGTAACTGACAGTACTTGTGGTGGAGAGATAGCCAACAAAACGTATAAACAATTAAAATTAAGGTTTTTAGTTGAGATAAAAAAGTCAATGGTACGAAAGGAATTCAAACCCACGACCTTCTGCTTGATTCACCTCTACTCTATTACCTCACCTATCGTGACGTCAAGTCGTAGAGTAGAGGTGTATCAAACCGAAGATCGTGAGTTCGAATCCCGCTCATACTATTAACTTTTTTTTATTTCAACTAAAAGCCTTAATTATTTGAAATATATTTATTGATCAAGCGAACCACACAATTAATGAATATAATATAAAAATTAATAATTCTAAGGTTTAATTTAGAAATAGATAATAAATATTTTTAAAAAAAATGTGTCATTTTTGTTATTTGAAATTTATAAAAAGGAGGTTAAATTCACAATGTGGGGTTAAGATGGGACCGAAAGGTTCGAGGTTACGATTTTTCAAGTAGTAGAGCAGCGGCGTATTTAGCCGAACGTCGTGGGTTCGAATCTCGCTTATTACACTGATTTTTTATCCCAACCAAATCTTTAATTAAAAATTATTTGATATATTGTTCCATTGAATACTAGTGATGTAATAGAAAAGACTTTAGTTATTTGATGAAAAATTATCATAGGTCAAAGTCACATTATTACAGTTGCATAAAATGTCCTAAAACTGTTTTTTTTTTTTTTTTTTCAAATATTATACAATAAATCCTTTGAATGAAATATCACATCTGTGAGGGTGCCATTATTGGACATAAAAAGAAGTATCTTTTTCTCAATAATAAATCTTCCTTTTGTTTTAAATTACACAAGGCGGAAAGATGATTAGCCCATTGGCTAAATGTGAATCAAGCGAAGCGTTTAAAAACTCGTCTTAATTGTTAATTCGGCAGCATTGATTTAAAAGAATCAAAATTAATTATCACTCACTTTGTAATTAGATATGAGATGAAATTTATGATATTGTTCTACTCTTGCCGTAGAAATACATTCGCTCTCGTTCCACTTTAACAGAATTATCAGCGATGTCAAATTTGTGCCCACATATACGGATTTTCAGATTCTAATTGATGACCTTTCAATTGTTATTACCTATTGATTTCATTTGCATTATAATTAGATAGTTTCGGATCTAATTGGTTTTCCATATTTCCCGGAGTATCAAACCATATTAAATATACAAGTGAATTGCGCACCAAAGTATGCTAAGTGAATACGCTGTTAATTCAAAATTATAATTTGCTGTTTGCTTTGGTACGCTTTAAATATATTTTTAATTGAAAGATGTTACAATTTGGTAAAAGCGGTGGCACAACAACAAGTGCAAGTTCTTGCAAGCAAAAACAAGTGGGTAGTGACGATCGACTTGCATTTACCAGGAAAAAGGTTCAGGGTTGGAATCTGGGCAAACCCTTTGGATTTTTATTTGAGATTAATTTAGAAAATGCTTTAATAAGTCGTTTGGACACCCGTCGTTGACACCCAAAACCTATTTGGACGTTACGCTGTAATGTGTATTGTACAAGGGAGGGATTCTTCAAATCCTCTCTTACGAGGCCTCCGTTTGGATCAAGGCATTACACAAACAACACGTCATAAAACTAAGGAGAGAACAACGTAAAATGTCACTGAGGGTAATAAAGATTTTCAGGACAATTCCATTCCAAGCCTCAAGAACACTTTCTTGCCAATCGACATGTACGTTTACCAAATTAAAATTCTAAAACCTTTGGAGAAAAAATTTGAAGAGGACATACATTTCCAATTTGTAGATAAATGGCAAATATGAAACAAATTTTAAAAACATTAATTAATTTTGTATCAACCCAATAGAAGAAATCTTAAGAACAAACTTTTCCTTGAACTTTTTATTAAGTCTTTTAACTGAGTCGTGACGTTTAAATCCCCAATCTTAGCTCGTGTTAAACTTTTACCATTGAATGTGAACCACGTACAATTAAGCGGTAACTTTGTTAATTTGAATTTATATTTAAACGTTGTCTAAATGAGAGCAGTACTGGAAAGTAATTTGTATAAGTAAATTATATTTATCCATTCAATAGATTTACTACATAAACTACATTTTTTGTACGCTTCTTGTTACAGGCGTTTACTCTGGCGTCCTGGAGGATGACATGTTGAAGGAGAAGCAGATATCAAATCGATGTGAAACGAGCGAGAATTTATATGTAATGTGTAGAGATTAGTGATCGTTAATCGATAATTATTCAGATATCGTGAGATGCGGTCTGGTGTGATGTAGGTTTCAGATGGCACGAAAATCACACCAGACCGCATCTCACGATATCTGAATAATTTTATATGAAATATGGTGCAAAAATAGTGGATAGTCAACAATACTATAGGTACAAAAAAAACTTCTGAAAAATTTCAAACTGCTTTAAAAAAGTTGCCGAATGGATCAAGTTGGACTCATATTTGATGGAAGAACAGACTAGGAAAGAGGTAGGCAATCAGTTCATAAAATCTTAATTGAAGTTACTAGAAATTATTTGTCACAACTAGGTATATCCTTGGTAGGAAATATAGCATGGCTGCGACGGCTGGATAATAAGCACCTGCAGATTTTTCACTTTTTACAAAAAATAATAATTAATTGAAAAAAGCAACTTGGTCTATTGACTACTAAATCCTGAATGGATTATTAATCAAATTTTGCCTTTTTTAAGTTTTTGGAATTTTGATTCAATTTGTTATCAGAATTTCAACGTTAGCCGCCTTAAGAAACATAAACATTAAAACCGTCAGAAGCCATCTAATCCTTTGGGTAGCAAAAAGATTTCTCGACCTGAAAAAGAACAAAGGAGTGGAAACCGCATTCTTTTGGGTGCGATACCACTAAGGTATTGATGGTAACACAGTGGTTGATGGCCAGGCTAAGCGGGCTATTCATCAGGGGGTCTCTAGCTATTCCTATTCCCTCCAAGAAGTAAAGCTGCAAATCAAAAAGGCGGCGAATCAAAAATTGAACAATGAAAGCGAAAGCCTTCACACAGGACCATTTTTTACATCCATAAACCCCAAAATCAACCGGTATCCTTGGTTTCTCCATACCATAATTCCGGAATGACAAAGCAAGACTGAACAATAATTACCGGACTCAGGGCGAACCATGGGATCTGTGGCGCGTACTTACATAAAATTGGAAAACGCGATAATGGCAAATGTGAAAATTGTTTTGTGAAAGACGATCTTGAACATGCTATAATGATCTGCAAAAAGTATGCACCACAAAGAGAATGGTGGTTTGTAAAAATGTATGCGATCAAAGATATCGAAAAGCCTTTCAACTACAAAACTTTATTGGCTTCAAAAAATAAAGGCATCTATTTGTGTTTGTTAAAATTTATACATAAGTGCGCGTTAACCATATGAGAATGAAATATTAACTAAGTGATTTGTTATTGTTATTCATTTATTTGTTTGTTTGTTGGTTTATTTATTTGTTTATTTCTTTGGCTATTTATTTATTTAGTATAGCCTGCTCTAGTTGACTTTGTGTCTGTATGGATGACTCTAACCAATAGGGGGGGGGTTCCGGCGGGCTGGTGTCGGGAGAGCCGTCGGTCCGGCTTCTGTTTTCTTGTTGGGTGGTGAAGGGGGCCTCCAGAGCGAGTTTGCTCCGGGGGTTTGGGAGATGTGGACTTTTCCACATTATTTCGATGTTAGTGGTTTTTATCCACATCTCCGCTAAGACCCTCGTTATTGAGAAAGAATATTCCTAAAGAAGAATACCCAAATGGCAGGCCCGTTGATCCGCCCGGCTGGCAGGCTGCGTCCGGTTTGGTGGCCCTCTTGGTACCGCCTAAATAGCAATCCTCCAAATGTTGTTACACGCGAATTTTAAAGTCCGGTGGCCAATGCGGAAACGTAAGGCCATTAAAAAAAATTCTACGAGCTTATTTTTCGATATGATTTTTCTTACTGTACACCATTATACTTTTAGGTTCAATTATTAAAAAGGAAAGGTGTCAATTTATTTTTCAACATCCAGTTTTACTAGATTTAAGGCGACAATTCATGTTTTTTATATATAAAGAAATAGATAGATGGGAATAAACCTATGAGGGAAGACTGTCTTTTAAATTCTTACTTTTTCTTTGAAGAGAGGTAATAATAAAATTGGTACTTTGCGATTTTTATGTACAGAAATTTCTATCAAGTCGCGTGAATTGCGCATCATAACTCTACAAGTTTAAAATGGTAAGCAGACCTTTATAATTGTGTTCAAAACAGATGATGGTGTAAAACACAGATTATTCTTGACCACTCTTCGACAAAAAGAGAGGGAAAGTAAAGTTTATATCCTAGAAATCCAGCAGAACTGAAGGACAGCAATTGAAAAATAAATAAATAAATAAATCGATTCAATGTTTTGAAATTTTTCAGCATGGTAGTTCGGGTAGAACAGGTCGTCCATTTAATCCTATGTATAGTTAATTTATGGACATATGTATTTATTGATTTGTATAGCACATAGGGAATTCTTAATAAGTGCGTCAACAAGCTAGGTTAATCCGTGTCATTGCCCTATGCGTTATTTGTAAAGGGGATTCTAAGGAATAACCATTAAGTTTTCCAGTTTAATAAAAAAAAAATATTTTAAATAGAAACACGTCTTTACATGATTCCTTAAGCCCCATATTTACACAGGAAGGCGTTAAGTTTAAAAGTTCCTTTTCCACAACCGAAATTTTAGTTAATTGGCGCGGTCCGTTAGTATTGGAATATTTCCAACGAAACGGCTGGGTGGTGGATTGGCAAAAACAGGAAAAGGCGACGATGCAATTATGTAAATAAAGTTAGGATAATAGAACCGAATCTTTTATTAATTATTGAACTTATAAAAACGTACATTTAAGCACAACTAGAGTCATATTTTCCAATCAATTTTAAAATATTATCTTTTTTTCGTTTGATATTAATAATATTAGGCGAGAGATTTTATGGAGTAATTTTTTCATCTGAAATGCTGTCATAACAATTACTCACCGTTTTTCAATCATATTTAAGGCCCGTTCCATCGCGTATACAATTTAATTGATAAATTAATTAAAATTTTAGTTGAGATAAAGAAGAATCAAATAGATTATACGTCATTTGAAAAATGGCAAACAGGAGGGGCGAAAAGGTGGGAAGGTGGGGTGGAGATGGGAAGTTAGTGTCAGACTAAATCGAGGTCACGATAGCTCAAGTAGTAGAGCGCTCAGGACACTGACTTTTTATCTGAACTAAAAACCTTAATTAAATGAAAAATAATTCAAGAGGACCACAACAACTAGTGAATTTAATTGACCAAATTGTTATTTCAAAATTGGTTATAAATTTCACAATTAACCAATAATGTAGTTGTTATTTTGAATAATTAGGATAACACAATAATCAATTAATCAGTGTCTCTTTTAGGCCAAAGTTCGCGTAAGCGTCTAATATTTAGATAGGAGAGGCACAATGTCCCCCTTAACTTAATGATGTCATTGTTTGGTTTCATATAGAGTGAGAAGGAATGCCCCCTGGCATTAAGATGGAATAAAGTAGAGATTATTGGGTGCCATGTGCCGATTTTTGGTGAAAACGGGCCTGTTTTCTTATACATGCATACATCTACATACATAAGATCAACACATCTTGTCATTTGTTCCCTTTGTATCTAATGGAATTGACTGTATCTATCAGTATGGTTTTAATAAGCACTTTCAATTTGAGCAAAACGCTGATCGAGTGGCAATTGCTAACCATTCTCGGCTCCAATCTGGCGCAGTACATGAAATTTTTGGCGTGAACGACTAGTGTAAGAGGGCGAGTTGTACATTTCATAAATCTTCAATAACATTAGTTATATAGGGTGAAAGGATGAATGAGGAATATCTAGTCCTCCACCAAACTATGTGAATGGGCATAGCTCG
>CM077109.1:4118842-4164620 GCA_039619505.1 Cimex hemipterus
ATATCTAGTCCTCCACCAAACTATGTGAATGGGCATAGCTCGTGGTGATCAACTACATCAGTTATATAGGGTGAAAGGATGAATGAGGAATATCTAGTCCTCCACCAAGCTGTGTGAATGGGCATAGCTCGTGGTGGTCAATTGCATCAGTTATATAGGGTGAAAGGATGAAGGAGGAATATCTAGTCCTCCACCAAACTATGTGAATGGGCATAGCTCGTGGTGGTCAATTACATCAGTTATATAGGGTGAAAGGATGAAGGAGGAATATCTAGTCCTCTACCAAGCTATGTGAATGGGCATAGCTCGTGGTGGTCAATTACATCAGTTATATAGGGTGAAAGGATGAAGGAGGAATATCTAGTCCTCCACCAATCTATGTGAATGGGCATAGCTCGTGGTGGTCAATTACATTAGTTATATAGGGTGAAAGGATGAATGAGGAATATCTAGTCCTCCACCAAGCTGTGTGAATGGGCATAGCTCGTGGTGGTCAATTGCATCAGTTATATAGGGTGAAAGGATGAAGGAGGAATATCTAGTCCTTCACCAAACTATGTGAATGGGCATAGCTCGTGGTGGTTTTGTTTAAAAACATTCGTTGGTGATAAACTGACCTAGCTATCGACAGCCTCTGCTGCGAGATTTGAGAACAGAGAACTTCCAAACAAGTACAACTATTAGTTTATCTTTTTAAAACTATAAAACTTCTATCGATCTACCGAACATCGAATTACGTTTCGGGACGCAGTAAACATAAAGCTCTTTGACAAAGTGGAAACACATTTTTTATACATATGTTTTTATTAATGTAATATTATCAATTTTATTAAGAAAAACAACAATTAAATAACGATTGTATTGTTATTTCAAACTGCCATATTATTTTCGAACGATCGAATAGGTTTAAAATAGCTCTTCTTCTAAAAATATTTGCACTTTCTTTGATATATTTTCCTAGCAGATTGGCTTTATTCGCTGTATTTTCTCAAAGACGACGCTTTCTCAATTTGCTGAACTCCAGAATATCTTCGCCCTTTTTCTGCCCAAACTGCTTATCCGATTTGAATACGTTCTAATGTTTCTTTCCATCTTTCGTTCCATTCCACCCGAAAATCGGCTAACTTTACCTTCACAATTCAAACTTTTATTTCATCGATAAACAAACCGTTTCCTGTATTAACTATACAGCTTTGAATAAATCCTATTTTGTTAATGATTTTAAAAGAAATGTAATTTACGTGTAATTGTTTGTTCTTTTTGTTTTTTTATTTCGTTATCTTTAATCAAAACCTATATTTTACAGTATTTTTATGTTAAAGGTTGCCAGTGTGACACAACAAGTAGTTAGACGTTAAACCGGGTTGTATGACATAAATTACAATAATCTACTCAGTTTAAGGGTTGATTAAACTGAGAAACCCCTATGAAATTTCAGCGTATACGTGTTATCAAGTTACTTCAACTAAGGATGTCACTCAACTTCCGAGGCTAAAATTGATACCGCGTTTTAAATAATGAACAATTTAGGTATATCACATATTTTTACAAGAACGTTTATTTGTCGTGTAACGTACGATATTTTTTAGTATATTTACAATGCTTTTCCAGGTCTATAGGTTGAATTTTTTAATGTTTTGGATGGGGAGTATGAAGAAAACTTATTACAGATTTATATAAGCTCAAATCTGTGCACGCATGTATGCGGGTGCACATAGTTGAGCCTATCACGTCTTGCAGTCTACCGACAATTCACGATCATTTTATTAATCCTGTTAACTCTGTTAGATCCTGTAAAATCGAGAACAATAATAACAACAATAACAATGATAGCCTTTAGGACCAATGTTAGAGGTTATGTCGAAAATGTAGTCACATTGATATCCGTTAGGGCGGAGGTAACCAACATGGCAGCCATGAATTTAACAGCTGTTTTCTCTTTACAGATATTTTCGTTCTTATATTCCAATTAATTAAATCAGACAAAAACATTTCTTTTGTTAATTTCTGCCTGTCCTTATACTCTAATTCATAATAGATACATTTCATATCCTAAAAAGTTGTAGGCTGTTAGACGTTAGGATGAAGGTTAGGTATGTCGGCATAATTTAAGCTTGTCATTTGTTAGTACATTTCGAGTGCATAGATAATGTTTGTAATAAAAGAGTAGATTAATTTTCATTTTTCTTAACTTTTGGCATCTTACCATTTAACACAAGAGACAACCAAAACAAAAAACAAGCTACCAAGAACTGTTATATCTTTATTTTTGGTTCTTTCGATCGCCACGCGCAGCATTGGGGGGGGGGGAATTAGAGTTTAATGTGCTAAGAAAAGACGAGGGCATTCGTAATCTTACTGGGCATTACTCTATTCGAGTTACCATTTTAAAAACACCATGAATACCACTAATTCCAGCTTTTGTAATTTACAATAAAGGCAGGCGTCAAGAATCACGACCACTTCGGTTGTTGGTATCGCCAGCCCGGGGTCATACCTCGGTCTTATCCGTCCTGCCAGCAAGACATTTAAGGACCAAACGTCCTATGTTCTTAAATTCAAAACTACTTACACTCTCACTTAATCCGAAATATATTATTTATAATTATTTCTTATTTACATACTACTGAGTTAGAGATGCGGAGTATTCGATCACCTTTTACACCTCTGGACATAACCTAATTGAGTTTCGATTGGGTAGGCAATATTCAGCCATCGCCCCTCTCACGAAACACTTTCGCGCTAATGAATACAGTTACTATCTTACTACATGATATCATAATAAAAGGACTATCAACAAAAGAAAACCTGTTTCTTCCAAAAATCGGAACGGGGTACTTAGATTTCTCCTACGCGCTCTCTATACACGGCCAAGGAATGACATTCAATTTAGTGGGCCATATCGTGTAACCTTTCTCTACATGCAAAGTAAGTGTGTCAACCTGAGAAGGCCTATCTAAGTGTGAGGACGTTTTTACATCAACGAGACAGATCCTACGAGGTCTCTACAACGCTCTTGATACGTGAGAGCTTCGCTGTCGACCCAGCTCACCGCCTTTCTCACTTTTGAAAACGATTTCCCAACAAAACCGTATTAGTATTTAATCTACTTTCTTAAAAAGAATATTTGTTTTTGAAAATCATATTTTGTTTTAAAATTATTAATTGTAATATTTATGCATAACTGGAAGCTAATAAAATAAAACAGTATAGGGTTATTCTAAAAGGTTAATTACGCTCAAAGAACGATTTGAATCTCAGGAAATTATTTGACACTGTGTTCATAAAGAAATAGCCTGCGGTTGGGCGTACTGCTTTGTGGATTCTCTGTGTAATTTATTAGCATTTTATTCGCACAATCCTCTTGATGTCCTGGCTCCACACGTAATTAGATATCTAACGTTTAGATTAGTCTGAAAGGTTATCTATATCAAGCTTCACCAAAACGTATTATGTTATTAACAACCACTGGACTTATTATTATCGTGTGAATGGACACCGAGAGTAAAACAATAAATGTCTATCGAACCGAACAATATTTCAAGCAGAATGACAGACGACGAACCAAAATATTATTACATTATTAGATTGGAAATATTTAATATCGACCAACATTCTGGTTGGCTATTCGTCAAGTGTGGATAAATATTTTCATCCTGTACACGATTACTTGTCAATGAATGAAAATACTGCTGAATTCCATTACATTTAGTGGTCTGTTGACCAAATTATTTTTTCAATTAATTAATCTTTTCATGTAAGGTTTTTTGTTGTAATGAAAAATGACAAAAAGGAGGGGAAATTTGTGGTCGGAAACGTACACATTGAGATGGAGAGTTGGTGTCCGAATGGATCGAAATCACGATAAATGAAGTGGCTGAGCAATGGCATTTTTAGATAAGTGCGAGGGTTCGAATCCCGCTCGTGACACTAACATTTTCATTTCAACCAAAAACCTTACGTAAAAAAATTAATTACACTGTGTGTAGGGATATTTGTAATTTATTCTTATTCCATTAATTTTTCCTAAATTGATATATTTTTGTTAGTTGCATAAAACAAAATAGAAATTTCAAACCAAAAACATATAAATGTCAATCCTTGTTTTTAATAATGCTAATAGAGGTTCTAACATATACACGATATTAATTGTTTAAAAAATATTGCATCCAATAAATAAAATTTTGCAATTAAAATCTTTTATTTTGTTATTTCAAAATCCCTTAATTTTTTTATTTATTAATATATTGTACAGATAATTTTTTTAAGAAATAATAATTTCTTATATATTTTAATGTAATTTATAATAAAAATGAAACAAAAATTCTAGGCAAGGCGAACACGACAAATTCACTTTTCCACATGTATTTTCTAAATGTAAACTATGTTTGTATATCCCAGGCCCTGAAGATGATCTCAATAAAAGATCGAAACGTTGGCACGATAAAGAAAATGTCTTTCTGATACCTACATCACACCAGACCGCATCTCACGATATCTGAATAATTATCCATTAACGGCCACTAATATCTACACAAAATACGACAAAATTGACAAATATCTCTATTCAATTTTGATCAGATTGCATCATTTTATAGAAAACCGGATTTTTTAATGAATCATTATGTGTAGAGATTAGTGACCGTTAATGGATACTTAAGCAGATATCGTGAGATGCGGTCCGGTGTGATGTAGGTTTCAGAAAAACATTTTCTTTATCCTGCCAACGTTTCGATCTTTTATTGAGCCCTCAAGATGATCTCAATAAAAGATCGAAACGTTGGCACGATAAAGAAAATGTTTTTCTGATACCTACATCACACCAGACCGCATCTCACGATATCTGAATAAGAATCAATCATTATCATAAAATGTTTTATCATTGTAATAAAATGTTATGAACTCGTAGAATGATGTCTATAATTTACAAATCCGAAAACCTCTCGGCAAATTATACTCATTATTGTGAATGTCATTATTTATTATGACAGGCTTTAATAAAGTCGTCGAAGTGCTGTTGTTGTAAAAAATTATCAAACAGGAATGTCCGTGTAAAACAGCAATAATTCTCGACCGCAAAAATGAGAATAGCAGAGGTTGCGAGGGGCTGGGCCAGGTATAATAAGAAACTTGCGTTTGATGTGATTCGTAGAAATCATTACAATATCTTAATTGAACAAGATCTTGAGGAAAGATAAAGGCGATTCGAAGATGCTACACGAACTAATATCTTCCGACATTTTCCGTATACCTGAAAAACACACAAAAATCATGGAAGATTTTAACTACTGCGTCATATTGGATGAATAGCGTTTCCATAAAATTTAAATATTTCAATTGGATGGTCGGGTTGTTATTGGCTGGACTCTCAGGTAATGATGAAAGTGGTATGATGACATCGAAAGCTGTTGTGAACTATCATTATTATGAATAATCGTCACATTTGTTTTTTATAAGAAATATAAGTAGCAGCATATATTTTATGATAATAAAGAAGCAGAGAAAGGTTGCTCGATATGTCCCACATAATAAAGGCGTGTCATGCCTTGGCTCCTTACAGAGAGCGTGCAGGCATGCCACCGGATTCAAGAAGAGTCCTCGAACACGGCAGCGAGTTTCTGAGTCCCCTGTTCCGCTTTTTAGGGGAAATTGGGGTTTTTTATTGTATATAGTATGTGTTATGTGTCTTTGTGTTTTGTCTGTGTGCAAGTATTTATTGGTGTGAATGGCGAGGGGTGAGGGTGAATAGAACGTCACCATCGCCCCTCGAACGATGAAAGCGAGTGAGTGTGTGTGCGGGGTCGATGGCGGAATATTAATAAAAGTACCCCATCGACCCCAATCTAGCTTAGTTTAATTGTAGGTCGGTGGAGGAATATCAAGTACTCCATCGACCAAACGGAATGAGTGTGCTGTGTGAATGTGTTTAATTGTATGAACGTATTTATTCGTATGAATGATGTGTGTGAACGTGTATAGAATATAGACCTAGTGTGGGGCTGAAATGGCCAAGATGTCGAAAGCCCCAGAAAAAAAAAATAATATTAAAAAAAAAAAATAAAATAAAATAAAAAAAATAAAGAAGCAGGAGATTTATATTCTCCAAGCATTCTTCTTGCTTATTTTAGTTTTCTTCCTGCCTTAGTTTATACCCTAATTTTAAGAATTAACCTATTATTATAACACAATTAGTTAAGGTTTTTAGTTGAGATGAAAAAAGTTAATGGCACGAGAGGGATTTTTTCATCTCAACTAAAAACCGTAATTAATTGTGTTATATTAATTGGTCGGACGGACCACGAAAACAGTGAATTAACTATTATTATAACCTATTTTTTTAGGTCATTTTTACTGGATCTGCTCTGTATCGAATGACTAGTCACTTCCCAATTGAAAATAGTATGGGTCAGTTTATTCCTCTTCATTGCTTAACCTAAAAATTTGGTTATTATTGAATATTCTGTGGTTGCCGAGGATGCCACTGAAGGATACATAGCTGTAACACTCTCTTGAGTTTAACCGTGGTTAACTTTATAAATTTGTTTGCCAGATTTTGTGACAGTTAATGAATCATGAACTTATTTCAGCCCTCATATGTTTATATAGATCCATTATGAAATAAAGAAACGTGTATTTGTTCATGTTATTTATAACAGGTATTGGTCCGATATAAGGTCCTCCTCTGGTATTTTTTTAGCTTGTCTTTACTCAGAACTCCTTTCTACCATGACACCGAAGATTGTCGGGTTGTTGTTTTTCCAGGTTTGGACTTTAGATAATATGACCTTTTAAGTGGTCACGCTTCTAGACCTTCTTTGCTGTCTGATCTTAGGATAATTTTTCATCACTGCAACCTTTGTTGGATTATCGAAGTTACATTTTCAGGAATTTCGGTTCGAAAAACAATGCTTTGCTTCCATAATGGGTTTGTTGCTTATGTATTGAGCTTGCTGGAAATGCACCTACTCTGGTTCTTTTGTGTGTTTGGGAGCCGTTTGTGTACAAATTGAGTTTCATGTCGGATTTAGTTTTATTTTATTCTTATTTCTTTGTATAGAATGGTGCAAAGGATTTTTTCGGAATGATGTAGTCGGTCCCAATTGCAACGAATGTAGTTTGATTTTATTTGTTAAGGTTGTAGATCTGAAATGTTTCATTTCTTATTCAATTTGTATTCCAATCTTTCTTATAAAACGTGATTATGGACTCATTGCCCAAGTGATGCATAAATTTGCCAATCTTATTTACTGTAAAATATGCTTCTACCCACAAACTGTTTTTAGCAGCAACTCGGATTTGGAAATTTGGGCCAATATTTGTTAATCATTAGACATAAATCTACAAATAGCCGTTTTTCAATGTGAAATGTAGCAGTGATTTGCAAATCCACAACGTCAACAAGACGTTTCAATGAGCAGCATTTTCTCTCTCCAATTTTAACTCGTGAAACGGGGATTTCAACAGAACTAAATATTATTGCAATACATAGTTTACAAATTTGTAGAGAGGATGTTTTTACGTGAATACCTCTAAAACTTACTTTTAACCCATCTTGTTTAAGAATTTTACCTATTTCTGCTGATAGTTTCCCACTTAACAGATCATTTATTGTGGGGTGGCTGAGGCCGATTGTTAATTATTTTAAATTTAATTATTTATTATTTTTACCAACAATCTATAGATAAATAATTCTTTACATACAATGTCTTTAGTTAAAGTTTTAATTGATTTTAATTCGTTCTTACAATTAACGGGTGATAAAGGGATTTTCAGCATACGGTCTCTGAGCTAAAAAAAGTAGTGTCCTTTTTAATTCTCCATGTCTCAAGCTCGCGTTAACGATAGGTAAAAAAATAAAAATTATTCAACTTGCACTAACTTCAGAGGTAAATTCAACATTAAAGTTCTATGAAAAAAAAACCGATATTGTTATTATAGAACCAAATTAAAGAAATCTACCGATACCATACTACACGACGCTTCAGTGTTGCGGTACTGTAGCTTTTGACCCCGCGATGTCTGATTCATGAAATGGGACATTTCCCTTATTTTAATCAATACAATCCTTCGACGAGAGGCCGACTAAAATGGTCTGAAAAAAAAAGAGTACAAATGAATTACTTGCGGATCACATAAAAAATCCCAAATTGAGTGGAGTTGTGTTTAATGTAATCTGCTTCGTACCTTTCCCAACTAATAGTATCATTTTCGGAACAAAGCGTAAAGCACAGAATGAACTAATTTGATCAAATAATCCCTTGTATAGCAGGAACTAGTGTCAAAGAGAAGCATTGAGATTTCCCTGTGTGAACTGCGTGTGATGAACCTGTAAATTGGTTGTTACCGATTCTCCTGGTTTGACTATCGTTGTTGAATTGATTGCAATTATGTTAACGCGAATACCTTCTAGTGTAGACATCATTACGGGATCACCTGTGTAATATTATTTTGTTTAATACTATAAATACAAGGTTCATTAATTGACGATTTTCAATGTTTTGTTGAAATGTGTGCACTCTCGACACGACGTGCAATAATGGCACAATTACACAGAAGACAAACACTATGAGCCCTGAAGTTGATCTCAATAAAAGATCGAAACGTTGGCACGATAGAGAAAATAAATGTTTTTCTCAAACCTACATTACACCAGACCGGATCTCACGATATCTGAATAAATATTTTGTAGGTTTGGTTTGTACATGTCTTCATAAAACTTAGTAGAAAGTGCAAATGATGCTTCCGAAATCACTTAGTCTGTACACAGGTAAGAATTAGGTTTCTGATTTCAATAGATGTTGTATGTCCAAATGTTTATATCGCATTCAATTTATGTTTACGTTTCAAATGGAGGTTTGTTAAAAAATGTTTAATGGTGTGACAGTTGATTGGTGTTTGTGAATGTGGGGTATGATGCATGTATACGTTAATCTTTGCAATGTCTAGTTTTGAGTAGATCGTTTTTTGTGGTTAATTCACCAGGTTTTCTTAACAAGGGTATTTCAACTACCAGGATAAATTTAATATGAATAACAGTATTAACCCCCTGAGAGAGGTTTTTTTAACAAAAGCCGGTTTGGAAGAATGTAGAATGCAGTGCTCTTTTTTTGTTTTCATTAGGTTTAATACTATAAATTCAAGGTTCATTAAAAAATCATGACTATGCTAAATAGTTGGTATGTTTTTCATTCAATCCTCATTATTATTCAGAGATCGTGAGATGCGTTCTGGTGTGACGTAGGTTTCAGAAAAACGTTTCGATCTTTATTGAGATCATTTTTTTTATCATCATCGTTTCTATTCCTTAATAAACGTGGCTATAAATCGGGGATAAAAGTAAAATGGATTGTCTCACAGTTCCGGTATGCAGTATTATAATCGATAACAGCAACGTAACCCGTACGTACAGTTCAAATACAAATATAAACATATTTATTATTTAAGTTTATGCTAAAGAGAATAAGTAGCAATTTATAAAATTGAAGTGTGGTGTTCAGTGACTTAGTCGATGATTATTTGGAGATCGTGAGATGCGTTCTGGTGTGACGTAGGTTTCAGAAAAACATTTTCTTTATCGTGTCAACGTTTCGATCTTTATTGAGATCATTTTTTTTTTTATATCATCATCGTTTCTATTCCTAAATAAACGTGGCTATAAATCGGGGATAAAAGTAAAATGGATTGTCTCACAGTTCCGGTATGCAGTATTATAATCGATAACAGCAACGTAACCCGTACGTACAGTTCAAATACAAATATAAACATATTTATTATTTAAGTTTATGCTAAAGAGAATAACTAGCAATTTTTAAAATTGAAGTGTGGTTTTCAGTGACTGATAGTCGATGATTATTTGGAGATCGTGAGATGCGTTCTGGTGTGACGTAAGTTTCAGAAAAACATTTTCTTTATCGTGCCAACGTTTCGATCTTTATTGTGATCATCTTCAGGTTCCTGCACCTCACATCGAAATTACAACCCAATATCTGGATAAAAAGAAAATCCATGTGACTGGCAAAAAACCAAACGAAATTTTACAACAACAACACAATTTTGATTTTAAAATCTAAAAATATTGTACTCAGAAAAAACATACAAAAAAACATTTCATTTCTCGAGTCAAACATTTTTAAATCGTCTAATTCTTTTACAGTTTGGTTTTCCTTTCCCTTATTATCCCCGTCTATATAATCTGAAAGGATAATCCGGCCGAAGCATTGCCCAAACTTTCCCATTGTCGCCTCCTTTTACCTCAAAGAGGCCGGCTCCTCATATAAAAATGTTTTTTGTTACTTACTCAACCCTTTCAAAATCCAACGGATATAAACATAAATCATAAATATCTCACTGGCCCTCGCAACACGATACCCAATAATGACACTTTTACACAGAAAACGCTTTTTGAGTCAGTAAAATATTCTGATTGAGTTAAAAAAATTTAGCATTGTATAAATTCCTTTGTTTGCACCGTACATGTATTTGTGTAATGTAAAGTATGTTTGTTAATTTCAGGCACTGAAGATGATGTCAGTAAAGGCCGAAACGTTGGCTAACAATAAAGAAAATGTTTTCTAAAACCTTTGTCACACCAGACCGCATCTCACGATCTCCAAATAATCGTTAAATAACAGTCAATAAACACCACACATTATCCCGTATAATGATCACATTGAAACAACAATCAGCTAGTTTCAGTTCATAATTTTCAAAAATTTGTTTAAAAAATATGGGTTTTTACATTAAAATCGAATTGTTGGTGAATATTTTTATTTTCCTTTTTTAAAAAATTAAAATATTATAAAACAACAAGGAAATAGTATAAAAATATAGAAATGTTTGAAGAAAATTAATTATGATAAAATCGAGCGATATTGTTTTATCATGTATAAAGATCTAAAGAAACTTCGATTTTTATGATCGATAAAAAATAGGTCAATATCAACGCAAAGTCCCACACACATAATAACTTTAGACATAATTCGAAAACAGTATAATTATTCGTTAGCAGCCGTACCATCAAATTGCAAAGCACTTATGAACGGTGCATTCACTTTTTTTACCCGTTCAAATCGTGGAAAACTTGCTCGGAAAGAACAAGTGACGTAAATCACCCGGGAGGCCTGGGAAGTCGATAGCGGCTAACCGCCTAACCGCCAGGTCGACTTGTTGCGACTCACAACCATTTGGATCATCCCATCAACATGGCAAGAAGACCCACCTGCTCTTATCGTAAAATTGTGACCGGCTATAAATATTTTAATAATAAACACTCGGCTTTATGGCTGTTAAAATTCACACAGCCTTCCCGAGTTAATTGCTAAATGGCTTACCATTTACTGTGAAATAGATTTACATTGTAACATAGTCATTTATTGTAAAAAAAACTGATTCGTGTCAATATAAAATAACGAAAAAACATAATATTTTGAATTTATTTTAATATGATATTACAAATAAGCAATACAAACATTAATAAAGTGCTTAAAAGCTTTCTGAATAGAAAAATAAAAAAATAAAAGTGGTTGGTTTTCCCCCCGAGGGAACTGTTGACGAGTAACTCGTCGGTAAATATCGACTCTCCTGTCTGTAAACAAAAACATTTTGGCAGCCTTTAGATTACGGAAGCAGTTCGGAAGGAACGTTATTTGTTTAACCTTTCAGGAAAACAATAATTTTGTAGGAAGCGAATTATAAAAAAAAAGTTTTTAAAGGGTCTGAAGTTTTCATTTGACCACTTAATAGCAGTTAAATTGAGTTGCGATAAATCCATTTACCCGTGTTGATTTTAAGCTTAGCTTTGAAATGCTTTTTGTTTTTAATGGGAGATGTTTAGGGTAATATTACAATCAACTCTTACCACTGTGTTGTTTAAACTGTTTTGAATTTGACGGGATATAATCAAATAGAACAGTTAACGATTCCAAATCAAATACTTTTAAAGTTGGCAAGAAAGCGGATTGATCCGTGAAATTGTTGTTTTGATGACGGAGAAAAAACCCGATAAAATTCCAAGCCGACATGCTAATCCGAATCGTTTTATTCTGTAAAAGCTTTCAAAGGATTACTATGTAGAAGTGACGATGGTAATTGTGCGGGAATTAGCTGTTGTAATATGTCACCGCTTTACTTTTGGCTGATAAGTCTAATATATTTGTCATCTTTAATAAAAAAACTCAAAACTATCGAATACCTAATCAATCATGTAAATCGTGTTATTTCATTTCCGAGTTGATGTTCATTTCTATACGATATATTTTGATATAGTCAATAGATTAAATTATAAATTTTACGTCTATTCCAATTGATATTTAGAGATTTAATTTAGTTGTCGTCAGTGGCCGCAACTTACACGACGCAACCCGATTCTACCCGACACAAATCCAAAGTAAAATTTTCCATAAGAATTACCCTCGTGCAAATCTGCGCGATGCCACGCAACGCTACACTACTCTACGCTCTGTGATCTCCACTGACCAGATGTTCGTCGAGTAGCATCGAGTACAGCCGAAGACAAAAGAACCAAAAGGTCATATTTTTATTTAAACTGTAGGTATTATCGTCGTTACATTAATTACAACAAACCTATTTTAACCTAAATCAAATTAACCAACTTAAAAAATTCATTATTATTTAAAAAATAACAATTGTAATAGGTTGATAGAAAATTGATCAAAACACAAGAATAACATTATTTTATGTAATGAATTTAACTAACAACAATTTATTACACGGCTGTGCTCCTAAAAATTAACTACCAATTTATTTGGTTACATGGTTTTGCTCATAAAACTACACCAGTTCGTCGAGTAGCTTCACAACAGGGCGCTCATATTTTAGGTAGTTTATATCAAACTATGTAAAATTTTATCGTATATTAATTACAACATTCTTATTTTCATATAAACCAAATTAAACGAGATCAAAAACTCGAGTTTTTATGAAAATTATTTATTTATGATGGTTAGGCAGAAAATTTATCAAAACACCGGAATAACTTTATTTGACTTTTTTAAAATGGTTTTATGTTCTGAGCATATTAGCCGAAGACAATTTCGTTATGCGTATTCGCTTTGGGAGGACGGATAGAGTGAAAAGAGGACCGAGGAGGCGGTGGGAATCGAACCCACGACCGCGGGTTTCTACGAGCCGATAGTCTCTCACGCTAACCACTCGGCTACCGCGGCCCCCAATAACTTTATTTAAAGCAATTAAATTTAACTGTCAATTTATAATTTGGTTGTGCTCATAAAATTTGCCTAACAATTATTACGAGGTTTTGCTCAAAATAATACATTAAGAACAAAAGAAGCCTTGCGACTGTGACACTGATTTGTGATACACGTGGCGTGCGCTTTACATCGCATAGGTGGTCACACCTTACCAAATCTTGATAATTCGTCTGGTAGCAATGGGTAGCGACGCATAGTGTTGCATCAGGCAAGTGTGTTCCCGGGCTTTACGCGTTGACACGATTACCTCGATAAGGCAAATGTCCAGGGTTCAAATCTAGTGGCCCGGCGTTTGAGCCCGGCATATAGAAAACTTTTTATACCTACACACGTAAAAAATAAATTAAACAGCGACTTCGATCAATACAATACGCCAAGTTAATTAGGGCACTCTGGCGCGTTACAATCCCCGATGATCCATCACGATAAGGATTCCGGGTTTGAATCTCAGCGGTCCTAAATTTCCACTAAATGTACTTATCGTTTACATGTAATAATGTGGATGGATGGATAGCAGGGACTGAGCACTGCAGCTGTACCGCTTATTGTATTATACCCTGGCTCCATTTTTGGGGGAGGGCTCACAACACAAAGTGAACTTGAGCCCCCGTTGTACCAGTGTTCTGCCATCGAAGAAACTCATTTTTGAAGGGGGTTGGGACCAGGTTCAGGGTCGCTGAGATCCGGTCCCGTCCCTTCCATTGATGAGTGCCGTGTCAATTTCTTTTAATTGCGGCCACCGGTCCCCTTAGGCGTCAGAAAAATTCCAGAGGCGACGGTGGGGATCGAACCCACGACCGCGGGATCTACTAGTCTGACGCCTTAACCACTCGGCTACCGCGGCCCCCCTTATATGTAATAATATAAAATAAATAATGAAGTTAATCCCAAAATCCGCTAAATACCAGGAAAATGATAGACAGGGAATGAGAATACCCGGATTCTTGATTAATCAACGTGCTGTTCGTATGATAGTGAAAATGTCGGTTCAATTTTTTATATGACCTTTTTTAAAATAGTATGTTTAACATATTCGTATATTTGTTCTTACTGGTTACATTTGTGGACTCTTTTACTCAACCACACAATTGCATGTTAAACTGTCTAACATAAAATAAATCTGTGTTAAATGTAGATCTTTATTGTGAATATTGGCCTGTCCGATGCTTAGGCGATTTCATTAGTCACTGGAATTTAAAGGGGTCTGACAAAAGGGGCGATTACAATTTGTGCTTTCAAAACCCTAATTTATATCAGAACGGTTATGGTGGCGCCCGCCTATGGTAAGTTGAAAGGGGGAAAGATCAAAGATAGTGTCCCATGTGCTGACACGGGAGAAAAGGTATTTTGAATGAGAAAGACGTTCAAAGAAGCATGGCTAGCATTGTTATAATGAAAAAATTTGTTTTTTGCACAACCTTTTTGAAAGGAAAAACATGTTTTTTATAGTAACTTTTCTTTTTGCAATTGTAATCTTGTAGAAAAATGTACGTGATACGTCTTGGAGGTTCGACTTCACCTTAAACCATGTAACAACTCAGCAGACGTAAATGAGTGCAGTACTCTTAATATTAAACAAAATAAAATAATTAAGGTTAAATAAAACAAAAAAAAATATATTGATTAACAATTGTCTTACATAATGTTTTTTTAATTAAAAACGAGTAAAGCCAATTTGAAAAGAAAAACAATCAGTTCTATCTATTAAATTAACTAATTTCGTGATCCACTTGCTGTTTAATACATTAAGATTAATTAATATTTAGTTGAGATAAAAAAGTCAGTGTTGCGAGTGGGATTCGAACTCACGACCTTCGACTAGATACGCCGCTGCTCTACCTCTTGAGCTAACGTGACTTCGATCCGCTCGGATATCAACTTTCTCTCTCAACCCCACCTTTTGAGTTTTCACCCCTTTTTGCCATTATTCTATCGTTAAGCTTTCGAAGAATAAACCCTCTTAATCAGGACGTTGAAACTAATATTATCAATTCACAAATTTAACATATACAGACATGAAAACCCTGTATAAAAGAAAAATGTAAGAAAATATAATAATTGAAACATGTATAACAAGAAGACAGTCCCAGATTTTAATACGTTTTTGTTTCTAACACCTACACTTTACAATCCAATAATGCCACCACGTTGTAGTTATCGTCTCCTTCATTGAAAAGAAGCAGTACTGCGTATACTCGCGATCGAGAATTTTATGGATGCTGCAGTATATCTACAAATTTCTTAACCTAGAGCCTTGCCTAAGGTCCCTATCAACCAACCCAGCAGGAGTTCGTTAAGGTTTCCTTTGTCCTTCTTTCAGTTATTACAGTCACGCCTAATCACCCCAAGGGGGGGGGGGGCGCGGTAGCCGAGTGGTTAAGGCGTCAGACGGCTAGTAGACCCGGTGGTCGTGGGTTCGATCCCCCTGTCGCCTCTGGAATTTTTCAGACGCCTAAGGGGACCGGTGGCCGCAATTAAAAGAAATTGGCACGGCACTCATCAATGGAAGGGGCGGGACTGGATGTCAGTGATCCTGAATCTGGTCCCAACCCCCTTCAAAAATGAGTTTCTTCGATGGAAGAACACTGGTACAACGGGGGCTCAAGTTCACTTTGTGTTGTCAGACCTCCCCCAAAAAAGGAGCCAGGGTATAGTACCATAAGCTGTACAGCTGCAGTGCTCAGGAGGGAACTCCTCCAGTCCCTGGTATTCATTGTATCCATCCATCCAATCACCCCAATATTAGCATGTTAAAGTTTTTAAGATTCCCTGCAAACCTGTCCACTCAAAATAAGCCTGTAATGCTGTACCTGCTATACAGCCACATCTTCCGGTTCTTGAGCCACGGCTAAATAATGAAATAATAAAAAAATCAATGAAATTAAATACAAAACTTCCAGCAATTAAAGGTTAATTTACCCGTGAATAACGGTTCATGTCATACCCTCATAATAGATTAAAAAAAAAGGGAATTCCTATTTTACCGTCTCTACCTCTGTTGACCAGTAGGTAAAAAAAGATGAGAAATAAAATTCAACACATGTAAAAGTCAGTACATAAACTTCATACCATGGAAACCGATCCTTCTTTCTCTATTCTTCAATAGTGTTGCCCTATTTATATATATATATATATAACCTCTTATGTAATCCAGGTAGAGTAAAACGAAACGAAATTAAAAGACCGTAAAAACTTCTCTCTAGAATCTTCGAGTAACGACCGAAACTATACCTAAATTTTAAAAAACTACGACGAATTACTTAGACTTGTAAGGAATCGAAATGTATTGGTCAGGTAAAGCATCCCAGAACTATCGAATTCAATCGTTCCAGTTATTTTAGTTCTTTAGTTTCAATATTGCAAACGTTAATTTTTCCGCAATGCTGCGCGTTGATAGAACCAAAACTAAAGCTATAACAGTCGTTGAAAGGTTGTTATTTGATTTGGTTTTCTTTTGTTGTGTTAAATTGTAAGCTACAAACGTTAATAAAAAAGGAAAATTAATCAACTCTTTTGTTAAAAATTCTATCTATGGAATCGAAAAGCACTAACAAATGACATGTTTCAATTCATGCCGACATAGCTAATTTCTATCCTAACACCTAATAGCGTACAAATTTATAGGATTGTGGTTCGGTCTATTAAGAATGAAATCATAAGTACAGGTCAGAAATTAACGAAAGAAATGTTTTTGACTGATTTAATTAATTGGTATTTAAGAATAAAAATATATGTAAAGAGAAAACAGCTGTTAAATTCATGACGCCATGTTGGTTACCTACGTCCTAACGGATGGTAATGTGACTGCATTTTCGACCTAACATCTAACATTGGCCCTGACCTGTTGGATCGCGCACTGCTAACCAGCTGATTCTTAAAAGTATACCTCATCATTTTTCTCGTTTTAACACCACCTAACAGACTTAACAGGGTTAACACAAAGATCTCGAATACTCCTAATATCTAATATTCCCTTAACGTTCATCCAATTTCCTTAGAAAACTTCCTTTGCTCAGCCTCACTTCGAAATAGTCGTTAAACACGTTGAAAACTATCTGATTATTTAATGATAATGAGTAGCAAACGCCTGTCCATGAAATTTTGAAAGTTGATAATATCTGATAACTGTAAAATAAAACTAATAGACGTAGAAATTTTTCATTGCATTATAAATTTGTATGAAACAAAATAAAACAGTGTATGATAATTTGTTTGCACTACAGCCTAGAATGTTTTAAATAATAATTAATCAACACGTAATTTTTTATTATTAGAAACTGCGGTGTAAGAATTAACAACATATAAACATATTTGAGACGGTGTGGATAGTTGTTTGGTTGATCAATCGACAACCAGTGCCAAACATTCCGAATTAGGTCGGCGAGGGTGTAGGTGGGAATTATATCCTTGGAAACTTTCATAAAAATTCCTTCAAGCTCATACCGTGACCCCATTAATTCAGCGACGGCTGATCTCTGAAAAAGTGAAAACCACATCGTTTCTCACTCTTGGCTCTTATTACAAAATAATGGTAGGAAAATATTTTTGCACATTATAAGGCAAATGACCAGACAAAATGAATAGCGGCTCTGGTAAAAAATGAAAAACCACTTAACATTTAATTTTATTTTATTTGTAATTACTACCTTTATGACTATCCATATTAAGTGTTTGCTAAAGAGACAAATCTATTTACCTGATTTAATTTAATTAGCAATGAATAAGAAAAAATATTTTTAAAATATAAATAAACTGTTAGCCAATGTAGTGTAATTTAACCAAGCTTCAAAATATCAGCTCTAAAATAATAAGAAGTGTGGCTGAGGACAGAGAGCCTCAGCACGTTGCGTTTTTGATCAAAAGGAAAAAAGAAAAGCAAGCCATAAATGCAAAGAAGCTTCTATTAACTGTCGTTGTTTTTTACTAGAAACAGTTGACAGTAGCGGGCTGGTGTTTTCATGACAAACTTTGTAACACAACTAATTTATTCCGAGGAATGATTCAGAAGTAGTCTCGAAAGTAAAGTGTAAGCGTCACAACTTTACGCTAAACCTTTTGTGGAAATAGCAACCAAACAAAAATATACATTATTAAACGTAGATCGTCAAACTCAAACAACTAAATTAATTTGTGAAGCGTTAAAACTATTTTAATTAAGTGCTGGAGTTGAAGATAAGTAAAATGTGTAGGAAAATCTTATAAATCCTTACCTAACATTGGACATTATTATTCTTTGAACAATTGATTAAAAAAACAAAAAATTGTAATTTGATACTTGTGATACTACGATTTCCGAGAACAAAACAATTTGACAATTTTAATTTAATAAATAGAAAAAAGAAATATATGCTGGGCATATAGAATAATTACATAAGATAGCATAACTTAAAAATATAACCTGAATACAGGACCTGTAGTAACTTGGTCACTGGTGGTATCTACCGAAAAGAAATCCAATTATCATGCGAAGCGTAACATTTCAATTAAAGATAAGTGACGCTAAAACTTTAGCACGGGGGGAAAAGGTCGTGTTGGCATGGGTTGCCGGCCACATAAGGAGAGCCGGGAACGAAGAAGCATCTGGAAGGACCCACGACGCTTCCCAATCTATACGGCAACGTACCTAAAACTAATAATTTCAAATTCTGTAAAAAGAGAATGGGAAAACCGCTGGGCTAGTACAAATAGAAATAAGCTTGTTAAACTGTGCAGGTTAAGAATCAGTCGGTCCTTGGTTTGAAAAGGGAAGAGGTCATACTGACAAGACTACAAAGGCCATACAGGAACAGCACATGGCCTTCTGGACGGACAGCGACCGTGTAGGTGCCCGTTGTGCAAGGATAGAATAACGGTCGAGCATCTTATCAATTGTAGGAGGCTTGATGAATATAGGCTATTTTTTGGCATATGGAACTTGTGCTTGATCTTGGGGTTATGACACTGCCGCCCAAAGTCGTTCCACAAGGAGGAGAAGGAAGGACACTTCCATGGGAAGAGGTGTTGAGGCTTTGAGCTGCACAAGAGGCGACACGTTGGAATTTTTTTGGTGGAAAAGCTCACATGATCAACCAATCTTCAGCTAGCGAGTATCGTGACGCAAGATTTTCATTTTAATTTGTTTTTCGTAAAAGAAAGGATTTTTTTATCATTTAGTTTACAACAAAGAGTAATTTGTTTAATTATTCAGATATCGTGAGATGCGGTCTGGTGTGATGTAGGTATCAGAAAAACATTATAACAATATTTTTAAAAACGGAAGTTATCTCAAAGGATAAGCTAATCCCCTACAGCAGGATCGGACAGAGAGTGTGAGTTGAGATTTCAGAGGACGAGGAAGGACTGTCTCTCATCTTTTTTTTTAAATCGAACAACCTGCGGTATTTTCAATTTTAAGGGCAAGGAGTTGGCAGCGTATGTTTTTTTTATTTGTCACATATTTTATTTTATCAACAAGTATTTGAATATATTATTTTTCGACACCTTAGTTTTTTTTGTGGCACAAAAATTCCTTTTTATTTTTTTGGAATTATAAATATTTGTTTCTTATTTTTCATTGTTACACAATTTAGGAGATTTATATGCATCGAGTGAAAGGGATTCACCAAAGATCGTTATAACATTTTCTTTATCGTGTCAACGTTTCGATCTTTTATTGAGATCATCTTCAGGGCTCAAAGTGTTTGCCTTCTGTGTACTTGTGCCATTCTTGCGTGTCGTGCTGGAAGTTCCACTCAACCCACGATCTTCGGATATATACGCCGCTGCTCTACCACTTGAGCTATTGTCACTTCGGTCCACTCGGACACCAACTTCTCATCTCAACCCCCAACTTTTGAATTTTCCCACGTTTTTGCCGTTTTTCAAATGTCGTGTAATCGGATTGGGTTCTCGGCGACAAATGAAATGGCCACGAAGAGATTCAGTGAAGTATACTTCATTTTTATTCATTAAATTCACTAATTTCGGGGTCCGCATGAACAATTAATATATTACAATTAATTAAGGTTTTTAGTTGAGATATAAAGTCAATGGCACGAGCGGTATCTCTGAATATAAAAAATTTAAAATATTGTCTATAAAAGCTTACGGATTCACTTTTGGTCAGAAGTTCCCTGTGAGTTATCCTTGAATGACCTATGCGTAGCCTTCCCAATTTTCAACCCATGTACTGGGAACGTCGTTCTTAACTTGTCACGGATTGTTAGTAATTTTAGAAGCCCGACGAATTTTCCTTTTAGAAACGTTTAAATTCGCAGAGCCGTTGGGCGGGGTCTTTTTCGGGTACTATAGCTTGTATTGAATTTTGCCCGTTGTATTTTCTGTGCTGTAGGACGGAAAATGAATTTATGCGAATAAAAATATATTTTTAAAATTTTTAGCATTATAATAAGTGTTACGTTTGAATAAATTGTGCAATAAATTAACAGTAAGAAAACATAAACATTAAAGCTAAATATGAAATTTTTGTCGAAGTACTGCACGGTCACTTTCAAACTCTCTCGAGCGGAAATAAAAGGTGTCGTTTTCTATAGACGAAGAATGATACAAAAGTGAAGAAGGGTGTTAAAAGGAAAAGTGTCCATGAAATATTCAGCCTTCTCTGGCGTACTGTCGAAATCTGAGGAATTGAACAAGTTAACGGCCTCGTGAAACTCATCAAATATACAATAAATAGCCCGGAGGGAAAGAATCCGCTCGACGGCGACTGACGATGTTCTGGAAGAAATATAATATCCAATTTACCAGACCATATTATATATACTTTTTTTTATTTCGAAACGAGGCAGGGTATCTTATATTCCAATATCTGTTAGAGTTGTGCGGACATTTGATTACTTCTAAACGAATTATCGTGGATAACATTATAATTTTTAATAAATAATTAAACACTTAAAATCTTAATACTTAACTGATCGCTAAAACAATTTAAAAAGTTGATACCGCTTAGGATGAGATCACACAAAATCGGCGTTTCCGTCAGCGTTGAGGAATACCAGCAAGTCAGCCTGGGGATCAATGTTATAGGAAGGAATTGGGATAACCGGTGAATGAAGAATTTGTTGTATCCGATATTTATGGCAGAGAAACGTAATGATTATGTCCGTCTATTGTGAAGGGTATGATTGAAGAACTCATACAGATGAAGCTTTGCAAAATAACGGAGGCTTATGGATTGTAATGATAGGATTCTGTAGAACTTTGGCTGGGCCCCCTATTTCATTACAGTACTTTTAGGTTTATTTGAGAAATTTGTGTTTTTGATATATTCTCGGTTATGATAATTACTTTCGATCGTCTGCTTAAGAGTTGATAGAAAGTTTAAATTAAGTCCTAAAGGACAAGCTAGAGTAGAAAAAGAACACAGTAAATCGATGATAAGGGGGAATTTTAAGGATAGCACACATTCACGATCTTTGTGTTAACCCTGTTAACTCTGTTACCTATTAGATCGAGATGATATAGACTTGTATGAATCGGCTAGTTAACCCTGCTCAAACCAGAGCCGATGTTAGATGTTAGTCACGTGGCTAGCCGTTAGGCCGTAGGTAACCAACATGGCAGCTATAAATTTAACAGCTGTTGTTTGTTTACACGTATTTTTATTCTTAAATACCAATTAATTAAATCAAACCAATACATTTTTTGGTTAATTTCTGAACTCTTATTATACTCTCATTCATATTAGATAAATCCAATATCTTGTAAAGTTGCAGGCAGTTAGACGTTAGGATTTAGGTTAGATATGCCGGCATGAATTGAAGCGTGCTATTTGTTAGTACTTTTCGCGTTTATAGATAGTATTTTTAATGAAAGAGTTTATTAGTTTTCTTTGGTTAGTATCTTCTGACAAAATACAATTCCAAAACAAACACCAACAAGACTTCAAGGACTGTTATAGTTTTATTTTTGGTTGCAACAATCGCCACGCGCAGGATTGTTACCTATTAGATCGGGATGACATAGACTTGTACGAATCGACTAGTTAACACTACTCAAACCAGGGCCGATGTTAGATGTTAGTCACTTTGCTATCCGCTAGGGCGTAGGTAACCAACATGGCAACCATGAATTTAACAGCTGTTTTGTGTTTACATGTATTTTTATTCTTAAATACGCCTTAATTTAATCGGACCGATAATTGTCTTTTGTTAATTTCTGACCTGTCTTTGCACTCTCATTCATAATAGATGCTTGCCCCTTTCCTATAAAGTAGTAGGCTGTTATACCTAGGCTACAAGCGTGTCATTTGTTAGCACTTTTCTAGTGCATAGGTAGCATTTTGATAGAAAGAGCTGATTAATTTTCCTTTACAATTTAACACAAAAGAAAACTAAAACAAACAACATCAAGCCTTCATGAACTGTGATAGCTTTATTTTTGGTTCTACCAATCGCCACGCGCGGGATTGCGAAAAAATTAAGGTTTAACATGCCAAGAAAAGAAGGGGTTCACGATCTTACTGTGGATTTCTATATTTGAGTTAACATTAGTTAATATCTTACAAGCATTATGAATACCCCTCTAGTTTGAATTTAATATATGATTGGAAATGTATTTTTAAATGTTTGTCTTTCTTTTCTTTAATAAAACTCGGAGAGAGTAAGTTGAGACTGTAGGGAACGAACGTCTATTAAGTTTGTTTTACCCGAAATATTTGGGTGCAAATAGTACGAAGTAGCAAATGCAGTATTGCAGTGACACATGTGAACAGATTAGATGCGTGGGATGCGTTTGCAATCCACCGGAGTATTTTCGACTCGAAGATTGGATTCGATGGTAAATTCAGCTTGGTCGCCCCATGATTTCATGGAGAAAGTTCATATAGGTTTGAGTATTGTGATGTACATTAGTCTTTGTTTTTGGGGCCCCCATTTGATCATCTCTCTAAGAATTAAAAAAGTTGAGACGTTTGTCTAACATAAGTAGCTAACACAGTAGTCGTGGGTAGAGAAACACCATTGATGAACAGGATGGATGACACTTGTGTAAATGTAATGTGATTTCTGTTCATCATCTTTCACTTAAGCCACATATCGATAACCGTGTGAATAGACTGCAAAGCAAGAAAGGAAGGGAAGTGTGATTATACAGCAATGCAGTATCTTCTGCAAATGCCAACTAAGAAATAGTGTGGTTAACGAAGAATTATATGAAGTAAAGGACTAGACCAAGGAGGCCACCATGAAAGAGTCCTGCCTGAACAAGTTTGCCATGTGATATGAGCTGACTTTGTCAATCATTGTCTCTGTTTGTTCTGCTTCAAGGAAACAAACTTGAGCCTACGAACTCAAAAATCTGCCAATGATGAACGATATGAAGACCTTGGGAGTTTCTTTCTGTACTTTGAGCAGCATTGCCCAACACGTCGAAATATAATGCTGCAACCATTTGAATTCTTATATTTGTATTCTTGAAAATCAAGAGAAGAAGGATCGGGTTTTCTATGAGCAATTACATATCACATTTTTTGACAAAAATCGCCAATAATATGAAAACAGAAATGATACATGGTGGAGTGAGATTTTGTTCAATCTTTATATAAAAAGAAGTACTTCCTACTCACATTATTAACTTTACGCAGTAGCTAACTGTATGTACGATCAATGAGAAGTAACTAGAGGCAAAATGAGATAGGTGTTGGGCAGTAGGGAAGATGCTATAAACCTACACTGCACCCTAGACAGCCTGCAGTACTGCTTGCTGAAGTTCATAGTGTATGTGACAAGGTAGGTGTAATTCAGTGTTTCTTGAGTTTTAATGTTGAAAAATTAAGATATGTTGCCATTAGTGGTCAAAAACATGGGATTAAAATACAGCATAATATGAAGGCTACCTGAAATATTCTAAACATTTTATACATTGAAGAGGAAGCACGGCTGCTACGAAATATACTCATATTAAATCTTTATTGGCACATTTATGTTGGGAGTGAGTCAGTCTAAAAACTAAAAACATGTCAATCTGTTCACTTACTTATGATTGATTGCACTCATGATGACCTTAAATTAGACCGTACAAAACCGCAGTGCCAAATAAATTTGCTTTCTTCTCCATGACCAAATTTTGATCTGGAGTGTTCGTGAGAGTTTTGTACTAAAAAGACGAATTTTTATTAAGAAAAAAATTAGAACATTGGAAAGAAACAATAATTTTTTTTTTTTTTTTGAGGTTTTGTGTAATGTAAAAAGTCAGTGTAACAGCTGGATTCGAAACCACGCCCTTTGGTTTCATGAAGTCACGATACCTCAAAGGATAGAGCAGTGGGATTTTTGGCCGATGGCCGTGGGTTCGAATCCCGCTTGTGACACTTACTTTTTTATCTCGATCAATACCTTTCATAAATATTAATTAATTTCAAAATACAGGCTTTTTATCCCAACGTAAAATCTTAAATAAAAAAGAATAATTAATTGAAAGACGTAACTTGATCAATAGTCTACTAAAACATAGATGCATTAATTTGAATAATTTTGCCCATATTTTAAGACGAAATTCATTAAACGCCTGCGTGAAACAAAATATTTTTAAATGATAATTTTTGTTTAATTTATACATATTGGGTAAAGAAAAATTTTCATCTCGAAGGAAGAAAGTAGTGGTTCGAGTAACATTGCGCGCGTGTGTAATTTTTTCCACGACCAGTAAAATACGACGGCAGGGAATTACGCATGTTTAAGTGATGTGTGAAACTTACCTTGACGTCCAAGTACGTGGTGGACATTCGAAGCTGGAACTCCTCAAATCGTATTTAGCTTTGTGGTGGAGAAGAGCAGGGTGAGCTTTTTTCAACCGACACTGCGTTATGAGGGCAGAAGAAGAAGGTCTCATCCGTGGCGAAAGGGAGGCACAAGTCGTGCCCCGGACTAGTCTGACGCTCTCGGACTTCTGCATGCTCTAAAATATAATTTTTGAAAAAAAAAAATCGTCAATTTATCAACCGTCTTTAGATATTGCTGATCATCTCACGGATCGAAAAGCGCCGATTTTCACCTTGAAAAGGCATGGAGGGTCTGAGGATTTGAAAAGGTTCTCGTGAGAAAAGGAGCGAAAGGTTACTTCACGTTGAAGGGAATCTTTAAGAACTGGATAAAAAGGTTTCGAAAGGGTGTTTTGAAGAGATTTTTTTTTATCCCTAAGTAAAGATAAGTAAAGTACGTAACAAATGGAGTGCAATTACCGAAAAACACTACTTGCACATTGTATCCAAATAAAAATAAATAAGTATAACTCATAAAAATTATACATTTTAAATTTTCAATAAAACAGCCTTTTAAGTTTTGTTTTGATTTAATTGCCGCCATCAAACTAACTGCAAGAACACGCCGGTACCAAGGTTGCGGGATATCAACACTTAGTACCTCGGTGACTTTTATGAGACAGGCCGCTTCATTCTCGTAAATTGAAAACAATGGCCATCCCAGAAGAACTTGTCTTCATTTCGGTACACCGATTTATTTCATTTAAAACTAATTAATGTTCAAAAATGTATAATAATAACTGAAAACCATCTTTTTCCAAAGTATGATGACCAAATTACTTCTTTCAATTAATTAATCTTTCTACGTAAGGTTTTAGTTTAAATAAGAAAAGACAACGAGCTGGATTCGAACTCAAGACATTCCGTTAAATACGCTACTTCTCAACCCCCACCACTGTTGTGACTTCGATCCACCCGGACTCCAAATATCCTACTCAACCAAAACCTTTCGAATTTTCTCTCTCCTTTTAGTGATTTATTGATGATTTTTTTCCGAGAATCAAACCCTGATTACACGAATTTGAAAAATGACAATGGACCTTCGGCGCCGAGAAGTCACGATGGCTCAAGCAGTAGAGCAGCGGGGTATTAGCCGATGGTCGTGGGTTCGAATCCCCGAACCCATCTTTTTCATTTCAACCAAAACGTTACATTGAAATATTTTCGCAAAATGTAGATAAGAATTCAGTACAATTCCATTTTTTGAGAAAATATAAGTTATATGGTATAATTATTACTTCATTCTCCTACAGTTGCAATTTCTTTCGATTAAAGTTAAAATCCGTTTTTGTATTAAACTTTACGATCTGAAAAACAGGTTTGAAAAACTGCCTGACAAAATGATTTGGAGTTATTTGATAAAAACCTAGTATTATATCTTAATTTTATTAATATAATATCCAATAAAAAAAAAAAACCTCCTCGGTTTTGCACAAAAAATTGGGCAAATTTGGAAATTGGTATTTTCTCAGCTTTTTAAGTCGCACACCTGCGCTAAATTTTGTTTATATACAATTCTATCCTAAACAGTATTGCGTTTTTAATGTTTTCCCAGCTTTAGGCATAGGTAAATTAAAACATTCGGGAATATGTTAATTTTTGCACATTTTAGGAAATTTTCAAATTGAACTGTTGAGTCATGAAATTGTTACTACTGCTATTAATTACTTAACGTTTTTCTGTTATACCTTTATAAAGTGGTAAGTTCCTACATACAATTAGGTACTGCGTAAATTTATTAATTTGAGTAGAAAATACTTTTTTTAATATAAAGATTGAACAACATCTCACTCCACCATGTATCATTTCAGTCTTCATATTATTGGCGATTTTTGTCAAAAATGTGGTATGTAATTGCTCATAGAAAACCCGATCCTTCTTCTCTTGATTTTCAAGAATGCAATTATAAGAATTCAAATAGTTGCACGATTATATTTCGAGCTGTTGGGCAATGCTGCTCAAAGGGCAGAAACAAACTCCCAAGGCCTTCGCATCGTTCATCAATTAACGTGCATTGGCTTTGATTTCGCAGGCTCAAGTTTGTTTCCTTGAAGCAGAACAAGGAGAGACAGGGATTGACGAAGTAGTCTCAAATAGTCGCTTAGTATTGAAAAGTAACAATAGCCGCAACTTCATACACTTGAACAAACTTATCCGAAACTTTTTTTTTAAAGAGGCTGGCATATGTTTGATAGCTAAACTTCTGTGGAGAAAGCAACGACAATAATTTAATAATATAAAAATGATATTATAATGGTAATAATATAAATCATTATTATTATGGTTTTATCAAATTCAAGACGTAATGGAGTCGTGAAATGTTAAGTTAATTAAATATTTACAGCCTTATTGTAAATTCTAAATTAGAAATAACCAATGTTGTTTGATTTTTTGACTTAAAACTGTCCATAATGAACAACTTAATTGAAAAAGATATACCAAAAAAACCTACAACTACAGCAGATTCTTCTAACCCATGAGGCCAAAAAGCTGTTGGATTCAAGTGGCTCGTAGACACTATGTTAAAATTGCCCACTTGTGACAAGGAATTGCAAAGATTAAAACATCGGTTGAAAATAATGTACTTTAAGAAATATTTATAAATAAGTTGTTAGTAAAATGATTAAAATATTTACTTTGAAAGAAGCAACAATCGGACTTAGCCACCCAATCCAAAACGTAACTTTAGGCTTTCGTTGCTTGCCATACATTGCGGAACTATCAGAAAAAGTAGGTAAAATTCTTAAATGAGAAAGTTTTAGAGTAGCTTTTAGAGGTGCGAGTTCTCGTAGAAACATCCTTTCAAAACCGAAAGACAAATTGAACAACTTGTTAAAAAGCGGTTTTCAGGCGAAATTATTTATTTATGCGTGGTGGTTAGTGACCGTTAATCAATAATTATTCGGGAATCGCTATATGCGCTCTGGTGTGATGTAGGCTTCTGAAAAAATGTGTGGACGTTTCGATCTTTGTTGAGATCATCTTCAGGGCCTGGGATTTACAAACATTGTTTATATTTAAAAAATATATGTATGATGTGGTAAAAAGTGAATTTATACAATGCAAAATATATTTTTTATATTAAATAAAAGTATTTCTACTCACTCAAAGTGTTTGTCTTCTGTGTAATTGTGCCAGAATTTTACTTGTTCTGCTTTGTATAAATTCACTTTTTTCCACATCCATCGTGAATTTTGAAAGAATGTTTGTAAATCCCAAGCCCTGAAGATGATCTCAATAAATCTCGAAACGTCGCACGATAAATAAAATGTTTTTGTGGAACCTACACCTCACCAGACCGCATCTCACGATTTCTGAATGATTATTTATTTTTCATTTTTTGTTAATGATGGTTATAATCCTCCAAGGCGGAAGGAATGGACTCCAAAGGAACGTACCCTTTTACAGAAATATAAAGTTGAATGGATTTAAATAATCGGGATTTATTTTTGAATTCTATGGATTTGGATTTAAGTTACGATTGTAAAATTTGGTATTTGTGATAAAATTTTGTTAACAACAAAAGTACTGTTCCTACCTGTAGTGTTAATTTTCTATGAACAATATATTGTTAAATTCCCATAATCTTAGAAAACGGAAATCTACGATAAACGCCCTTCTTCCAGGATTACCAGAGAGAGAGAGAGAGAGAGAGAGAGAGAGAGAGAGAGAGAGAGAGAAAGAGAGAGAGAGAGAAATAAAAATGATGTCTGAAACATACAAAAGCTTGGTAAAAAAAATGCTTAAACCCACTTATGGACAATGTTCAGACTACTCTAAACCAGCCAAAACGGGTAGAGGTTCGTTTGCACACACAAGTATTACAGGATTGTTCAAATCAGCCACGCTGGAAATAAAAAACAACCTTAGACATGCCAGTAAAGACTGAGACATTGAATGTTGATTGTTCATAAAAATTACATAATCGTAACATATATTCTACATACAAAAAAGGCAAACAAACAATAACTTCTTTTTCATATCACTGATGTATTTAAGTATTTTACGTTTTAGACGTTTAAATGCACCTAATCCGACTAATGGTTTACCTGTCTCTCTTTAGGAAATAAATTGATGGCCTCTGGAGGGTAGATAGATAAGATTCGATTTAAGACGGCGATAACACCTGCTATACCGGCTTTAATGTCGGGTTTTTTTTTTTTTTAAACATAAATAGCATCTTATTGTTGAAGTTGAATTGGATTTTGTAGGAATGTTGCCTCCTGAACATAAATCAAATTTTTATGACAGAAATTGTTGTGGTTTAAATCAAAATGATATACGTTGGTCAATATGTAGGAAAAATGTGCTATTAACAAACGTTTTTACGGCCAACAAGTTTGTTTTTGATATATCCTACATATACAATCCATACATAATACATATCCTTTTTATATTAATTGAAATAAAGGAACACAAAATTAATTAATTAGTTAATAATTAATTTCTTGCATGCAAAGTTGTTGAAAACTAATTGAAATTAAAGAAACTTTTGTTATTGAGGTTTAGTGTAATTTGTTTTCGTAAGTTGAAAATAATATTTATATTCACTAATTTAGCGGTCCGGTTGACCAATTAATACATTTCAATTAATTAATGTTTCTAGTTAATCGAAAAAACGTCAATGGCACGAACGGGATTCGAACTCACGATCTCCGGCTAGATACGCCCCTGTTTTACCAGTTGAGTTATCGTCACGTCGATCCACTCGGACACTTATTTCCCATCTCAAGCCCACCTTTAGAATTTTCCCTCCTTTTTGCCATTTTTCAAATTTCGTGTAGTCGCATTGGATTCTCTGCCAAGGAGAGCTTTAGTGTAATGTACTTAATTTTAATTATTTAAATTCTCTAATTTCGTGCCGCTTGACCAATTAATACATTAGAATTAATTAAAGTTTTTGCTCGGCATAAAAAAGACAATGGTACCAGTAGAATTAGTGAATTTAATAAAATTTCATAATACTGTTGGGAAGTTAGTGTCCGAGTGGATCGAGGTCACGATGGCTGAAGTAGTAGATCAGCGGCGAATCCAGCCGAAGATCTTGGGTTCCAATCCCGCTCGTGCCATTGTGTTTTTTAACTCAACTAAAAACCTTAATTAATTATAATATTTATAATTAATCTTTTTATTTAGGGTTTTGATTGAAAAGTAAAAGTTCGTGCCGCGAACGTCGTGGGTTCGAATACCATTCTTGGGATTAACTTTTCCATTTCAAACAAAACCTTAAATAAAAAAGATTCCAAAATTAAACAATTTTTTCTATCTAACTGACACGTATCCGAATTTACAGAGTGATGTATTTTGGATTTTAGGAAAATCGATTGTTCCGGCTATACCGCTTGGCTATTGATTGTTTTATTCCAATATTGAATAAAGTAAGTGATTTTACTTTACAACAGCATTCAATTTGGCTGGAAAATACTGCTTAGATTATTTTAATACATATTAAGGTTACAAATTGTATAAATTTTGAGATGCACAAATAGTCTTGGAAGCATACACAACTTTGTATTTTGTCATTTGTCATTACTTCAGCACATCGTATTCTTTTTCTTTCATCTCTGTCAAGCTACAAAAATCCATTTCGGACCGATCTATCCATGGTTCCAAAATAGTACCGTGTAAGGTCACAAATCTTCGTCCAATATACATACATAAAAATATATATACATAAATATTCCTTTCCTCTAACCTAATTCATAACGGATGTTGAAGTTGAGGCATAAAAGAATTATGTACAAACAATTTCTCACTGAACATTACTACTATTGTATGTGGTAATTAGTGACCGTTAATCGATATTTATTTAGAAATCGTGAGATGCGTTCTGGTGTGATGTTTCAGAAAAACATTTTCTTTATCGTGCTACGTTTCGATCTTTATTGATCCCTGAAGATGATCACATTAAAGATCGAAACGTTGGCACGATAAATAATATGTTTTTGTGAAACCTATATCAAACCAGACCGCATCTCACGATTTCTGAATAAATACTTACTACTATTTTTGGCTTTTTCAAGTAGTTGTTAGCAAGTTAGTATACTTTGTACTTTATATGTTATATAATTTTTGGAAAATTGTAACGTCTAAGATCTTATTTGTTAATATTCTACGTACATCTTACAAGGCATTTATACTGACCATGATGCGATAGAGTACGGTATTTTTTCCGTTATTATCGTTCTCTTTTTGTAGTCAATTTATTTTCGATAGGTCCTGTTATTTGAAGGTGATTTTAGCTTGTCGCGCTACTTCGCTTTCAATGATCATGTAAAACCGAAGATAGTTCCTTTCGAGGCGATTTCGCCTTATGCTCCAGCGATATCGCATTGCAGACAGTGTAAATGGGTCCTGTTAGAATGTACGTGTAACTAGTTTCTATCAACGTATGTCGTCGTGTGGAAAGGATTCTCACAATTCTCACGTCTAATGGCAAAGTTTTAATGGGTCACATGAATACGAATTTGGTTAATTTTGAGCGTTTGTCAATCCTCATTTCTCGTAATTGTCTAACATATTTATTGTCGTCGGAATCGATCGATTGTTGTAATAGACTGCCATCTTATAAATTCATATGAACTTTGCGTTTTCTATGCCGTTCATCGATCTTCGATGTTGGACTGAACGTTTTCATATTTGCTTAGTGCCCATTTGCTTTTGGTTTACTTTTTTCCGATATTACAATTTTGTAGTAGTGTTTTTTTTTTTTAGAAAACAACATTCGGTTTTACAAATTGTCCGCGTTTTGATAATCATACACTTAGACCTAATCTCGTCCCAATTTTCCTGTGCTTGTAGAAGCAAAACCAGTTTTTAATTTTGAAAAACTTGAATCGGAGAAAAAAATGAGAAACACAAAAATACATGAAATTTAATCCAAAAGGAAACTTTATTAATAAAAAATAGTCAGTGTAACGAGCGGGTTTTGAACCCACGTCCTTCGACTAGAGAGGCCGGGACTAGATAGATCAACCACTTGCGCTATCATTACTTCGCTCCTCTCGGACACCAACTTCCCATCTCAATCCCAATTTAAACTTTCACAAAAACCTTTTTATCTCAACTAAAAACCTTAATTAATTCTAACTATTTTTAATCAATATGTGTAGAGATTAGTGGCCGTTAATCGATAATTATACAGATATCGTTAGATGCGGTCTGGTGTGATGTAGGTATCAGAAAAACGTTTTCTTTGTCATACAAACGTTTCGAACTTTTATCGAGATCATCTTCAGGGCGGAATGTATTTTTCTTCTGTGTACTTGTGGCACTCTCAACACGACACGCAAGAATGGCACAATCACACAGAAGACAAACACTTCGATCCGTGAAGATGACCTCAATAAAAAATCGAAACGTTGGTACGACAAAGAAAATGCTTCTCTGAAACCCACATCACACCAGACCGCATCTCACGATATATGAATAATTTAATCAATATTTTGGAATCTTGACACGAGCTGTTCAATGAACTTAAATTAATTATCCGTTAGTAGACTTACTCTCAAATCAATTTACAATTTGTAAAACTCGTGTTTTGTTGCATGCAAATGATAGTCGATCCGCTTTAACCCTATTACTAGTTATGGGTCATCGCGCCCGTTGACCATGGGGTGCTCACAGAGGGGTGAAATCCGAGAACAAGGGAGTGCTCTGTCCAACCGGAATCGTTATTCCCCATTGCACAACCATTTTCATTTTCTTTAAAAGATAGAAAGATGGAAATTTTTAAAACGGAAAGCGCGTTTTTGATGTCTTTGTATGGTGTAACTACTATAACACAAAAATTTCCCAATTATCGAAAAATATTGTTTTAAGTAGATTAAAACCGTCAGATCAAACGGAGATCTAATAAGTCGTCCTAAATTACAAAAGACTGGCAGTTCAAAATTGATACTATAGGTTCATGACCCACCAGACAACATTATGAAATTGACAGAGAAAATTTGTTTCTATGTGTTTACTATTACTATTTGTTTACTGGTATTTAGCAACACAAGACCTTAGTGCGTAAAAATATGGTAGCAAGCGCAATTCTTTGATCTAAATACCTCATTTATAACGGTAATTATTTTAATAACTGACAAATTTTAACAGGATATATTTAATATCAGTCTTGCTAACTACTTCAAAAGTAAGTATTTGTTCGAAAATTATATAAGATAATAAAGACAGAATGTTATGAAGCTTGAAGAATAAACATTGGTTTTTCATTTCTGATGAAATGGCAGCTGGTTAGGGGATTCATCGGCCAACGAATCTTAAAAACATCGAAAAATTGATTGGCTCTTATTTTAATGATAAATCTTACTATTACTTTTTCTTGAAATGACTTTTCAAATTAAGAGGCTCATTATTAAAATTTTGACTGTGTTTCTCTTGTAAAATCTCATCAGTCAAAGTTGATTCAATTTTACTAACAGAAACCGGTGGAAATTTACCTTTTGTAGTACAAAATCCCATTGTATGACTGTTGTAATTCTAGACTATGGGAGAGAGGAAGATTTATATAATTAATATTTTAAATTAAAGGCGAACGGCACAACCCCTAAAACAGAACAAAACGCTGAATGTAAAACCGGCAGAATGAGATGAGTAATGAATTCATTAGGGGCGCCGGTGGCCGGACCGGTTTAGGGGTCGACTCGGCGCTCATCGCTGTAAGGTAAAGGTCCCTTGTTCGAATCCAGCCGACCTGCATTTGAAATATTTACAAATAGGCTCTTTTCAAAAAGCACCGTCATGCTGAATATTGATATGACCTCTGCTGTTGCGAACTCTCGTAAAAAAAAACATTTTGGTCAAAAGCAAATTCTGCGATACTTTATTGTGACACTCCACATACGATTAAGAAAAGCGTTCGTTGGAGAGATTGGACCGAGATTGGGCAATAGGGAAATATTGAAGGGAAAAGTATATCATTAGAAATTATTAATTGCGTAAACATTACATAATTTAAAGGGGTTTGGACTAGACGTCCTGGCTCGTCATTACCCGATGTTGCATAACCAGATTTTCACTTGCTTCCAACTTTAGGCAATTAGTTTTATAAGGTCTAAAGGAAGAACGGCCCCTGTGGACGTTTTACTGTCCAAGTAATTAGGTAGTCTTCGTTTTATTTTTGTTTATTTTGCCCAAACTATACCATTGATTTTCCTGGCTGAATTTCCTTGTTTTAATAAGTTATATAATTTTTCTAAAAGAAGCTACGAGGTCTGTATATATCAAGTGGTCTTCTAGCTTATGTCGACTTTTCCTTAAAATTTCCGATCACATGGAGTGTATGTGTTTTGTTGTTTCTACCTCCTCTAGACACATACGACATTGGTCATTTACTATTTACTATAGCCTATATATAAGTATTTGGTGTTCGTATTTTAGGCCCTTTGGGCGTACCGTTTTATTTCTTTGGACTCTTACACAGGGTTGTATTAAGGACACCCGGCTGAATTTCTCTTGAAGCAATGAAACTGTCAAAAGGAACAACACTATGTGTTTTTTATTTTTTTAGTCTAGTTTCAATTTTTACCGTTTTTATTGGAGAAAAATTATACAGGAAACATCAGGCCCAGATTAACTTCAAATTTTTAATTTCAACCTTACAATGAAAACCACGTGCAATGGGATTTTATATTTGGCAAAAAATGACAAAGTAATGGCAAAAAGTTTGAAAAAACCTGACATTTGGTTTGACATTTATTTTATCAAATTTCATGTTCGACCTTCCTGCGTTGGAAGATTTGCTCTTTTTAACCATTCTTTATTAGTGCTTCAGAGCGATAGTCAGGTGAGATGGATTGACAAGCATTTTCTATGCTTCAACTAAGGGTGCTGGGTCATGATTAGCGTTGACACTGTTTTTTAAAAGCCCCCATGGAAAATAGTCAAGATGAGAAAAATCGGGTGACCGAGAAGGCCAACGCATTGGGCCATCAGATCTAACCACCTGTCCCGGAAGTGCAATTCAAAAGCCTCACCTGAAAAGAATTGTGTGAGGGCATCCATCAATCGTTCATTGTTGTTCTTGCAGAGGAAGGGTCTAATAATGTTGGTAAAACATCCCTCAAAAACTTGATGAACTGAGCAACATTTGAAAAAATTATCGTAGATATAAGGCCCAATTAATTTTCTGCCGAGAAGTTCACGCCTATGCACCACCTGATGCTGTCAAGCTGTACCAAACTTCTAGGATTTTCTTTCGCCCTTGTTTAAAAATTTACCAACCATCAGAGGTGAACATGGACACATCAGTCCATAGGATGTATGGAAGGAGGTGTTCTTCGGCCTGCTAAATCGACATTTATGCAAGGAAAGGAAGACGCCTGTCATAATCAGAGTCCCGAAATCCCAGGACAAGATGAGAGTTACGTCTTAAAATTGGATTTTCGGAGTACATCTTTTTTTATTTAACGTTTTATTTGTTTTTTACAACTGCATTCTTCAACGCAACACGTAAAACAGATAATATTTACATATAAAATTACTAAAGGTGGCGTGAAAGCTTGAACAATTACCATCCAGTGATGATAGCCGTTAGTACATGGAAGAAAACGTATTCCATCGTAAGAGAGGGATGTCAATAGTTAAAGGTTGTCGCCAGGCTACCATTGTAGGTATTATTAGGTAATGTGGCGGAATACAGGTTTGTTACGAAAGGGTGCTGACGATGGGGTAGTTTGTTTGTAACGTATTGTAGCGGGATGGGCTATCTCGGGACACTTAGGTCAGTATGAATGGTGTCATTGGGTACATATAAAGGGGCTTGTACTATTTTTCTTGGGATTTTAACTTGAAGGGAATGGATTCGATTGAGGTAGGAAAGCTTAGCAGTACTGTACACTTCACGTCCGTGTACATCTCTGGTTTTATTTTTTTGAAAATTCTGAAACCCGCCCGACACTTCTAAGAGACCAGACCGGATTTTCCCGACCGTACAGTAAAATATTCAGCTCTCCATCGAAATTACGCTGCCGGCTCGTTATTACCACAATTTTGTAATTTTTTGACCAATTTAAAATACTATTGCAACATTATTTTCTACGTAAAAAACCCATCAAAACGATATGTCAGGTTTGTATTTTAAATTTGGAAGTTAAACTTTTATTTTTTCTAAAATTAATTAAAATTAATAAAGAAAAGGTACAAATATGAAACTAGATCAAAAATGTACATTAATATTTGAACAATTTTATAATTTGTGGAATTAACAAAATAATAATTCTCCACATTGATCAAAATGAACCAGTCTATCAAAATAAAAGGAAAATCTCTTCGGAAATTCGGAAAACAAAGGATGTTTAATTAGAGATAACGTTTTATTTATTCGGGTAAAAAAAAAATAAACTTTGCTTCCGCCCCGTGAGATAGACTTTTCTTTTTCTTGTAAGCAGCAAACAAGGATTGTCTCTTACAGGGGCAAAGCCCTTTGAAAACAGCTTTACGTTTCCGAACAATATCAAGCCCCCTTTTATCTAGAAATCTCTAATTGATACTTTCTTTCCTATTTAATACAATCACATATTATCCAACAATGATAATTAATTTCATTGAAAAGGTTTATGGTAAATTTTTATTTGAAAATTTATTTAAATCGTATTTTTATTTTGACATTAGGATAATTAAGTTTGTATTTTCTTAGTAGTATTATGAACTGTGAAATTTCATTAATTATTAAAGCTAGTCTGATGAAGTTTCCCAGCACAGGCAAAAGTTGAGAAACTATAACTTTTAGTTTACAAGCGTGTAATTTCGCAATCTTATTAAAAATAATTATTCATATATCGTGTAATGCGTTCTGGTGTGATGTAGGTTTCAGAAAAACATTTCGTTTTCGCCAACGTTTCGATCTTTATTGAGATCATCTTCAGGCCTCATAGTGTTTGTCTTCTGTCTACTTCTGCCATTCTTCCGAGTCGGGTTGAGAATGCCCTGAAGATGGCACGATAAAGAATCTGTCATTATTCTCTACACAATCATATTAAAATTTCTTACTTCTAAAAACGTGTTTCTTCTTTGTGTAGAATATATATAAGTAATTACTCACTAAATTGTAATCAACTAAAGCGTTTGCAAAGTTTGACTGTTTTTTTTTAAATTAAATTAAATTTTTTTTAATGGTACGTGTTAAGCTAAAGAAAGAAAGTTGCATATACCACCTTTTTGTGAAAGGGGACATTAAACGAATATTCACTGGTGTGAATTTGGCCGAGATTTGAAAATCACTCATCGCGAATGTAATCTTGTGGTTATAAAGGAAGCTATTTCATTTTATAAGTGTGAACTTGTGTGAATTAACGACGAGCTAATTAAATAAATGAAAGGCATTTAACGTTGTGACAAAAAAATAGGGTTTTATTGTATCATGCTTGTAAGAGAAGAAAGTGTTTTTCTGCCCCAAAATCAATTTTAATTTTTCTCGCCTCGATCAGCTTCCTTTTCTTGTTAGGCGGTATGTAACGTGGTAATAAGATGGGTAAAGTTTTATTAGTTAAAAATTAACCAGTGCACATAGGAAATGAGGGTTGTTCTTACGAGTGTGTATTTGTGACGGGGATTACGCGATCACTTGGACCGCGCCAGAGGTCGCCGGAGAGGAGAGTCCGAAAAACTTTTACGAGTGAGCAACAGAGAGATTCATCGGAAAAACGGCTCGTCCGGAATTCTTTCTTTTCTTATTTTGTGCGTATTTCCCTTTTTGGAGTTTCAACCGGGCGCCTTCCTCACCAAAACACCACGACGAGCGAGGAATGTCTGTTCAGAGACCATCATCGAACGATCGCCCACGACAGCCCAGCATTTGCTATACCACCATCAGCTACCGACCACAGTCGAACGTTTTCGGCATCCCGAAGGAACCCTTCGACGAACGACCGCCCTTGGCGGCCCGTATTTGCTACACTGCAATCCACCGAAACGTGAGGTTTGCGGACTCTATTTAGTTCGGACTCCTAAGAGACCTTAACGATGGCGCCACAGGAAAGCAATAATCCGCTGAACTGGGAGAGATTATTTGTTCCACATCACCCTTCCCAATCCGCCGTCTACTCATAACTCATACCGGGTGGATGGCCATTACGAGTGAACAACAGAAAAAATTTTCGGAAAACGGCTCGTCCGGAATTCTTTCTTTTCTTATTTTGTGGGTATTTCCCTTTTTGGAGTTCCAACCGGGCGCCTTCCTCACCAGAACCCGACGACGACCGAGGACTTTCTGTTCGTGGTTTTCTCAACAGATATACAGGTGGCCCCAAATCCTACGGAGGTTTTATCTTTTTTTTTGGCGCGGATTTCGTCACGACTGGAACCCAGGAGGACTCGGCGGATGGATGTGGCTGGATCTACGATTCCAAAGTAAAATTGTTGGTTTGCGGGAAATATCTCACGAAGAAGGAATGTTTATTTTTATTTTAACGATTTTATTTTGTTAATTTAGATGATAAACTTTTAATTATTTTGTTATTTCAGATCTGGGTTATGGTTTATGTTATACTTAATTAAGGAAACAGAGTACCTATTTTTAATTTTATGGTTTAGGAATAAATCACCCCATTGTTAAGAAGATTGTCGTTTTTTTATATTTTTTTCTCTTTCATTTTATTCCCCTACACATAAAGTGTAATCATATATATATAATTATTGTAATCGATTTTTCCTTGTTTGGCTTGGTTATTTTGTATGGCCAGGTACCTCATAAATATATTTATAATCATTAAGCAGAGGGAATTCGAGTGCGATAAGGAGGAGGTAAGGTTGCTGATCAGGAATAAAATAAATCGTCTATTTTTTTCTTTGTTGAAAATACTACTTTCCTCTCACATATTGATTTAGTTATATGTTTATTTTTTTTTAATTTATTTAGAATACGTACAAGAATATACTTTTAGTTAAAGGAGTTCCCCATTACATTGGACGCATAAAATGTAGTGGCGCCCAATTCACCAATATTTCTTTGGCCTTTAATATTTCCTTTATCTTTATTTTCTTTGTTTATAGTTTGTATATTGCCCCTTTCATTCTCGCCCACCCCTCACTCCCGACGAGCAACCGGGATAAATTTGCTCTGACCCCGAAACAAGTTTGGGTGTAACAACGTCAGACAGGACCAAAAGACATCAAATCAAAACAGGCTGTTTCTTTAATCAAGCTGTTCTGCAGACAATGGTCTTAAACAAATAATGTCAGCATTGATAGGATTTCTTTTAAACCGCTTAAATCAGATTCACAGCTTCGGACGAGGAGAAAGAGAAAAAACATTTTATATTTGTTTTACTTTTGTCTTGAAAATATGTTTTCTTTGATCTTTCTCTTTTACGTTCCTTAGGGAAAAAGAAAAAAAAACAATTCTTGTATTTATTCTTAACTATTTTTATATTTTCGTTCATTACCTCCAACTTCCTTTTGGGTTTGTGCTTGCAATTCGACATTTCAGTGCTATTTTGTGTAGCCTGTAAAATAAAGGTCATATTGGGAGTAATCCCATCATTGAATTGTATGACGCAAAAAAGGGCTTGAAAATCATTTAGTATGTTTTACCAAATAACTCCTTTTAATTAATGATTCTTTATGTAAGGTATTGGTTGAATTTAAAAAGCCAGCGTCATGAGCCGGATTCGAACCCACGACCTTCGGCTATATACGTTGCTCTACCACTTGAGCTTTTCTGGCATCCATCCTTTCGGACACCACTTCTCTCTCAACCTACGACCATTCGAATTCTCCCTCCATTTGCCATTACCAAATGTATAATCGGATTGGATTCTCAGCCACAAATGAAATGGCCACGGAGACCTTTATAGAAGATGTACGTCGGTTTACTTATTCAATCCCTTATATTTCGTGATTCGATTAATCAAATAACTTTTTTCAATTAATTAATTTTTATCTAAGGTCTTGGCTAGAATGAAAGAGGGTCAAGAGTGGCAGTCGAAACCACGACTTTCGGGTAAATACCCGCGAGTTGAATCCTGATTCGCAGTCCACCGGCAATTCCAGGATTCGTATTTACAATAAATTACCGGCAAGTCTCGCTAATCATCCATCACGTCGGGTCAGTCGTCGGTCTTACCCGTCCAGCCACAGAGGTTGCTCTCGAGTGGCTATCAGAAAGTAGGTCATTTGAACCCCCAACGAAATCAGTTCTTAAATCCATGCACACTTTCAACCTGCAGTTGATGTACTTGATATTCCTCTACCACCCTCTACACATATTATATAACCATAATAATTTAGGATCGACGTAATATTCAATATTGCGTCAGTGAACTTATCACACTAATAAATACATTACAGTCCCGTTTCTTCTAAAAACCGAACAGGGAAGCGAATGTGGGGACACAGTACCCAAGCTTAATTCACATCAGGAGGCACTTCTTCAATTAAGTAACAATCTTGCTCTACATACAGGACACATGGGCAGGCTTAGCCCGAAAGAAATTACATCGCCTGGCCTATACATGATCGGATGAGGATCACCCTTCTTTTATAGAAATGATGAAAAAGATGAAGGATGAAATGATGAATCCTTAACCCTTCTTTTATTCAAATCCTCCGACGGCCACCTATCGACAGTGCTTTTGATACGTGAGAGTTTTTGCCAATCCGGCTCATTGACGCTCCTAATTTTTATTAATAATTTTTTAAATTGAATTTTAGCATCAAGGAACCAGATCTCGGTGGTTAAATGCTTCCAGGCTTAGACGGCTCATCCGCCTTTTCATTACGCACCAGGCACCCGAACAACAACACCGATTTGCCAAGCGCTCCAGTAGATGGTTTCTTTCAAGCAAGAGCGAAACAAGAGGGCCGATGGAGAACTTGTCACAGACAATAACCGCGCACAGGCAGATTTTCACAAATCTAAAATAAACTTGTTCTTATCAAGAAACACATTTAATACAATACACATGTAAACATATTTTTTCTAAAATCAAAGTTTACTGATGTTGAGCAATGTTACGACAATTCCTACATTCTAAGCGATGTCTTTGTACTTTAATTAAATCCATTTCACTTGAAATTGTGTATTTGACAATGTGAATGTAGCTGCGGATGCAATAAACGTACGCCAAGTCATAAACGAGCATAGAGAAAAGACGAGCCGTTTTGTAAACGAATTTATGTAAAAGAGCTTTCCGACTTCCGAGCTGTTCTCACGAAACTTTCAAGTATTCCTTTCCCTTTATCATTCACCGTTGAGTGCTCCTGTCCTAAAGAAGTGTCTTCTTTCCCATTTCTAAGGACTTATTTCGCAATGTTATATTTATGGAGGAGTCCGCGTCATGATTTTCTTGTAGGTACGGGGGATCGGACAAGGCACCTGTTGAGTTTCAGGATGGAACAACAACGAAAAATGACAAACGTTCTTACATCTAGATTTATGATTGAACTTTTTTAATTATTTCTACGTAAAATTTTGCCGGAGTTCTTTTTAAGAATTAAATAATATCAAATAATAAAATTAATTTTAAGTATAGTCCTGATTACTTGTCTTCTTTCCTAGAAAATGATTAAATATTAGAAAAACGATTAATTAAGACTTTGAAAAACTCCCATACGTTTTACTAGCAACATGTTATTATGAATTTCTTTCAATTAATTAATTTCTATGTTAAGTATTGGTTGAAATGAAAAAGTTATTGTCATGAGCGGGATTCGAACCCACGACCTTCCGCTCAATACGCCGCTGCTTTAAACAATGCTTCAACCAATTTTTTCATTTCAATCAATACTTTCCATAAAGATTAATTGAATGGAAGAAGTTATTTGGTTAATCAGACCATAAATTATAATGGATTTAATAAGTAAAATGATGTATATTGTCACTAAAGTTTTCCATTGCCATTTCATTTGTCGCCTAGAATCCATTCTTGATTACACGACTTTGTAAAAAGGGAAAAAGTAGGGAAAATTCGAAAGCTATGTTGAGATGGCGGGTTGCTCTCCGAGTGGATCGAAGTGAAGATAGCTCAAGCGGTTAGGGCAGCGGTATTGATCCGAAGGTCGTGGGTTCGAATCCTGCTTGTGACATTAGCTTTTTCATTTCGGCCCATACCCGAATAAAGATTAATCAATTGACAAAAGTTATTTGGTAGAGTTACTATTAACATTTCCATCAATGGTTAAATATGTTAAAGAATAATTCATATGAAATATTTAATAAAACGGCCATGAAAAAATTCCTCTTTTTTGAAAAATTTAAAGTTTGAACGAGGGATCAATAAGCAAATATTAGGCTTGCAAATGGAGCGTAGTTTACCCAATTTCATGGTGGCAAGGGAAGAGAGGAACTTCGTGTTTGACTTTCCAAGCTTGAAATATCCAAAAACACTAAGTAATTATATAAATGGATAATTATTGTTCTTCGCATTAAGACATTGACAAATCAAATTTAAATATTTTTCCTTCAATCTCCGTAATTATTGTTCCGATCAATTGAATCATTTTAATAAATACTTTATATCTGCTCTCAATCCAACGTAATTGGTTGTGAACGTTTATCAGTCCGATGAAGCTTTTAGTAATTAAATTGTATATTTTTTATAGTTTTTGAGAATAATTTTGACAAATTTATATCAATCTTCCCTTGCTGATTACACCAGAGAAGCAAAAAGTGGCCACCGTTAATATTTAAAATTAATTATTAGGCAATCCTCCATTGATTAATTTACAACAATATTTGATCCGTTTAAAGGATCAGATGTACATACAAAAAAAAGGTAAAATCTGTATATATACTTGAATTTTGTAATTAAATGTTTTAAATTACGAATGCCGGGCAACTTACAAGAAGAAAAATAAGTTTTAGTTCGTTCTAGCGTTGGCGTGGTTTGATTTTTTTTAAGTTGTGTATTTTTAAATTTTAAATTTGATTGAGTGATGGTTTCGAGTGATACAGATTCTGCTGGAATCATAGCGTTGTAAGAAGAAGAAAGAAATCAAGCTTATATGGCCAGGGCGCTTAACATGCCCGAAACGACCGACGGGACTTCCACCTCGACCACGATATTGGAGGTTATTCAGGATGGCACGGATTATGCCGCCATCGTTTCACATCTCAGGGAAAAGATAATTTTATTATATGTAATCGATAGTCTAATGCTGTTGAGATTGAGCAACGACTTCAACAAGTTAGAAAAGTTAATGTCAAATTACGCGCTGTAAGGTGAAGACTTTCTGAAATTGGATTACTTGCGAGAAGGTCTGCCACTGGTCGAGAACTTCTGACAAGGCACATAATAGCTCGGTTAAGGTTAATTAGTACTAGTCAGCTTCGAGTAAAATCTTGTTTTCTGATGAGCCAAGGTTTTGGGTGATTTTGTTGAATTCTTGAGGAACGGCCAGGAATTAAGTATTTTAGAAAAACAACTTTTCCAAAATTTTTTCCGACGTTTGGAACTTTATTTAGTTCATCTTCAGGCATAAAGTGTGGTGCTATTCCTATGGTGTCATATGTTTCTTTGAATTTTTTGCTTCAGATCTTCTGAAGAGGTGGAGAAAAGAACAGGAGAGCGATTTAGTCCCGCAATATTTTTACTCCGGAAAGCTATATGGAGATTTTAGGGTTTGAGTAGCATTTCAATGACAGGTCACACAAACTTGGTCTTCGTTGAGGTTTCCGTAGTTGCGAACATTAAAGGTGTGTGATCAGAAGAAGTTGGTCTTTATTGGCAACTTTGGCCTCGGTATTATTTTTAACGATAACCGTGCAAGGGCACACTTAGGTCGAATCGTCGGTGACTACTTGGAACAGGCTTCAGTAAAATGTTTGAACTGGCCAACATGTAGACTCCATTTAAATCTTATCGAAAACTTGTGGGAAGAGATTTTAGAGAGGACAAAATTCGCCCATTGATACTAACGAATTTGCAAAAATTAAGATTGAACGGGAAGAATGAGCTATTGGAGAAGTATGAAAATATTCCACTGTATTACATTATAAACTTCATAAAAACGATGCCACGTCGAATGCATGCGGTGTTGTGGAGGGAATGAAATCTGTACTAAATATAATATTTTTCTTTATTCATTAGATTTCGTGGTCCGAATGACCAAATAACGTCATTCTATTAATTAATCTTTATGTAAGGTATGCAGCATTATGTATGGTGAGGTAAAACAGTCAGTGTCAGGAGTGGGATTCGAACCCACGACCTTGGGCTAGACACGCCGCTACTCTACCACTTGAGCTATCGTGACTTCGATCCACTCGGACACCAACTCCTCATCTCAGCCTTTCGAATTTTCCCTTCTTTTTGCTATTTTTTTAAATGTCGTGAATCTATTTCATTTTCGGTGATAAATGAAATGCCCACGGAGAGCTCAGTGAAGATAAGATTTAATTTATTAAATTCATTGGATTTCGTGGTGCGATTGAGCAAATGACATCCTTCAAGATAAGATATGTAAGGCGAAAAAATGGCAAAAAGGTGAGAAAATCGGAAAGTGAGTTTAGATGGGAAGTTGGTGTCCAAGTGGAACGAAGTCCTATATGTCCCAAGATCGTGGGTTCGAATCCAGGTTGTGACACTGACTTTTCTATCTCATTCCATAACTTACACAAAGATTTTCTTTATTGTTTCATTAGTAGCATTTTGGTAAAATAGTTTTACTCAGTTTAATTTTTCAAACTATCTATATATTGTATTGTTCCTTATAAATATCCAGAAAACAATTAAAAAATAATATAAAATACACCATCGCAAGAATTTATTAAAAAACGTGGCCACCTTGTTGCCTATCAGTGTATTGTTGAAATGTTTACAAATTAAAGTTCCTATTGGAAATAATACAGCGATCTGATAAATGAAAGTTTCCATAAATTTTGCCCCATCAGATTGAAAGTTCCATTGATGAAAATGTACAGTTGAGAGGACTTTCGGCGACCGACGTCAGGTTTGACATGAAAAGCTTGTCTTGTGTGAATTCGTTCGATAACTCCCTGCTGTCAGCATAACTGCGTGCACTGGGCATATTTTGGCACTTCATTCGACTTAAAATTTTCGGTTTGGTTTAGTCAAGTTTCTTTTTAACAACACGCACGGAAGAAAGAGCAAAACAACTTAGTTACATCGGTGACAAAAAATAGACGTACTCTTTTAAAATTTTCTCTTTCTCTCAACACTACCACTGGGTATTGTTAAATAATTATTCAGATATCGTGAGATGCGGACTGGTGTGATGAAGGATCCAGAAAAAATTTTCTTTATCGTGCCCAAGTTTCAATCTTTATTGAGATCATCTTCAGGGCTGAGTTTACAAACATTGTTGAAAAGAATGTGGAAAAGTGAATTTATACAATTCAAAATATATTTTATATTCAATCACTAATTCAATCAATATATCCACTTTTCCACATCCTATGCATTTGTTAAATATAAACAATATTTGTATAATTCACTGGTTTCGTGGTCCGTTCGACCAATTAATATAACACAATTAATTACGGTTTTTAGTTGAGATGAAAAAAAGTTAATGGCACGAGAGGGATTCGAACCCACGACCTTCGGCTAGATACGCCGCTGCTCTACCACCTGAGCTATCGTGACCTCGATCCTCTCGGACATCAACTCCCCATCTCAACCTAGCCGTATTTTTCATCTCAACTAAAAACCGTAATTAATTGTGTTATATTAATTGGTCGAACGGACCACGAAACCAGTGAATTAATGATTTAAAATGAAGTATACTTCACTAAAGCTCTCCGTCGCCATTTCAATTGTCGTCGAGAATCCAAACAGATTACACGATATTTGAAATATGGCAAAAGGAGGCAAAACTCGTAAGGTGAGGT
>CM077109.1:4164630-4192989 GCA_039619505.1 Cimex hemipterus
GCCATTAACTTTTTTTCATCTCAACTAAAAACCGTAATTAATTGTGTAATATTTGTATATCTCAGGCCCTGAAGATGATCTCAATAAAGATCGAAACGTTGGCAAGATAAAGAAAATGTTTTTCTGAAACCCACATCACACCAGATCGTATCTCACGATTTCTAATAATTATCGATTAACGGTCACAAATCTCTACACATCGTTAAATAACTACTATGATGGTCAATCTTTGGATGAATAGTTAGACTGATTAAACCCCATTTTTTATTTAAACAAAGGCATGAGAGGAAAAATAGGGCTTTATTCTAAGCCATAGAAATAATTAATCAAATCATTAAATTTATATAATAAAGCTCAGAATATAAAAGCCGTAGTGGCATAATACATATCTAGATAATAACTCTACTAAAGGTTTAGATCGCTTTTTCATAAATAATAAAATCAGAGCTTGTAATTTTAATTTAAAAAAAAATGAAATAACATTAAATTTTTTTAGAAAACCACCTAAAAACAACAATCAGTTAATTACGTTTTCGAACAATCTGTTGCATGAACAATTTTAGACATACTTTCCTCGATCCGAAATGGAATGAAATTACGCATATTTATACATCGAAACTTCTTTCTATTACAGTCTTCCTTATGAAAACCTTTATGGGTTTCTACTGAACTCGATTGTTCAATAAAGAATTTTAATAAAGTCCTAAATAAATTAAGTCGGACGGAAACAAGTCTAAAGTTTTTTTATGAAACGTTAAATTTGTCGTAACAAGTGAAAAGCGTACAAACTTGGGAAATACATCATCTATAACCAAACGGTTGATAATTATGGTTAATCAGTGCAACCAACTGTTCCAGAACAAGCTAATAATGACATATTAATCTCTTTTTAAGTAGTCTTTAACGATTATAACAAGTTCATTTTGCAGCTTCTCTAGTGTTTTTTTTTTGTTGTTTTTTTATGAATGAGTCTAATTGTGCTCGCACTGATTAATTGAATCATTTTATAAATCAATCACGAATTTAATTTGATTAGTATTTTTATAAATGAATATTCATGTTTTCCCGATGTTTTCGTTCAATTTAGGTTGTGGTAAAAAAAAAATTTAAAATGCTGTGTTCTATCAACGCCAAGCGTTCGACAATTTTTATCGTCTTCCTCAGGGCATTACAGAGACAGATAACAATTAATAAAATGATATAGTTTTTTTTTGTTTCATTTGGCCACTCGCAGATACTCAGTCAATAATTAAACAAATTTTTATACATCATGCCACTCATTTTTTACAACCTCTTCTTCACAATCTTATTTTATGATATATGAGTATAATTTTTTTTTTCACACTGTCACCGACAATACCTAACATATTTTACAAGGATTTCTTAAAAACTAATACCACATCTTGTTTATCTAAACCTTAAGCATAATAAATAGTTAAATCGATAATTAAATAAATAATATTTTCATAAATAATTTTAAAAATGTATTGCTAAAGTTCCCAATGGGAAGAATTGGCCTGTTTTAAAAACCCATTGTTTATTATACTCAACCCGTTAATATCAGTTTTTAAATTGCACGAATTTGCTATCCTGATGAATATACATCATTGCTTTGACGAGGCGGCTACCTGTATTTTTTATGTGGTCGTGATTTTGTCTTTATCAAAGTTTAGCATGTTTAGGTTGCGATGGCGTAGTTCCAGGTCGTCGATCGTCACAATCATATTTATGTTGACGTACTCGTTCAGAAAGGCATTGTTTGGTTTGACTGTAAGATAATCCCGCACAATTTTTACATTTAACGCAATACATAACATCGGGAGGGAAAAAAATGTTAACAAATTGGTATATCACCAACACAGGTAGGGTTTTACAGTTTTCATCGGTTCATTTTTTTTTTTTTTTTTTTCACATGAAAGTTAACATTATACATCAAATTTATTAGGTTTCGCGGTCCGCTTGACCAAATAAATTCTTTCTAATTAATTAGGGTTTTGGTTGAGATAAAAAAGTGAGTGTCACAAGCGGGAATCGAACACACGATCTTCGGCTAAATAAACTGCCGTTTGACAACTTGACGGCTAAATTTGTCTCACAGCTTTTTTATCTCAATCAAAACCCTAAATAATTGAAAAGAAAATTCGATCAAATGGTCCACGAAACCTAATAAATGTAAAAAGCAAACTGAAGTTCCCTTCATTAAAGCTCTCCGTAGCCATTTTATTTGTCGCCGTGAATGAAATAGATTACAAGAAATTTAAAAAATGGCAAATAGGAGGGAAAATTCAAACGGTAGGGTTGAGATAGAAAGCTGGCGTCCGAGTGGATGGAGGTCACGATAGCTCAAGTGGTAGAGCAGCGGCGTATTTAACCGAAGGTCGTGAGTTGGAATCCCGCACTTTTATAGAGTCAAAATCATGAGCACTGAGAAAAATCGCCTGTGATTTGTGTAACAAGTTTTATATTTATTTATGTACACATATCATAAAAGAAGTGTGTGAAGAAGTGAAGCACAGGTTGTAAAAATGAGTGACATGATGTATAACCTGATTCCATACTGATTATCTGTGAATAGCAAATATGAAACAAAAAATTGTATAATTTTATTTATTGCCGTTTCTCTCTTTGTTGCCCTGAGGAAGAGAATAAAAATTGTCGAACGTTTGGCGTGATGTCACTAGTATTTGTCCTTTTGACCACAACCCAAATTCAACGGAAACATCGTTATCGAACAGGGTTCGATTGCCTAGGATCGATGTTTTAGTTTCAGCCTTGTCACGTTTTCGTAGGGTGTGCACATTCTTTTCTTCTTAATGCATTAATTTGAGCACAACCATGTAATAAATTGTTTTAAATAAAGTCAAACATCGGTCGATCGAGTAGTATACATTGATGTTTTAGTTTCAGCGCTAGTGTTTAAAAAAAAAAGAAGGTTTTTCAACCCTTATATGGATAGGACTCTAGGGGTGTCGGGGTTTTTGGAAAAAAGCACTTGTACTTATGTCTCATACAGGACAGTTTGATTGAAACACGGGGCCATTACCTCACAGTGATGAGCACAGTGTCAACGCCTAAACCTTTACAGCCACCGCGCTCCCTAATTACAGTTCAATTAATCAATCTGGCGACAATTCATCATAATATATGTTATATGGCTTGTTCTTGGCCATTTTTTGTTTTGTGTTTATGTTTATATATATTTTTATACACAATCCTGCTATTTCTTCATAATATAATTTCAACTTATTAAAATTAGAAGGGATCCTCCGAACTAGGGATCGTTGATATCAATTATTTTTTTATTAGTTATGATGTTAGTTTAAAAAAGTTCAATTAATCTTGCGTTCTCGTCAATCGACCCTAAGAAAAAACTATTCATTAAAATCATTTACATAGTTTTGTAAAAATAATTTTTCCTGCATTTTGAATTTTTTATTTGATTCGATATTTTATCTTGAATTCAAATAAACCCACAAATTCTCAGTTGTGTTTAATGAAATTGAAAAAAAAAAAAATTAAAAGTTACAAAAAGTGAAACACCCTTCCAATCAGTAGATTTTTTTTCAGACAATTAGAAAATACACGCATTGATGTATTAAATAAGAACGTATATACATAAAAGATACCAAAAATCAAAAGAAGGTTTTAATAAAGTAGTCATTTCTGTGACGAGGATTAAACATCCAACAACCCGCTGGGGTGTCTCGGACGGAGGATCAGATAACTTGAAAATACTTCTTTCATCTTTTTATCAATCCAAAGTCATGGGAAGGTGCCGGGCTTCGAATCCAAACCCGCTAGCGTGCCAATAAGAGTCGCTAACCAATCGGCTACCTTGGTCCATAAAGCCGGGAACAAACTTACCTGATGCAACATTATGGGACGCTACCCGACTGTTTTTGTACGTTGTTCACATTTATGCGACGTCAAGCGGACGCCATGAACAGTCACACAAATCAGTATCACGTTTCCAACTCCGCTTTTGTTCTTAATGCATTATTTTGAACAAACCCATGTGGCAAATTGTTAGGTAAATTTTATGAGCAACAACCATGTAATAAATTGTTAGTTAAATTTAATTGCTTTTAATAAAGTTATTCCGATGTTTTGGAATTTTTTTTTCATAACCGTCATAATTAAATAATCTGTATAAAAACTCATGGATTTTTATTTCTGTTAATACGTTTTATAATAAAAATGTAAGTATGTTGTAATTAATATAACGACAATAATATATATAGTTTGAAATATAAATATGAGTGTCCGGGTCTTTTGTCTTCGACTGTACTCGATGCTACCCGACGAAAATGTGGACAGTGGGGATCGCGTAGCGTAGAGTAGGGTAGCGTTGAATGGCTGATGTTCAAGGGGTAGTATAATCTTATGGAAAATTGGACTTTGAATTTGCGTACGGTAGCATCGGCTAACGTTGCGGGGCTTTGCATCAGGTAATTGTGTCCCTAGCTTAAGGAGATTCCGATAAAATTTTCAAAAGCCAGTGTTGTTTGTGCCATTCTTGAATGTTTATTTTGGTAGTATTATGAACTTTGTATTTAGCGATTTGAAAAATCGTTTAAAACGAATCCGATTTTTTTATAAATTGAAATTTTACGGTTTTGTTTTGGTAAAAATCTTTTAAAACAGTTCTAAATTGTATGTTTTGCATAAGTAAATAACGATGAGTATAGCATCGGCCTTCATGATAAATAATAATATAAAGAGATCAGAGATGAAGCCACGCAGGTGAAAGAATCAAATTGTTTTTCTGCTGTCGAGCTTGCGGCTGGGTTTGGCGGCTTCCTCTGGGATCTATGTAATTACATATACAAAAATGTTAATAATGATTCAACAGCTTATTTAAAAACCTTTTTATAAAAAACTTTACAATCAGTCCGGACAGGTTGTTGAATCATCATTACAACATTTTTATATATGATATAATGAATCATTGATTGTAATTAAATAGAGTTCTGAGAAAGACGTCAAATACAGCCAAAAGCTCGACAGAAGACAACAAGTCTCAACACCTGCATGGCTTCATCCCGGATTTCTTTATTTAACTAATTAAATAATCTTACTACAAAATTGTCCCATCGGCAGGCACATTTATACTAATATTTTCCACGAAGCATCAATGTGTTCCAACCTACCCCTGCTTGCAAATGTCAAGTCTATGGGATAAATGTGCATTTAAGAATTTAATCAAATGCACAAGTGTTTTTTTAAACCACATAACCTTTGAGAAATTAAATTATTATTATTATTATACTATGAATGGATCATATCATTGTAATTTCTTTGTCAAGAATAAAACTGAGCTATGTTCATTAGGAAACATGTATGTTTGACTTGTATTTCATACAATTTTTAACCGGTAGGCAGGTTATTTTAGTGTACGTTTGAATTTAAAAACGTACAATTATTGATTATTAATTTTTCTATAATAATTGAAATTAATATTAGCTTTTTTGACAAAGGTTGAATGTAGACTGGTAGCGTGGTAGTATAAACAGTGAGTAAAGAAGGATGTATCATTTTAAACAAACGTATTTACATATATATATATATATATATATATATATATATATATACAAAGTTGAATGGCTTAATTTTCGATCCGTGAGAATAAATAGAGGTGAAATAATGAAATAAAAACCTTTTGCGAAGGAAGTGGAAAATTTCTTCGGGAAATCTTTGTAGCGTGTTCGGAGGAAAGATGCCGGTTCCGCCAGGCGCGCACTGCTGCTCGACGGAGCGGCTCTCGGGGACGGACTGAAGGGAAGATGAGCCCCCAAGCGGGCGGCCACGTCGGCGCAGAGAAACAGGATGAAATCGGGTCAGCCGGCCCCAGAAAACCAGCGACTTTCGGGACTTAGCACAAATTGAACTGAACAACTTCCTGCTTTAAAGCGGGATGCTCCTCACACTATGGCGTTTTCGGTTGACCGAAAGAAAATTCGTTTTCCAACTAGGGGTGAAGTCGGCATTTGCGTCAAAAACGAAAATGCAAATGGAACTGTTCAAATTCATTAATGGCTAATTAAAGTAGTCAAAATATTTTATTTTGCTAGCTAAGTTTTAAATAAAATTGATCACATTTCCTAATTTACTAAAAACAAAACAAACAAACAAAAAAAAACATAAAAATAACATAAACAAACTATATTTATTAAAATTTATTGTCTTTTAATTAAAATATGGATAAAAATTTATGTTACAAAAGTTTATCAAAGGTAAAAGAAAAAGAAAAACCACGACGGAGAACGAATCGTAAAAAAAAAGAAATTCGATATTACTGTTTTGCATGGAAATTTCCGGTATGTGCAGATCAGCGCACAAAATTGGCTTAATGCCTCGTTTATTAAATATAAAATAGTGAAAATATATAATGATGTATGTCACCCGTATCGATAAAACGAATTGAGAACAGGTGAATTTTTTATTTGTATTGATATTCAGGGGTGCATTCGTGATATTTCTTTTAAGTAAATTCTTCGTATTTCAACATTTACATACAACTGAAAAGTGATAAAAATTGAACGAGGGAAATCGAAAGTTGAACAAATTCAATTCTGTTATCATTAGGTTCAAAATAGGATAATGGAAAATAAACAAAACCGGATTTCAATTAAACAATAACAATTTTAATTTAAAAAACGAATAGATCAATACAAATTATAAAGTTTAAACTGAGAGGTCATCATAACACATTCTGCATTATATCAAGTACAATTTGTCAGATATTAATAATTTCGCGGAGTTCATTCATATCATAGAGAAGGAAGAGATGATGTCGCATATTTTGTCATCAAAACCTGACGTTAAAAGGACATCCTTGTCGTACTTAAACGACCGGTCGGTCGGGATGCCACTCAAGTTGCAGAAGGCAAATTTTGGAGCGCGAGAATTCTCCTTTCGAAGACCGTCGATTCGTTTCGTGTAATCTTCGTGGTGGATTTTCGCGCCGATGAAGACGAAAAGATCGTTGTCCAGGATCTCGCTGTTCGTCGGGTTGAGATAGAGGCCGATCTCTCGCGTACTGGGACAGGCCTGTAAAACGCATAGTATATAGTTAGTACGATAAACGATTGGAACATGAAGATGAGATGAAAATGGAAAATACAACTTACCACAGTATCGGCGCCAATATTGTTTACAAGCTCGTCTAAAGTCGTACCACGTTGTAAATGTTGATGTTCTGTCCCTTTGAATACGACCACCTTGGTGCTTTTCGATGCGTTTACAAAGTACAAGGCAGTTACAGCAGCCGCCATGTCAGCCTTAACAAACTGTTCATAGCTGCAATAAGACGAGGATAGATCGTGGCAATCGACGATGACAGTAATGTTCTTGGTCGTAGTTCTGACATTTTTCTGTAAAAGAGAAGACACAATTGTAGCCGCGCAAGTATGCGATAAAAACACAAAAACGAAACATCAACAAAAAACTTGCGTTTACTCACTTTCAAAGCTTTTTCCAACTGTTGTTTCAGCGCTTTCAGGATGTCTTCGTTGAACGGCTTGGGCCTGGACAATTGTTTGCAGAACCGCCTAAAAAGTAGAAATGCCGATGAAAACTGTTCGTAGACAAAATTAATACACATAGTTAATGTTAATTTGTATACTAACTCAGATTTGTTTTTCCATCTCTGATGTTCGATGCATGATCTGCTAGGACGTATCTTCGACTGGAGGACTGCACCCAGACTTTCTAAACGGTCGCATAGATGAGGCACAAAATGAGGGTCCCACGAATATAGGACCGGACACCGGAGAAACCCGTTCTTATGTATAGTTGGAAGTCTAGCTAGCAATTCCACAAGATCCATCTGTCGTATGAGGGCTTTCCAAACCTTTCTGTTTTCTAGGAGTGTACTGTTAGTCGTGTTGATGGTGTGCAAGTAAGCTCCAATCTCTCTGCGAACCCAACATTAAAAATATATTAGAAAAGCATGTCGGATATATAATGTTATTGTGAAAAAATATGCGAGTGATACTTACATGACAGCTCTATCCGGGTCGGTTTCATTCTTGTACGCCTCGACACGGTTGATATGTTCGACGACTTCTTCGGCCTTTTCATCGTTTCCGTGCATTTGGTTCATTAACTCGGCCCCACCAACCGCGTAAGCGATAGCGGCTGCCCTCAATGGACATGAAGAATTTACCTTAGCCAGTCTTATAACGTCTTTGTGGCACCATCCGTAGCAGCTAGGTCTCTCGGTTACCATTTCGACCAGTTCCCAATAATGGCGTTTTAAGTACCAATTTCGAATGAATTTGGCGACGAGTGGGCCAGTCCCGATGTCCGGTAAAATTTCATAGGAAAACTTACAGAACATTAAAAATTCTTTGTCTGTTCGTAGGACCGTCAAAGCCAACTCCAACGTATCTTCTTTCCAGCCGGATATTTTGCAGCACTCGGAGACAACTAAAGGCACTATAGAGAAGTGTGAAGAGAGCTTTTCGTTTTGCACGACCTTGACCCAATCGAAGATCTTCTCTTTATCGACTTGATTCAGCAGGGATCTTAATGAAGCTAGGTTACTACCCAGATAATATCCGTATTGGACTCTGCAACCCGGGAAATATACGATCTCCTCGCTACCGTACAGGAGGAATCTCTTCAATTTGGACTCAGCGATCAATCTGAAATTTGAGAACAACATTGTTTGAATCGATATATGAAGTGGGCATAGGTAAATTTATATTAATATAACTATTTATTATAGGCTAGGATACACGGTTAATTTGTGAGAGGCACTTGATAAAATTTGTAAATTGAGGAAAGAAACGTTTCACTTACTCGGACATGTTGATTTCGATGCGGAGAAACTGCTTTTCTAAGGAGTAGTTGACGATGTCAAATGTACAACGATTGACAATCAAATGGTGGAACATAAAAGAATACGCCCCTTTTAATACCTGCCCGTGAATAGTGGAAGGCGGGGCGTGACGTTCTCTCAAGTTTCCTACCTGGCTAGCCTTTCACTCGGCCCGTTTAATAGAACGAACAAAGGAACATGGCCTCTAGTACCGATTCAAATTTATAATAGTGAAAAATGACTTACAAATAACGCTTTTAGTTAACTAATATACAATATCAACAATATTTATATTAATTTTGCATTATTTTTATTAATATTACTTTTATCACAAATGTGAGTGTATGAATGAGGGTGAATATCTATTTTTGTTATATCAGTCGTGGCCATGTTAGAATTTAGATTCATAAAACGTTATGTACTTTTATTGTTTATACTAAATAATACTTGAATTTTTACCATTTTCATGCCCAAAAATCAAGCTGAACAACAATTAGAAAACTATAACTTTTTACAACTAAAATTCATAATTCTAAGAATTTTCTATTCCATATCTGAGATAAGTTATAGTACTTTTTATAATATTCCGAGATATTACGAGAGTATTAATTTTAGAGAAATTTTATGTGTATTAATATCACCAACACCTGTTTTTCTAATCTAGTAGTAGAGTATTTTTATTATTACGAAATAGAGTAAAAAAATTGCTTAGATAATATTAGGAAGATTTTATTTTAAATGGATTATTGCTGTATATTGGTTTCCCTTTTTTGAAATTCAATACTCAAGAAACCTCCACAATTCCTGAAAATCCAGATTTTCTATTGCCCATCTAATATAAGTTAGAGTACTTATTATAAGTTATAGTGCTTTTTATAATATTCCGAAATATTACAAAAATATAAATTTAAGAGAAATCTTATATGTAATAATATTACCAACACTTGTATTTGTAATCTTGTGGATTTTTATTAGTACGAAATAAAGCAAAAATTGGCCTAAATTATATTAGGAAAATTTTATTTTAGAGATTTTAAATGCATTATTGCTGTATATTGCTTTAACCGTTTTATTGAAAAATCCACAACTCCTGAAATTGTGCATTTACTTTATTTGTGGATAATGGACCGAAAATTATTGTATAATAATTGAGAGAGTATGCTGTGTAATAAGAGTTGAATTTTGTAAAATCAGAACTCATTAAAACAACACAAGTTTTTAATAAGACCTCACGTAAATTGGGATCCCATTATTGAAGAATTAGACTGGGTAAAAATGATTGTTTTATTATGTGAGCATGTGAAAATGGAGGATCTGTTTGTTTATCATTATGTTCTTGTGGTGAAATAATTGTTGGCTTAGAATAATAATAGTGAAGTAGTCTTTTCGCCGTGTTTGTTATTGTAAAGAGATTGGTGTGGTGTAAAGTTGAGGTAGAGTTTCTTGGTTTGTGCTACCAATCTGTAATTGATGTGTCAACTGTTTATTTTATCCAAAAATGGTATCGTTTGCCATACCGTGTGTAAATTGTTGCCGTGGGTGAAAGCTGTTAAATCTAGTTCCAATTTGATCTGTGGGAAAAGCTGTCAATATATCATCTACCAATTTTGTGAGTCAAGGTAAAGTGAAAGGAAGTTTTGGTATAACTGTGTTTAATAAATTGGTCGTAATTAAGTCTGCAAGTGTCGGGCCAATTTTTTTTAGAGAAATTTTATGTGTATTAATACCAATGATGATATCAATAAAGAGCGAAACGTTGGTACGGTAAAGAAATTTTTTTTTCTAAAACTTCATCACATCAGATCACGTCTCATGATCTTCATGTAATCATTAACTAATTGTGACTAAACACCATGCATTTAAAAATACGGTGTCTTGCCAATTTACGTGAGGTGGTAAACATAAGTTGTGTTGTTTTCATGAGTTTTGACGATAAGACCCCTGTTATATAAAAAAGGGAGTTTTGGTGAAAATTAACTGTACATATGCGATTTTTTTTTGAACTTCATAATGAAAAAATACTGAAGATTACGAATACAGGTGTCTTTTATAATCTTATAATCTTAATAAAATCTTTTTAATATTTCCCAATATTATAAGTACTCTAACTTATATTAGATGTGCAATAGATAATTTGAATTTTTAGGTGTCATGGAGTTTTCTTGAGTGTAAAATAAAAAAAAAGGTTTTTCAATTAAAAAGTGAAAGCAATGTACAGCAATAATCCATTTAAAATCTTTGAAATAGAATTTTTTGAGCATCATGCACACATAAAGTAAATACACATTTTCAGAAGTTGTTGAGTTTTCATTATAAAAAGGAAAGCCGTACACAGCAATAATCCATATAAAATATTTAAAATAAAATCTTCCTAATATTATCTAGGCAAATTTTTTACTCTATTCGTAATAATAAAAATACGGTACTACTAGATTAGACACAATTTCAGGAGTTGTGGATTTTTCAATAAAAATGTTAAAGCAATACACAGCAATAATGCATTTAAAATATCTAAAATAAAATTTTCCAAATATTATTTAGGCAAATTTTTGCTTTTTTTCGTACTAATAAAAATCCACAAGATTACAAATACAGGTGTTGGTGATATTATTAAATATACGATTTCTCTTGAATTTATATTTTTGTAATATTTCGGAATATTACAAAAAGTATTACAACTTATTATAATATTATAATAAGTACTCTAACTTATATTAGATCGGCAATAGAAAATCTGGATTTTCAGGAATTGTGGAGTTTTCTTGAGTATTGAATTTGAAAAAAGGGAAACCAATATACAACAATAATCCATTTAAAATAAAATCTTCCTAATATTATCTAAGCAAATTTTTTACTCTATTTCGTAATAATAAAAATACTCTACTACTAGATTAGAAAAACAGGTGTTGGTGATATTAATACACATAAAATTTCTCTAAAATTAATACTCTCGTAATATCTCGGAATATTATAAAAAGTACTATAACTTATCTCAGATATGGAATAGAAAATTCTTAGAATTATGAATTTTAGTTGTAAAAAGTTATAGTTTTCTAATTGTTGTTCAGCTTGATTTTTGGGCATGAAAATGGTAAAAATGCAAGTATTATTTAGTATAAACAATAAAAGTACATAACGTTTTATGAATCTAAATTCTAACATGGCCACGACTGATATAACAAAAATAGATATTCACCCTCATTCATACACTCACATTTGTGATAAAAGTAATATTAATAAAAATAATGCAAAATTAATATAAATATTGTTGATATTGTATATTAGTTAACTAAAAGCGTTATTTGTAAGTCATTTTTCACTATTATAAATTTGAATCGGTACTAGAGGCCATGTTCCTTTGTTCGTTCTATTAAACGGGCCGAGTGAAAGGCTAGCCAGGTAGGAAACTTGAGAGAACGTCACGCCCCGCCTTCCACTATTCACGGGCAGGTATTAAAAGGGGCGTATTCTTTTATGTTCCACCATTTGATTGTCAATCGTTGTACATTTGACATCGTCAACTACTCCTTAGAAAAGCAGTTTCTCCGCATCGAAATCAACATGTCCGAGTAAGTGAAACGTTTCTTTCCTCAATTTACAAATTTTATCAAGTGCCTCTCACAAATTAACCGTGTATCCTAGCCTATAATAAATAGTTATATTAATATAAATTTACCTATGCCCACTTCATATATCGATTCAAACAATGTTGTTCTCAAATTTCAGATTGATCGCTGAGTCCAAATTGAAGAGATTCCTCCTGTACGGTAGCGAGGAGATCGTATATTTCCCGGGTTGCAGAGTCCAATACGGATATTATCTGGGTAGTAACCTAGCTTCATTAAGATCCCTGCTGAATCAAGTCGATAAAGAGAAGATCTTCGATTGGGTCAAGGTCGTGCAAAACGAAAAGCTCTCTTCACACTTCTCTATAGTGCCTTTAGTTGTCTCCGAGTGCTGCAAAATATCCGGCTGGAAAGAAGATACGTTGGAGTTGGCTTTGACGGTCCTACGAACAGACAAAGAATTTTTAATGTTCTGTAAGTTTTCCTATGAAATTTTACCGGACATCGGGACTGGCCCACTCGTCGCCAAATTCATTCGAAATTGGTACTTAAAACGCCATTATTGGGAACTGGTCGAAATGGTAACCGAGAGACCTAGCTGCTACGGATGGTGCCACAAAGACGTTATAAGACTGGCTAAGGTAAATTCTTCATGTCCATTGAGGGCAGCCGCTATCGCTTACGCGGTTGGTGGGGCCGAGTTAATGAACCAAATGCACGGAAACGATGAAAAGGCCGAAGAAGTCGTCGAACATATCAACCGTGTCGAGGCGTACAAGAATGAAACCGACCCGGATAGAGCTGTCATGTAAGTATCACTCGCATATTTTTTCACAATAACATTATATATCCGACATGCTTTTCTAATATATTTTTAATGTTGGGTTTGCAGAGAGATTGGAGCTTACTTGCACACCATCAACACGACTAACAGTACACTCCTAGAAAACAGAAAGGTTTGGAAAGCCCTCATACGACAGATGGATCTTGTGGAATTGCTAGCTAGACTTCCAACTATACATAAGAACGGTTTTCTCCGGTGTCCGGTCCTATATTCGTGGGACCCTCATTTTGTGCCTCATCTATGCGACCGTTTAGAAAGTCTGGGTGCAGTCCTCCAGTCGAAGATACGTCCTAGCAGATCATGCATCGAACATCAGAGATGGAAAAACAAATCTGAGTTAGTATACAAATTAACATTAACTATGTGTATTAATTTTGTCTACGAACAGTTTTCATCGGCATTTCTACTTTTTAGGCGGTTCTGCAAACAATTGTCCAGGCCCAAGCCGTTCAACGAAGACATCCTGAAAGCGCTGAAACAACAGTTGGAAAAAGCTTTGAAAGTGAGTAAACGCAAGTTTTTTGTAGTTGTTTCGTTTTTGTGTTTTTATCGCATACTTGCGCGGCTACAATTGTGTCTTCTCTTTTACAGAAAAATGTCAGAACTACGACCAAGAACATTACTGTCATCGTCGATTGCCACGATCTATCCTCGTCTTATTGCAGCTATGAACAGTTTGTTAAGGCTGACATGGCGGCTGCTGTAACTGCCTTGTACTTTGCAAACGCATCGAAAAGCACCAAGGTGGTCACATTCAAAGGGACAGAACATCAACATTTACAACGTGGCACGACTTTAGACGAGCTTGTAAACAATATTGGCGCCGATACTGTGGTAAGTTGTATTTTCCATTTTCACCTCATCTTCATGTTCCAATCGTCTATCGTACTAACTATATACTATGCGTTTTACAGGCCTGTCCCAGTACGCGAGAGATCGGCCTCTATCTCAACCCGACGAACAGCGAGATCCTGGACAACGATCTCTTCGTCTTCATCGGCGCGAAAATCCACCACGAAGATTACACGAAACGAATCGACGATCTTCGAAAGGAGAATTCTCGCGCTCCAAAATTTGCCTTCTGCAACTTGAGTGGCATCCCGACCGACCGGTCGTTTAAGTACGACAAGGATGTCCTTTTAACGTCAGGTTTTGATGACAAAATATGCGACATCATCTCTTCCTTTTTCATGATATGAATGAACTCCGCGAAATTATTAATATCTGACAAATTGTACTTGATATAATGCAGAATGTGTTATGATGACCTCTCAGTTTAAACTTTATAATTTGTATTGATCTATTCGTTTTTTAAATTAAAATTGTTATTGTTTAATTGAAATCCGGTTTTGTTTATTTTCCATTATCCTATTTTGAACCTAATGATAACAGAATTGAATTTGTTTAACTTTCGATTTCCCTCGTTCAATTTTTATCACTTTTCAGTTGTATGTAAATGTTGAAATACAAAGAATTTACTTAAAAGAAATATCACGAATGCACCCCTGAATATCAATACAAATAAAAAATTCACCTGTTCTCAATTCGTTTTATCGATACGGGTGGCATACATCATTATATATTTTCACTATTTTATATTTAATAAACGAGGCATTAAGCCAATTTTGTGTACTGAGTCATATCGAAAGTCCTTACAATTCTACGTACGTATTTTTTTTGTACTGTTGGTAGCATCTTTTAACGTAAATTCCTTTCAATTTTTTAAGTCAAGACCATATATTTTAATTAATTTAGGTTATTTTCATTACTACCCAAGCAGCGAATTTTAATGCATTTTTTAGTAGAGGAAGTGAGGTAAATTGTATTAAAACTTTACAGAAAAAATGAAACATTTATTTTTATTAATTGGCCTTTTATCATTTGTATTTTCAATTTTGCGTAGGAGCGGGCGAAGTTCTTCTTAGGTGCGGTGGAATTTCTAAATCCGCTGATCTCTGTAATCTGAAAGCACACACACCTGTTGACAATGCGAATTTTCTCATTTAATTTAATATTTTCTCTGGTGCGCCGGATAAGCCTTCTTTATTAAAGTATTCCATTCTCCTCCCGATCTTCGCCTTTCGTGAAAGCAAAACGTTTCTTATATATTTAGTAAAACGAAACAGTTCGCATCTGGCCTATCGCGTTTTCTGGAACCTTGCGATTATTCGGTCTGCAAATTTCAGTTACCCTTTACAAAGAGTACGTTCCCCTGAGAACAATATTGTAACAAACACGATTAAAGCTAACGACAGCCAATTGATTCTGGTGAATTTCTAATGCAAGGCACGTCGTTTTTCGGTCCAACAAAGTACAATGCGAATCAAGAAAGTCCTCTTTTTTTAAAAAGAAATACTTTCTCATCTCATCGAGTAATCTTGTTTAACTCAAAAATTCATTTCTGATTACATCCACTTTTCTAGATGGTAATAAAATAGTTTATGAAAATAATATATTATCATAAACATTGGTATGAATTGTGAAATTTATTTACTACTCTCAAAAGTTTTGTGTAAACGTTAATTTTATAAATATTAAGCATTATATGAAATTCATTACTTTTATATTTTACTGTTGTGTATTACACGGGACCTACAAAACATTCGATAAGCGTATGAAATTAACTAACGTTATTTTTATCGTGGTACATACAACGAGATAGGGTTCAGTGATTAAGGAAAATGTCTCTTTTCTTTGAGTTCTGAGTTTTGAGTTTCTCTCCGAGTTTTATTTTTTTACTTAATTGTATATCGTAAGAGTATTTGGATTCATGAGATGCCGTCTGGTGTGAAGTAGGTTTTTGAAAAACGTTTTCTTTATCGTGCCAAAGTTTCGAACTTTATCGAGGCCATCTTCAGTTTCAAAATGTTTGTTTTTCGTGCAGCTATGTCAGTATTGTTTGTCGTGTTGAGATTGTATAAAGAATGTTACCAAATGACAGTGCATACAAATACTTGTAGGATGCGAAAGAATCAATTTATACAGTGACAGAAAATTGAGACTTAATCAAATTATTTGTACTCATTGTTTGCGTTCGTTTTCTGTGTATAATGTTTTCTGCGTAGAAAAGGAGAAAAATAGAAATATGAAGTAAAGCAATTTTGTGCTAAAACTTCGGCCCGACAGTGGGAAAAGATTTGGGAGCGTGTGGACAATGCTCGAGTAGAAGTCTGTTGAGAGGAGTTAATTAGTATTTCCCGGATAAGGAGGATTTTGTGTAATTTTCTGGCCATCCTAAAGAAAAAAATCACCTAGGAGAAATTTGAAGGAAAACTTCCCCCACCAAATTTAATTTTACATTTTACAGCCAGCATCTCACGATTTCTGAACTATTACCGCCTGACGATCACTAAAACCACCACACATATTTGAAATTTAAAACATCTAAGTAAAAATACTGATAAAGGAATTTGTTACTTATCTTTATATGTACAGTAAATCAAGTTTTTCGAAGAATATAAAAACGTTGGATTAAGTTTAGAAATCTTTCTGATGGCCTGTCTCGCGTTTCAATCGAATATCCACTATTTTCTCCAATCTAGCACGTAGAACGATTTAGGCACGTATGATAGTACATAAGGGAAATATCACGTATTCAAAAATACGTTTTCTGCATGCAAATAATTTTATATCGAGGCCAGAGGTTCATTTATTGTTCAAAACTCGTTTCACCTTTTCCTACAGACAACCGTAAGTACATTAATTTTAAACCCGCAATGCTTTCAAATTTGGCGTTATTAAAGGAAACCCGAGAAAAGCAATTAATAGTTCCTCTCAAGCGCTATTGTTACCCAGCAGCATTTACCTTTACCAGAACTGGCTTAACAAAAACAGACAATTGACAGCAGCAGACAATGCCCATCTTCAGGCTTTTTCATCTACTTTCTTTTTCACTTCCTTTTGAAATAAAGGTAGAGGTTTGTCATTTACCTAAATAAATGAATTTTCTGAGTTTGATTAAATAATGCAATTTTAAATGCGAAAATATAATATAGTAGCGTACTAACTTAGCGTAGTAACTACAATGAAGTATAATTAAGTTTTGTTCTGAGCTGATAAGTTTGACAATGTTGAACTTAACAGGGAGCAGACTTTATCTTATCTAATAAATTATAAAAACTTTATAATGATGATGATGATGATGATATTTCGAGGTGTTGTTTACTACGCCCTTTGAGAGCTATTGTATATATCTCTGCCTAGAGCACATCGGTGAGTCCTATTTCATCCAGAAACTTGATTAGTAGGCCCGGTTTTATTGGTTGAAGCTCTTCTATAGTCACATTGTACATCCCAAAACACTTCCTCCTGCGAGCTAATGTTGCTCCGCAGTTTGTTAGTAGATGTGTTGGTGTCTCTTATGCTTCTTGGCAGAATCTGCATGTGCCATCTTGGATTATTCCAATTTTCTTTAGATGTCCATTTAATCTACAGTGTCCAGTTAGGAATCCTGTTAGGATTCGCAGTCTATTCGTGCCTCCTTTGACACATCCTGTGATTTCTTTCTTTCCGAAATTGGTCAGAAGATTCTTGAATTGTCTGTGTCCAATAAGCGAATTCCAATGTTCCCTTATTTTCTTTTTGTCCTCCTGTCTGAGATATTCATTGATAGTGTGGGTTCCTATGCTACAGAAGGGTTCGGGTCCTGAAAATTTTATTCATTCATGATCTCTTTTTTAAAATACAAAAATAAAGAAATTGTGCACTTCCAATTTGTGCAATTGATTTTAGTTTTGTCAGGTTATAAAATAAAATAGGATATGTTTTGTCATCAATTACTACAAAACATTGCATTTCTTGCTGTTCTAACATTGTAACAATCTCTTACTTGTTCTTGAACTTGAACTTGAAGTTCATGAACTTATATAGAGCTCAGTATAATAAATTACCCCCGAATATATTCAATTAGACATCGCACCACTCTATACAGGCAATAATGAACACAGCAAAATGTTGGTTTATCGTACAGAATCAAATCCCCGAAGAATGAATTCTTTCATTAAAATATCTTAAAACATAGGAGAACAGCATAAAAACAACTACGCTAAGAGTATAATTACCAGAATCATAATCAATAATATTGCAACATTAGATAAAACAACATCCTCCACAAAATACAACACATGATCAACCCAGTCATACTAAGACAAACCAATATATATGTCCATATATTTTTCTACTCCTACCAAATTAGAAAAACCACAAAAGAGTACACAAAATTTTTCTTTAGTCAAAGAACACCAACAGCCAACTAATCCGATGTAGTATGTAACACGCAAAATGAAATGAACGAGAAGGAGGCGATGGACTTTGGATCCTGTGGGAGACAAAAGTGCAGAAAGACTGAAAGGCAGAGTACAGGGGGCATTCCATTGGGAGACAGCGAACAAACCACCTCGAACGTAGGTGCTTCAACTTTCCTTGTAAAAAATCATCATATTAGAAGACATCAGGAATGCTGTGAATATTTTACTATTCCATATTTCCTTAATTTTATTCCTTGGGGATTGCGCATACACAAAAATTAATTAATTTATTTTTAACAATAATTTCAATATTTCGCAATTATATTTTAATTTTTTCGTGTTATTTCAAGAACAATTGATTTGATTTGATTTTTTTCGTAAAAATTTAAGTTTGAAGATTCAATTTAAAAGAAGGAAGAGTGTTAAGTTAATTTTGAAAAATAAATAATTGAATAGAATAAAATCTGCTTCCCCTTTTATTTTTAAATTTTTCCATTGATTAAAATAATTGTAATAATAGAAAAAATTATTATTTAATTGTTAAAATTGCATATTAATTTCTTCATAAAAAATACCCTAAAACTCTAAAAATTTATAAAATTCATTGTATGACATGTCCAGGTACATATATGGGAATTACATCGCAATATACGGAAAAACGTAAAAACAACACATCTATGACTTATAAAACACAAAAAACTAATACCACAGTCTCGTCAACACAACATTTTGGAACAGAACATAACTTTCACCTCGACAAAATATAAATACTAAATACTGAAAAATATACTAACGCAACTTTTTGGATTATGTTAACGGAGACATCCATACCATTAGAGAACAAATAAATGCAAATTCAGCCATAGCTCCACCAACAGGATAAAGCAAGTAAACCATTAAACTTTATTATTATTATATTTACATTTCCTCCGCTATCTCCCGTAATAATTAACATCTTTTCCGATGTGTGTTGTTTAGTGACCGTTAGTTAACGATTATATGGATATCGTGAGATGCGGTCTAGTGTTACGTAGGTTTCAGAAAATATTTTCTATATCGTTTCGATCTTTATTGAGATCATCTTCAGGGCTCGTAGTGTTGTTTTTCGTGCAGATGTGTCAATCTTGTCTGTTGTCTTGAGTCTTTTCCAATATTGAATAAACCCCGAATCACAAATACATTCCAGAAAAGCCACATTCTCGACTTCATTTGAGTCGAATAAAACCGTCTTAGATCAAAGAAAATTTCCAAGATTTACCTCAAAATCATACAAATATAGCAGATTAAATATTCATGTTTCATAGTAATTTCAAAACAAATATTATACCACAAAAACATTCTTTATTTGTATTACTTACATACTTGGTTTAAAATTTAAGTTGACATCCGATAGTATTTTTTTCTTATCAACATACGTTTTGTAATTCACCCAGGCCCTGAATATATCCGGAATAAAGGTCGAAACTTCGGCAAAAAATAATAAAAAAGTGTTTTTCAAAAATGTTTTAATCCTGACTGTTCCTCACAGTTTTTTAACAAATAATTAAATATTTTAAAAAGTAAAGAAAATTAATAATCAGAGTTTTTTTAAATTCATTTATTTATTTAAAATGTAATTTTAAATATGCAACAAGCAAAAATGTTGAATTATTATATTGTGTTAACATGCACACAAATGAAGAATGTAAGAATCCACAAAACGGCGTATGAGGCATAAAGTGCTACCCTTGGCGGATAATCGAGAATTATGTCATGTGAGTAATCCGGTAATTCGGAATAGAAATTATGGTAAAAGAATTGGGCAAGTTCGTATACGAATACGATTTTTATGTCGGTGTGAATTGTATGGTTTATTTCTATTTTTTTTCACGAGGGTTCGCACCAGCAGATATGATATCAACGTTTACCTTAAACCGCCGTGTCAACGGTCGCCGACGCCACCCGAATTGTGTCGTTAAAGTCGTAAAGGGGAGCATTAACTATTCTTCGCAGAATTTTAGATTGTAGCGTTTGTAGTCTGTAAAAAATGGAACGCCTAAAAACCAAAGGTTAGCAAAAAAAGAAAACGGAATGATAAGAAGCTGCATCAATTTGTGGTTATATGACGCAATTAAAGCGGGGAAGACACTTGATGCAATGCAACGCAATGCTACCCGACGCCGTGTACTGTTTTGATAGGGTGTGCACATCTATTCGACGTCAAACGCACGCCACGTACAGTCACACAGCGTTTATGCCTCTTTTATTCTTATTTATTCAGAAATGGTGAAATGCGGTTTGGTGTGATTTAGGTTTTAGAAAAACATCTTTCAATACTTTCTAAAAGGATAGTTCCTACTCACAGTTAAGTTTTTTTCAACGAACCGGATTTCGAGCCTTTTAGCTCATCATCAGATTGAAGGGCTTCTACAACCACGCCTCTCGACGTGCATTGCCAAAGTGAAACCGCTGAAATCTCCGCCAACGCGACGTTCCAATAGCAGCTGAATTTTTAATGACCCTCAATTTAAACATGTAAAACGCGGAAATTATTGCACAAATAATTATTAGAATAAAATATAATAACAATTAAATTTGGATGTTTGATATTATTTATGCATTTATCACTATGTTCAATTTTACGTTTTTTAATTTCAAATTTCTCAAACCAATCTAGTCCTTTCCCTTTGTTGAAACTATGTAACACTCTTGTATTTAGATTTGAATTGAAATTATGTTTTATTTTTTTAGATGTTCCTTAAATTCCGAAAATTTGCTCGATCTAGGCAACGTGTTCATTGATACAAGCATCGTTCTTTATCGTGCCAACGTTTCGATTTTTATCAAGATCATCTGTAGGGCTCAATGTGTTTGTTTTCTGTGTAATTGTGCCATTTTTGCGTGTCGTGTTGAGAGTGCCCCTGTGCGTAGTATCTGGCACAACCATCCCTAACCAGTACATGGTGGGAATACATTGGAAAATTGGACTTTGGATTTTCATCGGGTAGCGTTGTATCGAGTGTGTCCCCGGCTGAAAGTAAATTGATTCAATGTCAGTGGCGTATCGGTCTGTCAATGAGCAGTCACTAATCGAATGCTTTCAAGAGAATCTCACCTGAACAATGAATTTTATACGAGTGGACCTTTTTCCTTCAAATGTCTGTTAAACCCGTTTATAGAAAGAATAAAATTATGAGTAATGTAGATATGAGATCAAATAAATAAATTTGTGTAATTTTGGTACCTATACCTAGCGTTAACGTATAAACTTACTATACCGTGTTACAAGTGAACATGCGAGAAAAAAAAAATTTTCGGCACCGGGGTGACAAGACTTGGGCAGAGGCGAGGATGTTCTTGGTGAAGTAGAGTGAGGCTTTTAAAAGGCGCGGGTGGCAGTTGAAAGCCGAAGAAAGCCTCGCCAGGGCGCGGATTGGTGGCCCGGGTAGCCTCGGGCAGAGACTGGTCGGTGTGGACGAGCAAGGCGAGAGGGTAAGAAGCAACGTGACCGAGTTCTATACGATTACTTTTTGGATTTTCGTCATCGTGGACTGGAGGGTTCGCGTGTGTGGGGGAGAACCGCTCGACGAGGAAAAAAGGACGCGCAAGGTTCGAACTTTTAAGTGAGACTAGAAGATTGGTTCCTGAACAGGTTTTTTTTTGTAATTTTGAAGAGGCTTGTTTAAATTTTTTTGTTTGTTTTACTTGTAATACAGAGGACATTATTATTTTACTTCCTTGTTTTTTTATTATTATTTCCCCGAGGGTTTCACTGTTCCCCCGAGAGGAAAAAATAAATACAATTTGGCGCTCGAGTACTTCTCTTTTGGGGACGAAGCGGCTATGGGAAGAGGAAAAAAATTTCCACTGCGCCCCAGGTACTCGGTGACAGGGTGAATTGCCAACGGCCCGGCGAGGAACCGTAACAACCGTAACAAGGATATTTAATGTTTAAAAAAAATTAAAAAATAAATAAAAAACATTTTTTGAGCGTTTTAGATCAGCAGTGGTCTTATCAACCCCCGGGTTGCCGGTGGTTCGGGAACTTTACAGTAGTGACGTGCGATAGCAATCGAGTCAAGTATCGAATAGTTTCTCACAATACCGAGTATTTTTGGCATCAAATACTGTCATACAAGTTTCTGTAGTACTTTTGGTCGTATCGGTAAAAATACTCAAATAGACATTTCATCGAGTGTTCAAGTTTTTCGTTCGAAACTTACCTTTCATCAAACTGTTCATTGGGAAGTTAATGTTCGGAACACTTACAGCGGGGATGCGCCGTCAAAGTTAATCGAGATTTCGAATTTGTCATCGTTAATTCTGCTAATAATTCTGGTAACTCAAGTTCTTTCCAGCGTCGCTCCTCGCACTTTCAATATCGTGAATTTTTAATCAAATGTTTTTATCTTCAAGTCCGTAAAATGTGTTCGTCTTCCTTCTCCTAGGTAGATACCTAATCGTGTCTCCTCCTAAAAGTAAGGCGTGACGTTATTCGACTAATAAAACTGAATCATCGGCATCTTGTAAACTCTGGGGAATACGTCGTATGTTTTAGAACATTTGAAAACAAAACACCCGTTGATCAATTTCGCAAAATTCGATAACAGTAAAATTGAAATATAATTTTTGTTGAAAGCTTTTCTGTGTTATTACTTACGTGCCCACTGTATGAAAAAGTTACAAATTTTTGTTTATTTTAACGCATTTTACCCACAAGTCGATATTGAGTAAGTTGATCATTTATGAGTAATTTACAAAGTATCGTATGGGTAAGTATCGAATAATTACTGTCGATAGCAGTTTCGAGTATCGAATTTAAGGAACATCTAAAAAAATAAAACATAATTTCAATTCAAATCTAAATACAAGAGTGTTACATAGTTTCAACAAAGGGAAAGAACTAGATTGGTTTGAGAAATTTGAAATTAAAAAATGTAAAATTGAACATAGTGATAAATGCATTAATAATATAACAGATTTTGATCTACCTATCGTTAACCTGCAGTCATATGCATTGATGTACATGGAAAAGAAAGAGGAGATAAACTGGAACCCTGTAGAATCCCAGCATTAATAAAACTAATGTCAAATCTTGAGTTGAAATTGCCAACTTCAGATATGACAAAAACTTACAATTGGTAGAGCTGAAATTAAATTTTTGGTAAATAATATTTATTACTAGACTTTGGTTCATTGAATTATGTTACCTCAGATATGCTGTCGAACAACCAGCTCTAAAGCCTGACTAAAAGGCACTAAATAAACATGTTTATTAATTTAAATGCCCTCGATCATTCTCAAAGCAGGCCTCTTAACAAACTGGTAACATAATTGTGATTGCATTAAGATGAAAATTTTTGATTTTTTACTATTAAAAAAGTCTGTAAACGTATTTTCTAACTGCGTCTGATCAATTATTTTTTATGTTTTAAAACGTTGTTCAGGTGTCTGAAAAAATGGTAGTCGGTAGGCGAGAGATATGTAAAGTAGAGAGGATGATGCCTGACCAATTTTAAATATGTACATAAATAATATCAAACATCCAAATTTAATTGTTATTATTTTTTATTCTAATAATTATTTGTGCAATATTTTCCGCGTTTCACATGTTCAAATTGAGGGACATTAAAAAAATTGGAACGTCGCGTTGGCGGAGGATTCACTTTGGCAAGGCACGTCGTGAGACATGGTTGTAGAAGCCCTTCAAACTGATGATGAGCTAAAAGGCTCGAAATCCGGTTCGTTGAAAAACAACTTAACTGTGAGTAGGAACTATCCTTTTAGAAAGTATTGAAAGATGTTTTTCTAAAACCTAAATCACACCAGACCGCATCTCACGATTTCTGAATATCGAATCCTTTCTCGTAGCGCATGTCACTAACTTATGGTGATGGTAGCCTTGTCAACTAGTAAACCGCAGCTGCTTCTGACGCACCATTAATTTCCTCTCGGAATTAGAATTTGGTGACAACGTTCCAATAATATTTTCAATGAAGTACAGGACAAAAAAAAAATAATTGGCTGATAATAGAAAGTTTGAGGGGGCGTCGGTGGCCGCAAGGTTTCGTCTTTGACGCCGCGCTCATCACTGTCAGGTCAAGGTCCCGGGTTCGAATGCAGGGCCGATGGATACATACTTACAAATGGGCTTTTCTTCAAAAACACCGGCAGCCTGAGGGTTTATATGACCTCTGGTGTTGCGAACTCTCGATTAAAATATATATATACATATATATATAAAGTTTGATTACTCAGATGTGTTCAAAAAGGTTGCGAAACAAAAATTACCCTTAATAGACCATATGAACACAGAAAACATTTTTAAAACTGTACATATATTTTTTTATTACATTTCTTTTTTTACAAGACCAATCGATTGGATTTCAATTTGTGAATGTGATATTATTGGCTTTGTAGAGAAAGCTACCCATTGGTAGCTACTCTGTAAGAATTTAATTAAGCATCAATAGATTGTTAGGGTTTGCATTTTAACGAAGCGCATGGCAACGGTTTTACATTTTAAACGGGCTCTAATTTGGGGACGTTTTGACACTAGAGTCCTCGATCTAGTTTAACAATTCTATAACAGGGTTCTAGAATTTTCTTTAGGGGAGTTACAATGGCAATTACAGTGAGATTTCCTTAATTAATTTTTTTCTATAAAAGTAACAAACACTTTGTTCAAAGAAAACAACTGGTTATAACATTTATCTACTTAAAACAAAACAGTACACCTACTGGTAATCGAGAAATAAATGGAAATACAGATTAACTAACATAAAATGAAATTAAATACACTTATCTGTAATTGAATGAGGATGTTTTAAAAGAAAAGGCTAGCTTGCCTGATAATTTAGTTTTCGTTACAGAGAAACGTTAAGAGAAGATTTATGTATGCTCGGAGATCAACTAACTGCAGATAATTGGAAGAACATCATTAATCCTTTAGGCACCCAATTTCAATTTCTGATTAAGCGCGAGGACGAATCTACCTCGAGAGGCGGCCCAATTTTAAATTGTACCTAGTGGATAGTTTACAACGTATTTCGTTCTGTCGTCCATCTATGGGAGTATTAGCGCTCAACATCTCACAGTCTCACTTTAACCGTTACCTGTATAAATCAAACAGGGATATATTTTGCCGAAGTGTAATTAACCCGCAATGGTGGATTTGTTCAATTATACTAATAATCTGGTGTAAATTAATGTGTTAATTGACATAAGGAGAACCATTAGGTATTAAATGAAGTACATGGTGATTCGCTAGGAGAAAGTTGAGAGGAAAAATTGAGTAATAATTCTTTTATCCTTCGTTATTTTTTTTTTATCAATTAAAACTTTTTGATTTTTTTCTAAGGCCCAATTATGAAATAGAGTTGGAATACTTTTTAATAAAACTTAGTATTACATCACTAAGGAATTACTCTGAGAACCCATCTTCTTCTCTCAATTCAGTATTTCTTTGCGATATTTCGTCTTTATGTTCATTTCCATACTTTTATTCATGGGCGGAACAAAAGTGGAAGATGGTTAGGATACGACTGGCACGACCTATAGAAAAGTTTTTTTTTTTTTAATTTTATTTTTAAAAAAATTTATTTTATTTTATCGCCTTATGAACTAAGCTTATCTAGTCAGACTGCTGTATATATTTTATTCCGTTATTCGTATTTTGGGGTAAGGGTAACGTGAAAAAAGGGCCAGAGTCGACGGCGGGAATCGAACCGGCCTACTGGCCGAGAGTCTCTCACGCTAACCACTCGGCTACCGCGGCCCCCTATAGAAAAGTAAACACGCAAAATATAAAGTCCCTCCAGAGTTCAGTATATATTCTGCTGGGTGTTGTTATATTTTGAACACAAAATACATATGCATAAAGAAGGTATTAATTGGGAATTAATTAATTCATTTTATCGGATTCAAAGGGTTCTTTACAGAGTTGAAAATTTTTTAATCTCAAGTCAGATAATGCCCATATTAAAACCTGGATTTTTTTTTTTTAGAGTGGCGTTGTTTCCTCTACCCACATTCCCTGCATTCCGTGCAAAAAGTTCAATTAAAACCAAATATGTCACGGTCGTATGATGCAATACTATTCTGTATTTCCATTAATCTTCATTCATGTAGTAAACCTTGATTTCAGAATGTTCAGTTGTCAAAGAGAGATTCCAATCGTAAATTGGCTAAGAATGTTGGAATTTCTCGAATATGTCTGTATAAAATGAATGAGCAACGGATTTTGCAAAATGACTGAACATTTGGAACATAAAATCATGTCTGTTCAAAGTGTTTAATTAAAAGGAGATGATTGGTAGATAAATTATATAGTATGAAGGCTTCAAAAACGCATAAATTATAAGAAATTTTATCCCTGAATAATGCTCTAGTTTTCCCTAGTTATTTAGTAAAATTGTTTTATAACTGTGCCTAAAAAATTTGAAAACTATTAGAATACTCATTCGTGTTTTCAAGGAAGATGTGTGTCGGTTGATGTGGGCGGGGTGAGGATGGGGATGTTTCCCTTAGCAAGTTCCGGGGGTGTGCCGATGTGGACTTTTCCAGGCATTTCGGAGTTATGGTTTTAAACCACATATCCAAAAAGCACCCTCTTAAGGGATCTAAAATTAGAATATTTGTATACCTAAGCAGATCAGAGTTTAAAGCCAGGAATATACTTAGCCGATGCTATCCGACGCAAATCCAAACTTCGATTTTCCAGAAGATTGTATTACTCCCGTGCACATGTGCCCTATACCATGCAACGCTACCCTGCTATTCTTATTGTGACTATTTACTATTTTACTATTACTATTTTAATAGTTATCAAATTTGTAAAGTCTGAGGTAAAGCCCATATTGTAGAATCCAATACAAGCCACCTGCTCAATATACTACCTAAATGTTTCGATAATTTTAATTAACTATTTGAGTCCGTTCGGACCCCCGGAACAAATAGATCACCTGGAAAAGAAACTTAGATATGTCGATTTGGAGACATATTTAAATTTGTTTTCTGAGTTCTATATATTTATATTGATTGTTAAATCGTTTGTACAAATTGTTTTTGTATTATTTGAAATTAATATAGAACATGATGATGTCCTTAAAACTGGCCGAAAGCTTAGTAGTGGCCATTGCATTAAGCCGGGAACGCACTTAACAGATGCAACGCCATGCGATGCTACCCTCACAAATCCAAAGTCCAATTTTCCATAAGGTTGTGTTACCCACGTGCATATCTGCCGTGTGCTATGCAACGCTACCCTACGCCACACTCTGCGATCCCCGCTGTCCAGATTTTCGTCGGGGAGCATCGAGTAGTCTAACACAAAAGAACCGGACGCTCATATTTTTATTCAAACTGTATATATCATTGTCGTTATATTAATTACAACATACTTAATTTAATATTAATCTGATTAAAAGAAATCAAAAAATCCATGAGTTTATGTTATGAATGTTATGAAAATTATTTAATTGTGATGGTTAGGGAGAAAATGTATCGAAACAACGGAATAACTTTATTTAAAACAATTGAATTTAACAAACAATTTATTACACGGTTTTGCTCACAAAATTTGACTAACAATTGTTTTTCATGGTTTTTCTCATAAAATTACACCGGTTTTGTGCGGTGCCGACGAGAAGAGGACACTCAATTTTTTAAAATTTATTTCAAACTAAGGTTTGTAATTTTGTGGCTATATTATTTAGAACATTCCTGTTTTAATGTAAACCAAATTAAATGAGATAAAAATTCGTAAGTTTGTATGAAAATTATTTAATTGTGATGGTTAGGGAGAAAATGTATCAAAACACCAGAATAACTTTATTTAAAAAAATTAAAATTACCAAACAATTTAATACACGGTTTTGCTCATAAAATTTAACTAACTAT
>CM077109.1:4192999-4254701 GCA_039619505.1 Cimex hemipterus
AGAAAATGTATCAAAACAACAGAATATCTTTATTTAAAACAATTAAATTTAACAAACAATTTATTACTCGGTTTTGATCACAAAATATGACTAACAATTTTTTTTTCATGGTTTGTCTCATAACTTTACACCATTTTTGTGCGGTGACGACGAGAAGAGGACACTCAATTTTTTAAAATTTATTCCAAACTAAGATTTGTAATTTTGTGGTTATATTATGTAGAACTTTCCTATTGTAATGTAAACTAAATTAACGAGATCACAAATTCGTAAGTTTTTATAAAAAACATTTAATTGTGATAGACAGAAAATGTATCAAAACACCAGAATAACTTTATTTAAAAAAATTAAAAATTCCAAACAATTTAATACACGGTTTTGCTCATAAAATTTAACTAACTATTCTTTTTCATGTTTTTTCTCATACAATTATACCAATTTCGTCGCGTAGCGTCAGAACAGGACACCCATATTTTTTGTAATTTATTTCCAACTAAGATTTGTAATTTTGTGGTTATATTATTTAGAACATTCCTATTGTAATGTAAACCAAATTAAATGAGATCAAAAATTCGTCAGTTTTTATAATAAATATTTAATTGTGATGGTTAGCGAGAAAATATATCAAAACAACGGAATAACTTTGTTTATAAAAAATGAATTTAACAAACAATTTATTACACGGTTTTGCTCATATATTTTAACTAACAATTATTTTTTCATGGTTTTGCTCATTGAACCATACCATTTTTGTCGCATAGCAACAGAAAAGGACTTTCATAATATTTTGTAATTTATTTCAAACTTTGTATATGTTATTTCGCATTTATATTAATATCATGTTATTTTAATGTAAACCAAATTAAACGAGATCAAAAATTTATACATTTTTATAAACATTGTTTGATTATGGCGGTTAGGAGTTACTTTATTTAAAACAATTAAGTTTAACAAACGATTTATTACATGGTTGAGCTCACCAAATTTATCTGACAATTTCTGACGTGGTTTTGCTCAAAATAGCGCATTAAGAACAAAAGATGCGTTACGATTGTGATAGTGATTATTGTGATAAACGCTTTGGACTGTACGTGACGTGTGCGTCGGATAGAAGTGCACACCCCACCAAAACGTCGGGTAGCATCAAACTATGTATAAATTATTTTGCCGTTATATTAATTACAACGTGCTTATTACCAAAACCTGGCAATGCGACGTCGTTTATTTTCCCTATCCGTCCGTTGCGGCTGTGTTCAGTGCCTCCGGTTCCTTTTGCATACATCCATCTCAACGTTTCTTCTTTCAATAATAAGTTCCATCAAGGAAAAAATCAAACGATTTATAATTTTGTACGTTAAGATGATAGTTAAGTTATTTTAATGGGCATCATCAAATAAGAAACTTATAAATGCCGACTAAAAAAGTATTATTAATAATATGTTTTTTAGATGATTGATTTGGTTCTTGTTTCTAAATGTCTTAAAATATGTTTCAGATTTATAATATTATTACATGCTAGTTTTAGAATATTGTTTGATATTTTAACTGTGGAGTAATAAAATAGTTTGTAAAAGTTAATTCGCTTATTGTATGAGTACTTCCATGGTCATTACCTGTGAGATTTATTAAAATATCCTTCTGATCAAAAGTCAGAAAGAAAATCACAATGTTTAGATATTTCTTTAAAACATATGGTCTTTATTGAAAATTGTTCATACTTATCAACGTCAAAATTTTAAGTGACAAAAACGACCAATGAAGTCATTCAAACCAATGAAGCAAGATCTTGTGCAGACGGTGCACGATAAATTCACCGAGTTCATGGTAGAGGAAACACAGAAGATGCCCGTGTACGAAAAGAAAGCGTTGCTGAAAAGGCGTTACAAGTCAGAGAAGACGCCAAATTTCATCAGGATCTCATCTGCTCTCAGTGCTATGATCGGGTGCGCCGCGATTCTGCTCTTGAAGAATTACTACGAATGCTCCCAAGTCGACATCACCTATTCGGTAATGTTCATACTTGCCCTCCTTGTAGTGGGCCAAATTTACGACACGTTTCACATGTTCAGGATCGGTGCGAGCAGTGCGGTAAGTAAAAACCATCCTGGATGTACTCGTACATGCATCGAGATTAATGTTGTATTCTTTCGCAGGGGAAAACACGTTTCTCCAAACAGACTCACCTTCGTTAATAACCTCACAGAACATACTTCGAATAAAAGTTTGGCTATTTTATTTCTGTATTTAATGGTTTAATTCTTTACAGTATGAAAATTTGTCTCTTATGAGTATTATTATCCGCTTGTGATCTGCCCCTAAAGCTAACGAACTTAATATAATTATTGGGAGAGCGGTTCAAACCATTTACGATCATTTGTCCTTTTATTTTCAAATTTAATTCAAACGCCAATGCCGGGATCCGAACCCAGGCTACCAGCGTGGTACTTTAATTGATCAAAGGTAAGTAGGGAAAAACATATTTCATGTCTCATCTAGGAAGGCATGGATACAATTTATTTGCATTTCTTTATTATGCATAAAAAAGTATTTAGAGTTTGTGAGCAATTTGATAGTTAAAGTAAATGACAGTTAATTGGACGATTTTCTCTTTATTTAATTAACCACAAAGCGAATGATTATGTGATGTGCATGTAATGTATTGCAATATAATGTATTAGTTACACTCAACACGTCAGACCAGAATAAAAAAACACTTTGAGCCCTGAAGAGGATCTCAATAAAGATCGAAACGTTGACACGATAAAGAAAATTATTCAGATATCGTGAGATGCGGTCTGGTGTGATGTAGGTATCAGAAAAACATTTTCTTTATCGTGCCACGTTTCGATCTTTTATTGAGATCATCTTCAGGGCCTGGGATATACAAACATAGTTGACATTTAGAAAATGCAGGAGGATGTGGAAAAGTGAATTTATACAATGCAAAATATATTTTATATTCAATCAAAGTATTTCTCGAAGTGTTTGTCATCTGTGTAATTGTGCCATTCTTGGGTGTCGTGTTGAGAGTGCCAGTGAGATTTTGCTGCTTTGTTTTGATTTTATACCCGTTTATTGATTGTTTGGACAATTGAGTGAGTAGAAATACTACGCCCTGAAGATAATTTCAATAAAAGGTCGAAACGTTGGCACTACAGTGAGAATGTTTTTTTTTCTGAAACCTACATCACACCAGACCGCATCTAACGATATCTGAATAATTATTGATTAACGGTCATTAATTTCTACGCATTTCTAACACGAGAAAAATAAAGAAAATGCTTTTCTCAAACCTACGCCACACCAGACCGCATATGACGATCTCCGAATGATCATCAATAATGAACTAACGGTCCCTATACAACACAAATTTCTCAATGATATTTATTAGAATATGTTCTCGCAAAATTGAACTATTAATCCTAAGTATTTGCAGGAACTAATTCCGCGATGGAAAGACGCATTCCCTAATATTTTACCACACCAATTTTCGACTAGACGGTCAATTTATATAATACATGAAGAGACCATTTTTTAACGATCCCTCTTTAGCCCTTCTACTCGATACATAATTTAGTTATTTAAAAACCTTGTTCTTTATAAAAATCAAAACTGGTATGCACTATAAATTATTCCTTTTCTGACAAACTTTTGCCGTCAAAAACTGAGAAAAGTTTAGCGAGTAAAGATCTTTTGAACTTGGTTTCGACGTTTGGTCAATTTTCGGTTGTAACTCGGGTTAATTTTTTATTACGCGAAGCGGGCTTATGATTGCATTAAAATTTCATAAACCCCTCCGCTTCCTTTTGAAGAAAACGCAAACCGACAAAACGTTCATAAAATAATAATGAATAAGTCGGCCAATGTAGTCACATAATTGTTTTATATTAAAAAAAAATAGAAATTATCATATGGATGTAATTATGTAACGATTTCCTATTTTCATTGTGAGTATAATTTAGGTCATATGGCTTAAAAAATTGATGAATTAGTTCTACTAGTATCATTTTAATCAATAATACGAAGTGTTTATTTTTTTATTGTATTTATTACAATTTAAGACATATCTGCATTTTATATTATCAATTTATTGTATTACGAATGTTGGGAAGATCTTAAAGAAAGTAAAAATTCAAGGCTTAAAGTTAATTAGCGCCTGGTTGAAAATGGGCTTAGGGTCAAAGTAAAATTCCCAGGCTATTGTTTGGCGAAAGGTCCCTCTTCAATTCTTTATCCCCCATCCATCCGTAATCCCACGATTAGCCCCCTATTTCTTTACGTCCTGCGGTCAACAACCTTCGGATTTTCCTTAATCAGACTTTGTCCTTTGGTCTTCCAAATTCCCGCCGCTGCTTATCCCTCCTTCATTAGTTCTGCCGTCCACTTTTACTTTTTTTCTTTATCCGGTTCAACTTTGATTATGTGATTTGTTGTGAATGGGGGATTCACCGCGGAGTTTTATAATAATCTTAAACCCCTAATGAATTCTTTTTTATGTTCTATTTTCACGTTTCCAAGGCGCTTTAGTGTCATTGATCTTTGCGGTTGTATACTTGATCAAAATCGATTATACCACATATCAACAAGTAGTACGTCTCTTGTTCCTTACCATATGCGATGTTTTTCTTTTATTTCCATGCATTACATAGTTGATCGGCCAGGCTGTTCTTTGTCACAGTCTTACACGAAATAAAGAAAGTGAATAAAAATATTTTAGATACTGCTTCACCGAGAAGACACTTAATTCAAAACCCTGCCTTCCGCTCCGGTAGCTATGTGGAAGAAAAGTAATACATTTTTGAACATAACATTTTTTAATTTAAAGCCTGATTGACTACATTTTTTTATTTGTCTGTTTTCTGCATAAACATAAAGAGAAAACTGTTTCCCCACTCTGGAGCCTGTGACGTATAATCTTCTATGAGGGAAACAATCGTTTTCTAAATTCAAACACAATTGCAAATTGCTTTGTAATTTATTGATAGTCATCCCAAACGCACCATCATAGAGGGAGTAGATTTGTGTGTCACTGTTTCATGTGCGATTCTGTTTAGAATGATGTTTCTCACATAGTTAACGTCGACATTGTTTTCCGCTAGAATGACTTTGTATTGTAAATTGTAAAGAAACCAAAGAAATGATTTATATTTTCGAAAATGCGCGCGTATTTGCATGCAAGTTTGTATCAAAATTTTAAGTCAATCTAGCGGCTACTTCTCGAGGTTCGCGAGCACAAACGTACGCGGGCTGAATTTTTCTTCATTTCTCTCTCTCTCTCTCTCTCTCTCTCTCTCTCTATATATATATATATATATATATATATATATATATAATCAACTTTAGAACTCTCACTCCTGTTTTTTTTTCTTAATTCTACCTCCTAAACAGTGAAATATTTTCTGTCGTTCCTTGTTGCACGACTCCTATCCCTTCCCACCTTTAATGTGTGTCCTTTTATTTAGGTACCGTCCTTGTATGCGGAGTACATTTTTGTTTTTATTAAATTTATCAAGCCAAAATATTTTGCGGATATGATGAACACATAATTTATTTTGTGTGGTGATTAGTGACCGTTAGTCGATGGTTGTTAGGAAATCATGAGATGCGGTCTGGTGTGATGTAGGTTTCAGAAAAACATTTTCTTTATTGTGCCAACGTTTCGATCTTTTATTGAGATCATCTTCAGGTCTCAAAGTATTTCTTTTCTGCGTAATCGTGCCATTCTTCAGTGTACAGGGCACACTCAATACGACACGCAAGAATGGATCAATTACGCAGAAAACAAACACTGAGCCCTGAAGATGATCTCGATAAAGACCGAAACGCTGGCTCGATAAAGAAAATGTTTTGCTGGAAGCTACATCACACGAGACCGCATATGACGATTTCCGAACAATCATAATTTATTACCCGTGGAAATTGTAAGTTTATTTTACTTTCAAGTTTGACAAAACAATGGCTAAAATTGGATGTAGCTGTCCAATTCATTCGAGCCTAAGAAATGACTTGGAAAGGATTAATTAGCTTCAGCGGACTACGATTTGAACGATGTTGTTCCAACAACTGTTTTATGGTTGTCATAAATCACTACTTTTGCCCTTATGCGGCTTGTTCCACAGCACAATCAAAACCGACTAATCCGTGATTTATGACTGCTCAAGCCCGAACGTTGACCGATCAGGGGTTCTTAATCCAAACCATAACTCTTAACTTTATACTTACGGTATATGAAAGTGTAAGCTGAAAATTGGAACAATTAAAACATTGTTTGTAGCGCTATCAACGAATTTCACTTTGATAACGTGACATGAAGATTCTCGAAATGAAGATTTATCAGTTTTATCCAATATTATTTAAAATAATACCCACTGTTCCTGCCTTTTAGAACGTATCAGTTTTTACTCTTACTATAATAAATCCACTACATATATTTTTTATGATTATAAATTAAATATTGAAAAATATTCTTCTTGGAAGAACGAACATTGCCAAAAATTTCCTTCAATTGATAATTTTTTCTCTAATTTCTGTTTGCTTTAAAGAAGTTCACTTGTAAAATTTACCCTTATACAAAATGCGATTTATTTTATAGAAATTTTTTAGTTGGACAAAATACATTTTTCCCGAAAAGGTACGTTATTTAAAATGAATTACGGGCACTCTCAACATGACACGCAAGAATGGCACAAGTACACAGGAGACAAACACTTCCGGTGAGTAGAAATACTTCCACTGAATATAAAAAAATATATCTTGCATTGAATAAATTCACTTTTCCACATTCTAAATGTATTTGTTAAATGTAAACAACGTTTGTAAATCCCAGGGTCTGAAGATGATCGCAAAAAGTTCGAAACATTGGCACGATAAAGAAACTGTTCTTCTGAAATCTACATCACACCAGATCGCTTCTCACGATATCTGAATAATAAATTACAGGTTTATTTTTTTTTTTTATATTCTTAAGTTATTACAGGTTTTTACTCATTTTTCATTTAACGTGAGTAAAAAATTTCTTTAAAAAATGTTTCGTATTTTTTTAAGTTGAAATTTTTTCAAAAAGTTATTATTATTGTATATATTATAAAAAAATATTCAACGAATTTATTTCTTCCATAATTTAATATGAATCATCAAGGTGCCGGCGGATTTGAAAAACAAAATAAAATTTAAAAAATTGTACGGTTCGAATGCACGGCCTCCATAAAATTGGCCTGGGTACTGATGATGATTGTTAGATGTTAAACCGAATAGAGAAATTTCCAGTAAGATCATGAACCTGTGGCGGATCCGGGTGTAAATGGGAAATTACCCTCCCGTGGAGCCAAGTGACGATGTTATATGTAATATGTCTTAGTTTAGCCTTAATTAAGCGAAGAGAGTTATATTTCAGGATTATATAAATATTGATCTGTTAGCTCTGATAAACCTTCCCTAAATTAAACGAGTTTCCTCTTGTCACGCTTTAGCGTTTTGTCTTCCGGTTCGATAATTCGATCACTCGATTTGATATAAACAAACCTGTATGTAGATGTTTAATTTTAGGTAGATTTCTTTAAAATCTCTCTCTCTCTCTCTCTCTCTCTCTTTTTCTCTCTCTCTCTCTCCCTCCCTCTAAAACCAAATTGAAAAAATATCAAACCCCACTGAGTTCTGGAAGATTGTCAATGGAAACAATATTACTACCAAAAACCAAAAAAATTCTGACCCTGTTGTAAATTTGGATGAGTTAAATAACTACTTTTGTCCACTTGGAAAAGTAAACAATTCAATACACTTAACAAATACCATAGAATATTATAATAATTTATCTAAGTACAACAAGGTAGAAGAAGAATTTAATTTTGCAAAAATTACCCCAGAGTTAGTTAGTACAATAATTAAGAAAATAAAATCCAAATCAGTAGGTCCAGATCATATATCAATTGTCATTGTCATCAGATGATAAAAACATGGGATGGCAAAATTTCTGAAGAAAAAATCGTTAATCACGGGTCACCACAAGGGTCAGTTTGTCAGCGTTGTTATATGTAGATGATCTAAATGCTTATATCGATGCAAAAGCTGATAACATTAACGAACAAATTGAAAAAATAAATACTGACCTTGTACGATTGAAAGAGAGGAGTAATAACCATATGTTAGTATTAAACCCAACAAAATGCAAAGCAATAATTTTTGGTCATAATAAATTATTAGAAAAACTGAACCTTGATAGAGTAAATAAAATAAAAATTGATAACATTTTCTTAAAATATGAAGAAAATGTAAAATGTCTGGGTTTAATGCTCACCAAGAATCTATCATAGAATATGCAGGTGTTAAAAATCAAAAATCAAATGTACTCTAACTTACATAGATTTAATAAATTGTTAAGTTTTGCAAAATACAATGTTAATATGAAAAAACAACTTGTATCAACTCTAATCTTCCCACACATAACCTATGGACTAGGAGGTATGTGTGATTTAAATCGTACACAAATAAAAAAATTGCAAGTAGGTTTAAACATGTGCATCAGATATATCCTGAACCTGAAATATGACAGTTGTATATATAACAACTCAAATTTCTCAAAATTAAAGATTTAATCCATTTCAATCTCTCATGTAAAGTTTTTAACATTCTAAAAGTTCAAAAACCAAAATATCTATATGCGAAATTTATTTACATGTCTCAGATTCATGACAGAGATACTAGGTTTGCAAACTATCGTCTGCGTGTGGTTAAGCATGAAACCAAAACTTTTATTAGGTCATTCTCAGTAAAAGGTGGATTAACGTTTTCGAGAATACCTACAGACATAAAACAATGTAAAAATATCAAAGATTTCCAGATTCGCCTTAAAAATTACCTGTCATCTAATTATGATTGATCTCTCAAATTTAACTTCTTTTGTTTTTTGTTTTTTTTTTATTATATTCCAGTTTAGTGAGTAAGGTTTTATTTGTTGATTTATATTGGTATTTTATAAGTCATTGTTTTGTACTGCGTTGTGTTGAATACTATGTTTGTTCACTTATTTTATTAGTAATTTGCGCTTTCATTGCTCAATTATTATGTAAATTGATATATCTATTTCAAAAGCAAATTTAAGTCAAGTTCAATGTAAAACACATAGGCGGAATATATTGACGAATTATGTTATTTCATGTTATTAATCTATTAGATATAAGTTAAAGTTAGTAACTATTTATTTCACATTAGATGTAAGAAAATGAGACTAAATCTTGTGTGATTGATAAATAAAACGTTCATCATCATCATCCCTCCCTCTAGCGGTCGCATTTTTGATCGCGTACCGATGAAATTTCGCGGCTTGATAAAGAATCCTGTAAGAACGGTTGGGGATATTTTTCCAGCCAAATCAACTGGGAGGGTCGCCGATTAAAATAAAAAATTCAATCAAAATTTTAGCCGTTTTTTGTGTTTTCTCCAGCACAACAGCTCGGTCTGTTTAAATTCGCTCCCCCTAGCTTCGCCCGTCATTATTGGATTTTGGAATATTCTTGTACCGTTCCTGAGCTGGATTCTTCTTTTCTATTTTAATCTCGATTTCGATCAAATCCAAGCAGTATTTTAAAATTTATTGTTATTTGGATGAAAAACCTATTTGTAATCAGGTTTCTTTCTCAAATACGGTACTTTCAAACCTAATTTCTTTGGTTTTTATAATAAAACGAAACTGTAAACTTTAGTTCATTTTTTATTGCCAAAATTTCTTTTCAATTAACATAGAAATGCCCGTAAAAAGCAAATATCCTTAAATTGTGTATATTCTCAAAAAAATTTGGTGTAGCCATCATATTGTCTTTCTCCGTAATGATGTCACATTATTACCAAAAAGTGAAGTGACAAAAAAATTAATTAAGCAGCTTAAATAAAATTTCACATTACGTAATTAAATTGCAAACTATTGTGTTATTTTCTTTATTTTCACTGTTCTAGGGAAAAATAGTCAGAATCTAATTTAATTCAACACCAGCTGTTATTGAGAAACAATAAAATTTGACTTATTATTTTATTCTATTGCAATATGTTTACGATATTATGTTCTTTATAAAATAAATAATACACGCATTGTTTTCAAATTGGCTTATACTTTTAAAAGTAGCAAATTTTTCGCAACGCTGGATTTATTCCACAAAAGACAAAAGCCTATCTCTTGCGCCTTACTGAGGTGGGGTTTTTTTCAGGTCAGAAATTAACAGTAGAAAAATAATGGTCTGATTTAAATTGTGTGGCTTAATTGGCTTTATTTAAGTTAGTGGTATAAATTAGTTCATATTTAAGAATAAAAATACAAATAATAAAATGTGTGTAACATTCAGATTTAAATGAACCGCCATGCCCCTCCACACAACTCTAACAGTGCAAGAAAAGGCTATATTTTTTAAGTGCTAATTTAATTCCCTTTCTGGCTTCCGTGGATAAACAGTTATTTTGGTAGAGAAAGAAAAATTGGGTGTGCACACTATTCATGTGAGTTAAATTTTTATTACTTTGACGTCAAAACAAAAATAATAATTGTAATTTAGTTTTTAAAAGGAAAGATATTTTTGTAAAGAAAAACAGAAGAAATAACATTTATTGAAAAATTGTGTTCAAAGTTTAATTCTATTTTTATTTGGTGGTCAAAAATTTAATAATAATAATAATTTCTTACGTGTCTTTATGAAACTATAAAACAAGATTAAAATTACATTTTAAAATTAAAACTTGTAGATTTGAGTTAAGCTTATTATATGTTAAAAGGATTCTTTAAATTAAAAACAATTTTAAAAAATATATTGTAAATTTGTGTGAATTAAATTATAATCAAAAATTCAAATTCAACAAACATGCAGTGTCATATTTATTTTGGTTTGAATAAAATATAAATGGCGCCTGACCAATAAAAGAAATTGTTGTAGTCAGGTCCGATCGTTATAAACCTCTGGGACCTTTTTTCGATTTTCGAATTCAGGTTTGGCCCGCAACAAAAAGAACAATGAAAGCCTATACATTACACGTGTACACACACACACACACACACACACACACACACACACAAACAAACAAACTGTTAAATTGGTGGCCGCTAAATTTTTGATTTAACATCTAACTTGGCTCTAGCATGTTAGATCGACCAACGTTAACTAGCCGATTATTTTAGTTTTACTTCGAAATATACAACATTAATCTGGTTGTTAGATTTACAATGAACCAGTTTAATTCGGAACGATTAAAATTTCTCTGTTCCTGTAATTTGAATGAAACTTATTTGTACAATTAAACCTACATTGATGACCGCTGTTGCAAAAATTTATTTTATCTTCTGGTAAGTTTATGCCATTTCAACTTTCAATCGTTTATTTGCAAATTAACTTATTAACTTTTACGTATATAGTGAATAAATCAGTTCGACGGCAAGTAGACCTTAAATCCACGGGTAATGTTCATACTACTTTCAAGAGCACGCGAGCAGGAGTCGAATTACCCTCATTTTAAAAACAACGGCCGGAACTATGGGTCGGACTATTAGAAGCCGTATTCTTCATGGTAAGGAATAATCGTAGTAAAATTCAATTATTCCATCAAGGTATGGGATATAGTCAGAGGAATGCTAGTTGACGATATGGAAACGGATCACGGTACACAACCTTAAAATCCGTTAAAAACTTTGGTCCAGCGTTTATCCGACAGAGGGGATGAGAATCCTCGAATCAGAATATTGTCGCGCCACTTTACAACGCTACCTGGCCACTAGAAGCAACAACTGTTAGACCTTCTAAATATCTAATTTAGTTCGAAATGTAACACAATGATCTAGTAGTCAGTTAGGTTTACAATGTATCATTGAAATTGCTTATTTGACTGCGACTTTATGTAATTAAACATGATTTTCCAGTTCAAAATAATTATAGTGATAATGAACATCACCAACGGACAGATGTTGAAGTTCTGGAGTTCTGGAATGTGGAATTTTTAAAAATGGGTTACTATTACAACTTTGCATCTTTTATTAGGTCTACATCAGGGATGCACAAGATTTATATTCACAAAAGTTAATTTACAATTATTTAGAAATCGTGAGATGCGATCTGGCGTGATGTAGGTTTCAGAAAAATATTTTATTCATCGTGCCGACGTTTCGATCGTTATTGAGATCATGTTCAGGGCTCAAAGTGTTTGTCTTTTGGGAAATTGTGCCATTCTAGGGTGTAGTGTTGAGAGTGCCCAACACCACTCTACGGTAAGCAACATTTTTTTTTTCTGAAACCTACATAACATCAGACGGCATCTCACGATTTCTAAATAATTATCGATCAAAGATCACTAATGACCACACATTAATTTAAAACGGTTTGGCTATTGAAACATCATTCCACTACTCATCATCTTCACAGTTACTTATTTCATTATGTCTTGTCTGGAGCAGAAACTGTGCTCGACACGAGTTGACACTCTAGATGTTTCTCAGGGCTTAAACACACAGTATGGCATGAGGGCTTATTATACAAATTTTACCCCAGGTCTATTATCTGATTGTATTATCATACTTTATGGAGAGATTTTTCGCAGAAAACTTGTGTACGGAGACTTCTAAGACGGAAGAAGTGCCTGCAGGCTCCCCACAAGGTTCAGTATTCACTCCGCTGTTGTCACAATCCATTTATGCTTAGTGATCTAATTGCCCAAATTTCGTATTTCACTATTTATACTTTTTATGTAACATCTTGGTTTAGGTGAAAAAGTTAGTTTCACAATCGGGATTCGAACACAAACTTCGGCTCGAATACGCCGCTGCTCTAACCAATTGAACTATCATGACTTCGATCCACTCGGACACCAACTCATATCAATGTCAACCTTTCTAATTTTCTTTATTCTTCTTATTTCTTATCAGATGTCCCGTAATCAGGATTCAACTCTCAGGTACTTATGAAGTGGAAGCTGTTGGTGAAATGATTCAATATTTTTGTTTTTTCAAATAAATACAAATAAAAAATAACTATGTTGGCTTACGGTTGAACATTGAACGATTCAAAATGTCATAAAGCGGTTCCTCCCACATGCATCAGCCATTTATTTGTTATGTTTATTCATACCTTTTAAAATCATGGAAGTTTTATATGTGACTCTACCACCATGTAATGAGGAGACATTTCACCAAAATAATGACGTAATGGGAATTCAGCCTAGTTATTTATGTGTAGAGATTAGTGACGGTTAATCGATAATTAATGAGATATCGTGATATGCGGTCTGGTGAGATGCAGGTTTCAGAAAAACATTTTTTTTTATCATGCCAACTTTTCGACGTTTATTGGGCCCTGAAGATGGTCTCAATAAAGGTCGAAACGTTGGCACGATAAAGATGATGTTTTTGTGAAACCTACATTTTCTTTGTCGTGCCAACATTTCGATCTTTTATTAAGATCATCTTCAGGGCCTGGGATTTACATAAATAGTTTATTGCTTGCATGCAATGTTAAAAATCCAACATATATGAAAAAATTAAAACGGCAAAATCTTACTGGCACTCTCAACACGACAAGAAAGAATAGCCCAAGTACACATAAGGAAAAATGTTTGAGTGAGCCGAAAAACTTTGATTGTATATAAAATATATTTTGTACTTCATAAATTCACTTTCCCACATTCTCAATGTTTGTAAATCCCAGGCCCTGAAGATGATCTCAATAAAAGAACGATACGATGGCACAATAAAAAACATGTCTTTCTGAAACCTACATCACACCAATCCCCATCTTTCGATATCTCAATAATCAGTTATTTATGGATAAATGAAACAATCATCCGGCTAGTTTTATATTAATTTTGTGAATATAATTGTTTTAGAGCCCTGATGGAGATCGAATAAAAGGAAGCTTGGCAAATTTATAATTGTGAAAAAAAACACATCCCTGATTTCCGAAACTTCAAAAGGATTAGCCTAAACGTTCAAAAAAATTGTATATATTTTTACGTTTTCCCTCTCCCTGTTTTTCTTTTTTTTTAATTTAGAGGTATTTTTACAAAAATTTTAGTTTAATGTTTAATATTGTTCTTTTTTGTTCTACGCTTCGGGCTATTGTTATAATTAAGCAAGTGTTTATTTAAAAAAACTAAGTAAACAATACCCCGAAACGAGAAGGGAAAACATATTTTTTAAGATGAGGAAAACGTAAACATACACATGTATATATATAAAATAATCCACTGGCCTTGAACTAATTAAAAATAATTTTAAAAAATGTGAAAAATTATTAATATCTTAAGAAATATATAAAAAGCGTATTGCAATATTGTTCTTTTGGTAAAGTTTTGAGATAATAGTTGTATAAAAATTAAACAAAACACAATAGTTCAATGTAAAAATAATCGATTTAATGGAAAAATGTTAATGATTCAGAAAATAATTAAAAACGTTGTATCGAAGTTTCTAAAACCTACCGGCCTCGTAGATTTGTGTCAGGACGACCACCGCAAGCGCGGGCACAGCGATATACGAAAGATCGAAAGCCAGTTTCCCGGCGAATTTCTCAAAAAGAAGGAGCCCGAGGCTGGCAGAGACGAGGAAAGCAGCCAAAACCGATGATAACCCTGAAAAATAGGACTTTTTCCCTTGATTGGCGATGAGGGAAAACAAAGATCTCCGAGCTGTCAGAGCGAATCTGCCCGGCCTCTGGTTAAACCATGAGAATTTCTCGTCGACCGCCGCCAGTAATTCATTCTTAACGCTTCCAAAACTCATCTTCAACACTTTTAAAATGTGGGATTTTGTAAACTAGATAATTTAAATTACTCTTAACGACACATATGTTTTATATGTCAAACCGACTAGTCGCGTTACACATTTTTTAAAATAAATTCGGTAAAACGGTTTTATAAAAATACCAATAATAAAACTTACATTCGGTTGCCGCATAAAAAATAAATAAAAATAGAGATGGTACATTCGAAAGGACCGTGACACAGGCCTTTTTTATTTATTTCCTCGGCACTTCACTATTTCTTCCTTTGGGCTTGTGAGCTCAAAAAAAAGTATTGGAAACAGGAAAATTGGGTGCGACCTAGTTTGGCTCAACTCTGGGTATAAGTGCACCGTATATCTTTATTCGGACCAATACGCCCGGTTTCTCTCACCCTCAAGTTTGTTCTTTCTTTTATGGGGGGGGGGACAGCTTTAGAAATTTGATAAATTAGACGTAAAAAAATTGAGCGTTGAAGGGCATTTATATAGGCCGGACTTTACGTCCATTATGAGTAAAATATTCAGTCGAAATATCTACTGGAGTATCTGGGCCCGATAGTGACAACGGCCTAGGGGCAAATTTCTTTGCTCCTCAACAAAGGCCAAAACGATCTTACAACGTAAACCAAGACGACGTCGACGATGCTAAAGCGAAAAAAGTCTTATATTCCAACAAAAACCGAACGGGTGAGCAAAAGGGGCAAGTGAAGGACCTCCTCCATAAAATTAGGCTATGAAAGTAATAGTTTGTTATACTATTTACAGTGTTGCCAAGTCCGTTCTTTTTTAGTCCATAACCTGAGAGAAAAAAGTTAAAATTCCAGACTTCCTCTCAAAAATATATATATATTTCCTTACTCTTCATCCGAAGGAGCTTCACAAACGGATTTTCAATATCTAATCTTTGTAAGTATGCAGTGTAGATTTTATTTCACATACTGAACCCTATTGAAGTAAGCACTTCGGCACTTAATAAAATTGAAAGCGCTGGAAACATCTGCCCTCCTACTATAATAAATGTACCCCATATATTTTTAAAAAAAGAATATCATATAAATAGGATGGAGAAAATACACTTCATCGTGGAATAATGAACATAGCCAAAAATTTGCCTGGCCTGAACTTTTTCTCTCATTTCTGATTGCTTAAAAAAAACTTCACTTGTAAAATGTTTTAACATTTACAAAAAATGCGTTTTATTTTATAGATTTTTTTTTAATTCTAAAAAGATATTTTTTTTACGAAAATTGAATAGGTATGTTATCTCCAATAAAATAAAGGTTTATTTTCTGTTTTTTTTTTTTTTTTTTTTTTTTTGGTTATATATTTATTTTTCTATTTTTCCCCATTTTTCATTAAATATGTGTAAATAAATTCCTTGAAAATGTTTTTAGGATTTAAATTTCTTTTTTCTTTGATTATTCTATAAAAAAAAATTATTTTTATTATTTACGTGATTTTGTATGTATAAACGGCTATTCATACGGGCGAATACGGATATTCATGATGTATGTAAGATGTTGTGAACACCCCCTTAATTTTTAATTAGGGTAGTTTTTAGCAATGCTGCGCGTGGCGATTGGTAGAACTAAAAATAAAGCTATAATAGTCCTTGAAGGCTTGTAGTTGTTTGTTTTGGTTTTCTTTTGTGTAAATTGTTTGGTACGAAAAGTTCGCAAAAACCAAATTTATCATCTTTTTCATTCAAAATTGTATCCATCCACTCGAAAAATAATAACAAATTACAAGCTACAAATTCGTGCTGACATACCTAATTTGTATCCTAACGTCTAACAGCCAGTACTTTATAGGTTGGGGAATGTATCTATTATGAATTGGAATTTAATGAGAGGTCAGAAATTAACAATTATTAGACTGATATAATTAACGCGTATTGAAAAATGAAAATACATGTAAACAAGAAACAGTTAAATTCACGTTTGCCATGTTGGTTAGCTACGCCCTAACGGACAGCAATGTAACTAACATACATCAGCTCTGGTTTGGTCGAGCAATGTTGACGAGCCGATCTCGATCGAATAGGATTTATCAGAAAGATTCCATGAGAATATAACCACAGGTGACAAATTAACAAAACAAATGTATTGGTTTGATTTAATTAATATGTATTGAGAACGATAATTCGTATAAACAAAAAAAAACAGCTGTTAAATTCATGACTGCCATGGTTACCTATGCCCTGACGGCTAGCAATGTGACTACATTTTCAACCCAACACTAGCCCTACCCAGTTAGATCGAGCAATGTCAACTAGCCGATTCTCACAAGTCTCCGTCGTAATTTTTCTCGATCTGACAGGGATTAGCAGAGCTAACAGGGTTAACAGAAATACCGTAAATACCCCTAGTATTGCACTGCTAGATATGTTGATGTATTATCAGTTATTGTTCCACCAATTATTGAGGTGTTACCTCCATTTTAATATTTTGCATTGCTAATTCTTGTCTAAATATTACAGTTTGACCTAAGTTCTAATAAAGTGTTTTCCGTGATTTTACCTGAACGAACGTCTGATAGTTCTAATTTTTAGTTTTAAGTTATAATTTATCCATCAAACTGCTCGAAATGTTGTTGGTGTTATTTACACATTTTAATAGGAACAATTGAGAACTGAAAACAACTTTTCAAACAAAACGCTTTATTTTATATTCCATCCCTCTTTTATGTTCATCTAAAACGCATGTCAGTCCATTTTCTCTTTGAAAGCTCTCATGTTTTTCGAGTTTACTGTAAATTTTTTTGTCAATTCATTTATTCTTGAAAGCAAAGATTTCGTATTCTAAATAGAAGCCAATAACCGGGAATATAAAATTATTCAGTTAGAAAGTCCTAAAACAAATCTCAGTTTAAGCTGTGTGTTGGGGTCCTTCCGTGCGATGTAAAATCGCCTGGCGGGCCCTCACAAGGGCCGGTTTTGACCAGGACCTAACTGTTCTGACTTACCGGGATGCCCGCAACCGTGAGCTCTACGGCACGAAACCCCTTTCAGACGGACGAGAAGGGCACTCCTAAGTCGTGGGCTCAGTAGAGCCGGTGAGGAGGATTTTTAGTCCTGAGAAGGACCGTTGTGGGATGGGTTAGAGTTCCACCTGTCCGACTGGTACCGGGCACTCCGGAGATCGTGAGGTCGTACAACCCGTGGGTCCTTTCTAGTTTTCGAGATGAAACTCCAATTGTTTAGTGACGTGTGAAATCCTGAAGAGTCGATTTGATGTGGAAGTTAGGCTAAATCCTCCTTTGGTCCGGTGATCAAGCTCCTTCTCAGTTAGCTGGCATTACTGAGAGTTTTTAGTTTTCATAAAAACTGTCTTTTTAGTCCTTGGCAGCCAAAGGTATTTCGGACGTGTGAATTGGAAGGAGCTGGAAGTGGCTGCCTTAGATTATTGTTTTCTCTTGTAGTTCTAAACAGTCCGTTTAAGTATATTTAGAATCTAATGACAATTAGTTTACATTGTTAATTATAAAATAAATAGATTCTTATTGTAAATTATAATAACAATAGAAAACGGCAATATTTACTAGAACTGTGGATTCAGTCGGTGAGCTTCCCGCTAGGTGTCGCTTTCCGACGAGAAGGTTTATACATTTTTCTGCTGCTTTTGGTTCGCTTGATCAGCAGTATTTTTTTAGTTACATAATCTTTATCTAGACTAAATAGTTGTCACCGCATCACCGCGATAGAAGCATTGCCGACCAACTTCTCAGTCAAAGCGTAGTATAGTGACGGAAGAAGTAGTGAGTCTCCCATTGAACGAGGCGTGAAACAACGGGCCTTCTTGAGCCCACTTTTATTTTTCCTGTAATTTTCTTAATTCATACATGATTGAAGAAACTTTTATACTTTTGCGTATTTATGGTAACTCAGTTTTAGACGGCCTTACTCTCAGATATCTTTTTACTATGTACTAATAATACTACCTTATTTTAGGTAGCCGGAAAATGTACAATTGATATGTAAAGTTTTTAAAAACGGTCGTACATCGTAACTTATTTATAGATTAAATCATGTACGATATTCAGGTTATATATGACGTTAATTAACCTATTTTTACGTGTTATGCACTTTGTACTAATTTTTCTTTTTGTAATGTTTTGTAAAGGAGAAAATAATGGCATATTATCTATTTTACGTCCAAATATAAAACAAAATTTTGTAATGATCGCAGATGTAATACAAAGACAAAACACACTATTTGTCACACACATGGAAGAGAAAAGAGAAAGAGTGAGTTTGCAAAAGAGGAATGCTGGTTATTTTATGGTATGGAAGCTTGTGGTAAAGGTTTAAAGCTATTGTTTTTTTATTTGTAGTACTTTCGCTTCCCTAGGTCATCACGCCTACAATAATTATATTATCAAATCATTACATTACTAACTGTTTTATACATAGCTAACATTAAAATTCAATTTCTACACTACTAACATTTTCGTATGTGACCCTGTCACCAGGGTCATTCAAAACCTTCTTTATTAGGTATGATTTTTCCTTATCTTCCGTTTATCAGTTAAATGTTTTATCTTTGTTGGAACATTTTTAGAAGTTGATCAAGTTTTTAAAAAGGTGACTTTAGGAGTTAATTATCATTATATTCACTCGTAACTTTTATTCTAATTCACCGCACTATTCTGTTTCTTGATATAGTGAATTAATTAATTGCAGTTATTTCAAGATTATATATCTTTTCAGTGATGGTTTTTTTTTATTGACAATTCTGAGTTAGTGAAAATTTGTATTCAAGAGAGGGTGGGCGTGCATTTGTATGAAACGCACACGGACAGACACTGCATGTTTTATGACTACGAAGGGAGATGGCCAAGGGAAGAGATAGAAATGAATATTTGCGGTATTTGATGAATTTATTATTATTTTAATTGCGTATTGAAAATATATTAGACACCCACGACCTGTCTTATATGCTGATTAAACAAACTTCGGTTTGATTTTCAAATAAACGCCACTCAGAAATAATTAGGTCTTATTCATTCATACAGAATATTTGATCTGTTAATTAAAGAGATTAATTAGATAATAATATATGGCCGTTTTATAAGGGTGTCAATACAATTATACATAATATTTGCCATGTTGTGCTGTAATGTTTAATATTAAACTGAATATTTCGAAAACATGATTTATCTCAATTAATGTTAGCTTTTCTCATTATAATTTTTAATTAAAATTCAAGTGAACAGTCAATTTAAAATTAAAGAAAACCGTTTGTTTGTCAAGCTGTCGAGAAATATGTATATTTGATACTGCCGGACTTAGGAAAACATTGACAATTTAAAAGGTTAACAAATTATTAACACAGCCAGCCATAGTCTTTCTGTGTTGAAAGAGGATAGAAATCTACAACCTTTCTATCTTGTATTGGTTTTTAATTTTTATACGTTTGTCTTGTTATCATTGTGAGTGAAATTTTTTTGTAGAGCTTAGCTGTTCATAATTGATAATTTCGATTGTTAACACTTTCAACTTTGGCTACGGGGAGCAGGGATTTTGCAAATCCGAAAATAATGGACTGGTCGGAGAATGAGACGTAATTTTTTTTGGCAGTTGCTCTCACGTCGCCAGATGTTTGCAAAGTGTCTATATGCAAACTCGCAGTATCATAAAAAAATATAACAGGAAAATATCTCCTTTTGTAACTGTTCATCAAAAGCACAAAACAGAATGGAAGTTTTTCTTCTCGTCGTAACAACCAATAGAATTACTCATTGATCGGGTGACATCCACCACACAATGGGGTTGGTAACGAGTTTTCACTTTCCTGAGAGCGAGATGACGGGAGATGGTAACGAAGCCCCTCGCCAGCATCACTGCGGACTTCAACCAGGACAAAGGGCTTCACGCGTCAGGATCCCTGCGGTCTTTCACCAGGCGAAAGACGTCCCTTCCCAGGGCGAAAAGGGCTCTGATTGAGACAGTTGTTTTCATTCGCCTGGCCTACATCACCTCTCCCATCGTATCAATATTTATCAAGTGGATATAGGGATTAACTTCCATGTAGCCTTCAGTTAAAGAGCAAGTTTTCCGAATTTTTAGAAATAAAAACAATCGAAATTCTTTGACATATTGATTGTTAGATATTCCTTCAAGGAAGTTAAAAAATAAATAGAAACTCTCACGTTTAACAGTAAACGTAAGATAAAAATTTGATAAATATATTATTCCCGAGATCAGTTGTTAAATGTGTAAGAATAAAATGAGTTCTTAGCGTACTAACTCAAAGGTAAAATTTAAGAATTTTTTTTTTAAATTTAAGAAAAATATATGTTCTGAACAAACTTGGGCATGTTATTAATCTGAAGGCAAAAAATTAAACATTAAAAAAATGATATGGACCCAGACGAATTCTCGCCACAAATACTCAAGATTTAACAGTTTCTTTAAGTGTGGTGATTAGTGACCGTTACTTGATAATTATTTAGAAATCGTGATATAAAGTCGGTGTGATGGACATTTCAGAAACACAATTGCCAACACATTTTTTCCCTTCGTCGGCTCTTTTCACCTCAAACAAGCCGACGTCTTATACAAAAGTGTCTTTTCTATACTGCCTTCTTTCGCCACCTCTTCAAAATCCAAGGCATATAAACATAAAACAGCAAAATCGCACTGGCACACTCAACTCGTCACGCAAGAATGGCATAATTACACAGAAAACGAACACTTTGAGTGAATAGAAATACTTTGATTGAATATATAAAAAACATATTTTGCATTGTATAAAATCACGTTTTCACATCCAAAATGTATCTTTTAAAAATGTAAACAATGTTTGTAAAATCCATTCCCTGAAGATGACCTCAAGAAAAATCGAAACGTTGGTGCATTAAAGAAAATGTTTAAACCTACATCACAACAGACGGCATCTCACGATTTCTGAATAATTAGTTTGTTTAAGCAGGTGGTAAAATTTATTTTGAATTTCAATTTTAACTCTCACAGAGAATATATATTTTCAATTTTTAGTAATTTTCAATACAATTTTTTAAAATGATAGTTCAGTGGTGGAGTTTTGTTTTTCTTTTCCTCCTTTTTTAAAATTTCATTTTAAATTCTGAAGAAAGTAAAAAAATTGATTTTACTTTTTACCTTTGTTATGCCAGGACTATTATTTTTTTAAATTGTATTCCTGATTTTTTGACGACCTCGCACTAATGAAGTTCGCGATCAAAGCCACTGGAATATTTTCGATTAATGATTAGGTATTATTGCTATTTAGACGGTTTAATTATCAATCTATGTTGAAATTAATTCAGAAAAGAATACTTTTGTGGAGAAAACTATTTGTCTTTAGCATCCTGATTCACTGTCTTCCTAATATTTTTGATTGGGGGCCATCTTAGCAAGGGGACACGGTATACTAAACCCTCAAGACTTGTCAGTGTTGAAGAAGTGTTGTGCTTTTTTTCAATTCACGATATTACGTATACATTTGTATTGTCCCGTTCATATTCAGTATAAGATTTTAAATTTAATTTACCTAGGTTCGTCTAAATTTTACGGTTGGTTACTAAAACCGTTTAAACCAAATCACCGCTCTATCTGTGTGAAACGTGGAGCACCAAACCCTACGACTGCAGCGCTCGGTCGATATCGAAAGCTTGGAACTAGAAATGCCGCATTTTACGACTTTCAAGCCAAACAATTATTATGTAAAAATTTTTTAGGTTGGATTTGTATAAAATCATATACATTTATTTAGCTAAAAAAAATCGACAAAATTAATAGAAAATATTATATAAACCTATAGAAAAGCTGTGGTATGCAGGGTATCATGCCATTATTTTTTACTTTCTGCCATTGTTTGTTAAACTTGCATTACGAAATCTTAATTCCTGGAGGAAATTAAATTTTATAATAGTAATTATTTGTTAAATTAGTATTGCATTCAAAATGAACCGAAGTGCTCAGTTTTCCTATCAATAGCGAGTTGGTATGTACGGTTGCTTTGTTAATTGTGGTGGGATGCGCTTTGTGCAGTCGAGTTGTATTCCCAGAAATTTCCAGACGGACACCGAGTAATCAATGGTACATCATGTTTGGTTTCAACGCTCAAAACTTATTTTATTCGAGCACCGCATTCCGGTGTGAATAATTTTTTTTCATTTTCCAACAAACATTTTTAAATTTTTTTGCTGCTGTTTGCTAACAGGAAAAATCAGAACTATTCGTTTTAATACGTTTTAATCCTTTCAATTTATTTTAACGTTTCAACCAGCCTATTCTGTCAATTTTATAATGTTATGACATGTTACTCGCTCTATTTTTTAATTATATTGATAGCGTTTCTGTAATTCAGGGTGTAGTAAAATAAGGATAAAAGAACGAATATCACAAACACCTGGGTATAACAATTACGTGGGTTGGATTCAATCTACTTTCAGTGATATTCCAGGAAATCATTAGGGTTAAGCCTTCCCATTCATGATATAAAAATTTGTTCCAGGGAGCTTTCTTTGCCGGACCGGAAAGAACCCCTCTAACACGCAAGAGAAAGTATATGGAAGAATTTTGTGGAAGGTTAAAAAATGATCACAGAAATTTTTAATCGTTCTCAAAGGTAAAGGAATGCGCAATAAAACAAGAAACAATTGTTGAATTGTTCATTTGTTGTTAGCGCGAAAGCCAAATTGTTGTTCTGAAAGAAAGTTAGAGGATCTTAAAAGTAACATACTTTTAAGAAGAATCTTTTGAAATACAACTTATTGGGCGAATGAGGTATTTTGTATTCAGGAAGAAGAAGGAAACAATTTTTATTGATGAAAAAAATGATTTATAAAATATTTACATTGAATTTCGAGCACGGTAAGAAGCTGTCTGACCGAGTTTCGAATTTATTCGACTATACCATAATTTCATTTATTTTAAGTTGGTTATACTAAAAAACGTTTAATTAACGGTAAATAAATTAAGTAAAAGAAAATTCGCTCTATTTCTTGTACCCTGTAACACCATTTTTCTTAAAATAAAAATACTGAAACACTAATTTAACAACAGAGCTACAAAATTGATAGACTCCCTTATTAAGCACCTGTATTCCCTGGCAAAAGCAATTAATGGTTTACATAGCCGTGGGCTTGTCAAATCTCGGTACAAGGGAACAATTACCCATTAGAGTTGGTGAAATTCGACCAACACCGGGCATTTACAAAGAAAATTATGCAAATACTTCCACGCATTTCAATTGCGCTTAGAACACGCATTTCCAATTCCTTTCGCCGGCTTCAGGACGAATACGGTGTGGAAATATTTCCACAAAAACAGAAAATATATACTACCGAATATACATTTGTAAAGTGTATAAGACGAAGATATCTGTGGGGTAGCTGCATGAGAAATTGAGATTGAATTAGGTCAAAACTAGGGCTTTGCGGTTCGGTAAGCAAGACGGGATATATTTGGCCTCTGCGGGTGTGACAGTTTTCGGACATTGGGAGGGAGGATATAAGATATTTATCTATATTTTCCACACGTCTTCAACACATTAAAATTTAATCTGTCATTGCGCTAAAAATAGGGTTACGCCCAAAATCATGTTAATTTTTTTACAATCGAGGGAATTCAATTTTTCCAACTGGTTTTATTTTCCCATGTATGTGATTCAATTATCAAGCATGGAACACACCGACGGAAAATTACGGGACGTAATCCGATCGTTTTCGATAAGACTCGTCTCGTTTTGGTAGGGTGTGCACATCTATGCGAGGTCAAGCCAACGCGACGTGTACGGTCACAGAGCGTGTATCACAAATCAGTATCACAATCGCCTCTTTTGTTCTTAACGCTTTATTTTCAGCAAAACCGTAATAAATTTTTTGTTAAATTTAATTATTTCAAATAAAGTTATTCTGGTGGTTTGATAAGTTTTCTGCCTAGCCATCATAAATAAATTATTTTGCAAAAACATTAATAGATTTTTAATATCGGTACATTTGGTTTAAATTAAAATAAGTTTGTTGGAATTAATATAAGGACAATAAAATGTTTAGTTTGAAATAAAAATAAGAATAATTAATTCCGGTTTTAGTTGAGATGAAAAAAAGTTTATGGCACTTTTTTCATCTCAACTAAAACCGGAATTAATTTTGTTATATTAATTGGTCGAACGGACCACGAAACCAGTGAATTAGTGGAATAAGAATAATTTAAGAAGGTTTTAATTAATATAACGATAACTTTAAATATACTTAGTTTGAAACAAACTAAAAGAATATGAAAAATAGTGTAAGTCATAATTTGTTTATATTGGTAGTCAAATTTAATGAGCAAAATCATGAAATAAATTGTGAGGTCAATGAGCAAAATCATACAATAAATGGTAATTTATTCAGAAATCGTGAGATGCGGTCGGGTGTAATGTAGGTTTCAGAAAAACATTTCCTTCTACGTTACCATTTTTTTTTTTTTTTTTTTTTTTTTTTGAGATCATCTATAATTATATCATGGAAGAAATAAATTCTTAAATAACTTATTATAATATATCTAATAAGAATAATTTTTTAAGAATTCCAACTTAAACCAATACGAAATATTTTTTAAAGAAATTATTTACTCATATTAAATGAAAAATGAGTAAAAACGTGTAACAACTTGAGAAAATAGAAAATAAACCTGTATTTAATTATTCAGATATCGTGAGATGCGGTCTGGTGTGGTGTAGATTTCAGAAAAACTTTCTTTATCGTGCCAATGTTTCGAACTTTATTGAGATCTGTAGAGAGTAGTGACCGTTAATGGATAATTATTCAGATATCGTGAATTGCGGTCTGGTGTGATGCTGCAGCATATTTGCTTTTAAATTTACAAAATTCGCGTCAGTATTTTTTTTCACAAAAGAACCTTAATTTTATTACATTTTTCATTGTTTATTGTGCCTTTATAATTTATTTTGTTCAAGCAATGAGGAGGGTCAGGAATAAATTATTTTAGACAAACAACTGTTTCATTTTTTCGTCGTTTCGATTTTATTCTACTCATTTTCTGAGAGAATTGCAAAAACTAATTAAACAATAAAATGTAAATAATATATAAATCGTAAACCAAGTATTTCAAAATCGCAGGCAGAGTAGTACTCCACTTGCGGCTTGGAAAATTTTTGAATTGAAGATTTCCTGAAAAATAGCCGAAACCTCCGGAAAAACATTTTTTGTTGTTGTAATATCACCGCATCGAAAACCAATCACAGCTATTCACTATTTCCAAAAATTATTGAATCATGATTTTCTAAATAACACGCATGCATAGTTTATTTTATTTTATTTTTTGTCTCTTCCATTTCGTAAGGATTTGTTGCAAATTTCAACCTCTGCATTCATATATAAAACAGAGAACCCAAAGCACACAATATTTCTAGTTTGTTGCGAAATATTTCCAATTCTTGTGGATTCATTAGCTCAGGGTACAATGTTAGCGACCAACTTTATCCTCTTACAGGTCGGGTGTTGTTTTACAAAGACGACCCCTGCGGCCTTTAGGTTCGGCCTTAATTGCTGAACGAAACAACCCCACGAACAACTTGGAGATTTGAAACCTTACATTGAAAGATGGTTGATTCTGACATAAATAAATTAATTAAACATGAATTAAAATATCCTTAATTTTTAATATAAAAACGATGAAATGATATCAATTAAAAATGAAACAGCTTTCTCCTTACAAAAAAGGTGCTAACAACAAACCTGGTGATCAGAGATAATCTAATTATTTTTCCCCCGCCCACTGCCTAGCACACACTGTGCCATATATTATTTACTCAGCATTGCGTATTCGGTTTCGTGTTGATTGTTTAGGTTTAAATTTTTTTCATCAGCCGACAGGTTCATCATTCCCGTGCTATTTACAAAAAACTTTATAAAATCGTCAGAAATTTGCCTAAAGAATATGTTCAATTCAAAAACACGCGACAGAAAGTTGAAGAAATATCATTCAACCAAGTACTTATTTTTAAAAAATGGACGTAAATTCCAAGTGCTAGTTTTGCAAAAATTGTTATATACATATATATACATAATTTACAACAACATGAGAATATAAGTAGGGTTAAATGTTAATTACGAAGACTATAAAACAGGGAACACACTTACACGATTCAATCCGAAGCCAGCCGATGCAAATGCAAAGTTCAATTTTCCATAAGATTGTATTATTATTATTACATCTGCCCGAAGCCACGCAACGCAATCCTACTGAGCGTCCATATTTTCGTCAAGCAACATCAAGTACTGTTGAAGTCGAAAAAACCGACACTAATATTTTTTCCAATTATATATAACATTGTCATTATACTAATAACAACATACTTATTTTGATATAAACCAAATTAACCAAGATGAAAAATTCATAAGCTTTTATTTAAAAAAAAAATTCATTTTGATGGTGTGATAGAAAATTGATGAAAACACCGGAATGCCATTTCTTGATATCATAAATTTATTTAACTTACAATTTATTGTGTCGTAATTAGTGACAGTTAATCGATATTTATTTAGAAATCGTGAGATGCGGTCTGGTGTGGTCTAGGTTTCAGAAAAACATTTTCTTGGCCAACGTTTCGATCTTTTATTGAGATGAACTTCAGGGCCTGGGATTTACAAACAGTGTTTACATATGACAATTACATTTTGAATAATTGGAATAGGGAATTTTTCTATTTTACGTGTTGCTACGTATATAAACACAAAATAGCAAAATTTCACTGGCACTCTGGACACAACACGCAATAATGGCACAACTACATAGAAGACAAACACTTTGAGTGAGAAGAAATACTTTGATTGAATATAAAATATATTGTGCATTGTATGAATTCACTTTTCCACATCGTCAATGTATTTGTTAAATTTAAACAATGTTTGTAAATCCCAGTTTCTGAAGATGATCTCAATAAATTATCAGATATCGTGAGATGTGGTCTGGTGTGATGTAGGTATCAGAAAAACATTTTCTTTCTCGCTGCTGAAAGATAATAGCAAGAATGAAACACGCAGAAAACAATAACTTTCAATGAGTAGAAATAATTTGCTCGAATATAAAAAAATATATATTTTTCTATTGTACAAATTCACTTTTTTCCACATCCTACATGTATTTGTTAAATTGAAACAATGTTTCTAAATCCCAGGCCCTGAAGTTGATCTCAATAAAGTTCGAAACGTTGGCACTATGAAGAAATTTTGTTTTTCTGGCACGTACACACCAGACCGCATTTCATGGTTTTTTTTTGAAATAATAATGAAGGCATAATTCATGCATTCGATTCAAGAAGTAACTATTTTTTCAAATTTGCGTCATTACTAATTTCATGATAGATTTTCAAAAATTTGTAGTGAGAAATAAAATTTATATTGCATATAAGGTTTTGCTAGGTGGGAGATATATTGAATTTATACGAAATAATTCATGAACATAAAAGAACTGATATATCGTTGGTATTAAACTTGAGAATTAGGTTCATTCTGACAATGAAAATTTAATCAAAATAAGAAAAGGTAAGAAATTCGGATGATCGTAAAAAACGAACTGTTTTGTCGGGGAAGAAACCATACCCGCCCGTACAAGCGGAAACATAACAAACTCGATACCTTACGCTTTTCTGTATTTCTCTTGAGACGGAATAGGTGGAGGTTTTGGTAAAGAGAAAGAAAGATGTAACGATAGCGGAGGAAACGATGAAAATTTCCGCGGCATTGTTTCCAACCCATTGTTGTAGGGCGGATCGAAACCGCTGGCTCCACGATATTCTACGGGCGGGGCCGTAGAAGATTCCAGTCATCTTGGATTTATGCGTGCCGCAAACGATCCCCATGACATTTTTAACTGTGAAAGTTGGCCCCGATGGCCCGAACTGAGCCGCCGTACTCCACCGAAAATAATGAATATTGATGATATTGCCTATTCATACTTCAATCATTCAAATAAAGTTTGAAAGGAATACTGGTCAGTAAAATTTGTTTAGAAAGTGTATAAAAAACAATATTTTTATTTGTTGTATCGACGTTTTTTCATTCGTTACTAGGAACTTGTACAATCTAACACAACACATTCTTAAACAAAAGTGGCCTGACAAATGGTATTAATATGAATTAGAATTATAATTTGTAATATATTACAGTAATAATATCACCTTTTAATAAAAATCGTACTTAACAGCAATTAACTTTAAGTAACTAATACGACTTTTGCTTTGACTTGTCTCTATGTGCATTTGGTGAACTAAACCGTGCTAAAAGTTCATCACTAGCCGCCAAAAGCAAATAAACGTGTAATAAAACGTTTGTGCGGTGAACAAAGCTTTCTTTTGTTCAGCCGACCAAATCGACCGCTTTGTGGGCCTGTTTTTTACCTGAGCTTTTTTTCGCCCTCCACTGGCGAATTGGCCTCCTTACCATATTTACATGCAAAGGTTCAAATTCAATAGTATCCACTGGAACAATATTATGAAAGAAAATACAGGACTTATTTTTGATTATAAATTGAACTAGTAACTTTTTTAAGTGAATTGGGCTTGTAATAAATGTCTTTTACAAGATAGATCATAAAGCCCAATTTCAACAATAATCATCGTATAATTATTTTTAAATTATTTTGTTTACTATAATATTTTTGTAAATAAATAATTAAATTTGTATTGAAATCATTTGATCGTAGATCATGTTTTGTTTCAATACTTAGAAATTATTTTCCGCAGCACTTCTTTCCGGTCGAGACATCTGTTTCTTGTTTATTATCAGAATGTGAAAATAAACGAAGAACATTTTTTAAGGAATCATGAAAATTGTAATGGAAATTCCTCAAATTGTACTTCTTAAAGGATAAACCATCAAACTACATCGCTCATCGCCCGCCTTTAATCCTTTCCCTTTTTAATCCATTTTACTTTATGTACCGTAGGATTACCGGCACAGGTAAATTTAGTATAACCAAAATTGTGTGATTCCAATAAAATTAATTGCGATGCCACTGGAACGATTAACTCTTCACAACAGACATAGACGAAGTAGTACTACAGCAATTTTTTATGTCAACAGATGAGTGACATATGTCAATGTTATAATTTGTTTTGTATAAAGATTACTGGCAGTTAATCGATAATTGTTAGATATCGTGAGATACGGTTTGGTGCGAAGATAAAAAAAGGTTTTTCTGAAACCTACATTACACCAGACCGTATCTCACGTTATCTGTACAATTATAATTATTCTAAAAATCGTGATATGCGGTCTTGTGTGATGTACGTTTCAGAAAAACATTTGTTTATCGTGCCGGATCATCTTCAGGGTTCAAAGTGTTTGTCTTCTGTGTAATTGTTGAGAGTTCTTGATGTAGTGTTCAGCGTTCTGAAACCTACGTCACAGCAGACAGCATCTCACGAATAATGATTGATTAACGGTAACTAATAATCACATTTAATATTATAATTGTATATCTGGTCATGGATGAATTTAAAATAAATGAATATATATTACAAATATGATGACAGTATTTTTGCACACGGCCACAGTACTAATGCGAGCGGTGCACCCGAAGGACACATCTCATAAGAAAGTATCCTATACTGGCACCTGGTCTGAGTTGGTCTCAAGGACTGTCGATTAAGATGACGTGGTGGGTTTTCGGGATGGCAATGTATCGAAAGGGCACTAGCAAACAAACAATCCCACAGTTCAATCTCTATGTCCAAATTGGTCGCAGTAAAGTCTTGGATAAGGTTAGTTAAGTGTTGACTGTCAACGATTTCGGTCCTTATAAGTTTTCGTATTTGTTCAATCCTTCTGTTTAGTTCACGATAGCTCAAGTGGTAGAGCCGAAAGTAGTGGGTTCGAATCCCGCTCGTGCCATTGGATTTTCTATCTGAACTGAAAACCTTAATTAATTGGTCTGCTGTTTAGTTTAGTCGTAACCGTTGTGTGAAGAACTGACTTAGTTTACTGTCCTGGTACAGTCGGTGTTTACGCCTAGAGAGATTTATTATTTTTTTATTAGTTATGAGGTCTGTCTAATCCGTAACTCTAGCCGATAACGAGGAAGGTGCGGGGCCGGGGGCAGTGCAAAGGAAACACGATTCGAAGATGCACGCGTAACGATTGCTTTTGTAACGTTTTCTTGAGCTAAAATAACCAGCGTTGCACAGCTGAAATACTAATCGTAAGAAGAAATTGGATCGAACACTTTCCTATCGCCGCCTCTGGAGGTTGACGCCACATCCGCCGATTTGCCGCGTCGAAGACGCAACACGACGCTGACATCGCCGGACTCCTTACAGCCACATCTTCATATAGGTCAGAACTTTCCTTCTGCCGGTCGTTTTTTCAATGTACATGTTTAACTTCTTATAACTCTGTACATTTTTGGATTCAAATATTTGTGTCGGATACACACGTACTTAGGAGTATTCACGATTTTTGTAAGATGTTAACTCGTGTTAACTTGAATAGAGAAATGACCAGAAAGATCCTCAACGCCCACATCTTTTTTTTAGCATGTTAAACGTTAATTTCTCCGTAATGCTGCGCGGTGCGTCTAGCAGAACCAAAAATAAAGCTATAACAGTCCTTGAAGGCTCGTTGTTATTTGTTTTGGTTTTCTTTCGTGTTAAATTGTAATATGCCAGAAGTTAATAATTAATCAACTCTTTAATTCAAAATGCTATCTAAGCACTCGAAAAGTACAGAAAAATGACAAGCTTTAATTCTTGCCAAAATCTCCAACGTCTAACAGCCTACAACGTTATAAGATATGGGATGTATCAATTATGAATGTCAGTGAAAGGAAATTAACGAAAGAAATGTATTTTTCTGATATAAATGCGTGTTGAAGAATAAAACTATTTGTTAATAAAACAAAAATCAGCTGTTAAATTCATGGCTGCCTTATTGGTTAGCTACGCCCTAGCGGATAGCAGTGTTACTACATTTTCGGCTATGTTATTACATCTTACATTGGCCTTGGCCCATTAGACGGACCAATGTTAATTAGCCGATTCTTACAAGCAGCTGCCATAATTTTTTTCGAACAGGAACTAACCGAGTTAAGAGGGTTTACACAAAAATCGAATACCCTTACTATATAAATTGAATAAAAATAAAACTGCTTATCGAATCTCTAAAAATTAACCAACTAAAATTGATACATTACTTTATTGATGCTTCTTTCATAATTGTATATGTTCTTAAATATCGATTGCAAAACGCTAAAGCTCTAACTTATCGCGTTATAATCATTTGGAGAACATTGGAAAAAGTAGGCTTTTTTACAGCACTAACAACCTTTTTTGACAGATAGGTCTTATAAAATATAAACAATTGTAATATTTTTGTAGTTAACTATTTTAAGCGTAACAATTTTTTCTTTAGGGGGCGTCAGTGGCCGCAAGGTTTTGTCTTTGACACGGCGCTCATTACTGTAACGTCAAGGTCCCGGGTTCGAATCCAGCGGCCCTGCATACTTACAAATGTTTTTTTTTTCGAAAACACCAGCACCCTGAGCGATTATATGGCCTCTGCTGTTGCGAAGCTTCGATTTAAAAAAAAAAAAAATCTAGTAAACCGCAGCTGCTTCTGACGCACCATTAATTTCCTCTCGGACTTAGAATTTGGTGACAACGTTCCAGTAATATTTTCAATGAAGTACAGGACAAAAAAAAATAATTGGCTTATATAGAAAGTTTGAGGGGGCGTCGGTTGCCGCAAGGTTTCGTCTTTGACGCCGCGCTCATCACTGTAAGGTCAAGGTCCCGGGTTCGAATGCAGGGCCGATGGATACATACTTACAAATGGGCTTTTCTTCAAAAACACCGGCACCCTGAGGGTTTATATGACCTCTGCTGTTGCGAACCCTCGATTTAAAAAAAAAAAAATAGAAAGTTTGATTACTCAGATGTGTTCAAAAGGGATGCGAAACAAAAAAAAACCCTTAAATAGACCATATGAACACAGAAAACATTTTTAAAACTGTACATATATTTTTTTATTTCATTTATTTATCTTACAAGACCAATAGATTGGATTTCAATTTGTGAATGCTGCATACTTGCTAATGCTTTTTTTTCTAAAACACCGGCACGCTGAGAGATTATATGACCTCTGCTGTTGCGAACCCTCGTAAAAAAAAAGAAAAAATTAAAAGAAAAAGTAAGTACCAACTTTTTCTTCGTTTTAACATCGTTGGAATATTGTTTGTAAACGAACAATCGAATTGATCGTTTTTCCAATGACAGAGCGATGAAGTAGTGATTACTGCAGAACGATCCCGAAGCAAAGGAACTTGAGAGGAAATGAGCCGATGGAGTTGGAAAAGCTTTGTTAACCATCACCGTAAAATTACAATTAGGGAAACACTCGGGAAATTAAACGGTATGGGCCTTTGAAAAGAAATTCGATTTTTCCTAACAAAAGATTAGACGTTTTGAGTAATGCATATTCAAATATTTAAAACATTTTTAATTTATAATGATCGGATATATTACGTTTAATTATATTTTATATTATAATTTGATGTGTTCCATACGAATAGATGTTTTCACTAGTTGGAAATTATATTTACCCTAATTTTAAAGCTTTAATTTGAGACTAATTTTGAACTGAAACAGTCTCTTAGGACATGACGAAGACGTAGGACAAAACGATTCATCAAGGTGTCTTCGTTTTTTGTTTCTCCTCTCCAACGCTCTAAACGTGAGGTAGTTTGTTAGTGTCAGGGGGCCTATTCTTTTCAACATATTTTTTTCCAGGAAGAAGGGTAGGACAACAGCTAACACACTTTTAAGGCAGCCAGAAGAAAATTCGAAGACACGAAGTGCCGCACTAGAACAATTATAACATAATTTCTTAAATTTTAATTATAACGGATATACACTATTGAATAATTATAATACCTTATTTTCTTTCTCGTAATTAAAAATAAAGGTTAGATATTTCATATTTTCAATTTTGGTGTTCTCTACTTTAGATTCCACAGGGACACATATGTAACATTAAATCATCCTAAGCGAATAATAACACAAAAACTAAACAGACTTACTCCTTATTGTAAAACACTGATGGAACAAACAATCCGTGCTAAGGGCGCAAAACCAACTACCTCTGTAGGAAACGTTACTACAATTACATTTAGATTGGGGCGTCGGTGGCCGCAAGGTACAGTCTTTCTTAAGGTAAAGGTCCCGGGTTCGAATCCAGCGGCATTGCATTCGAACCCGACATACTTACAAATGATTTTTTTTTTCAAAAACACCGGCACCCTGAGGGTTTATATGACCTCTGATATTGCGAAACCTCGTAAAATAAATAAATAAAAATTACATTTGGCCAGTAAAAAACGGGAGAAGCATTAAACCTCTCAAAGTCCAACGTTTCCAGCCCAAAATTCGTATGCATGTTGTCATCGCTTCCTATTGTACCTTAATTAATACCCTCTACCCTTCTAATTGATCTAAAAATTAATTATTCAAAAATTTAAACTGAGTTTACACATCTTTTAACTAAAAACGAAAGATACATAAAAGCTGAAATGTTCTAATACATTTTTTTTAATTCCATGTTTTATCGGGGTAGCAACATAAAAAAACAGGGTTTGCATAATCAATTTTTTTGTATATCAGGTGGAAATGCCCCCACGACCTACTTTCTGACGAATAGTCCATATGTACAATGGGAGAATAACATTAATTATATGATTCAATACGACCATGTATGTAAATAAATGTATATACTATTATAGCAAACATATTATTGTAGAATTTAATTATTAACTGTAGTTTAAAAATTACACCCATACACATCAGACCACCCATAGGTCATACTGGTGGTACAATACCAGTTAGCTTAGTTCTGTCAAAATGAATTAGGTATCAATGCTTTGGCATATTTCTTTAGTAAAATTTCAGTTGTAATTTATTGCTATAGATGTACACAGAAAATTGTTTAATGTATTACAGTTCTAAAAATTGTTATGTATGTGTCGTGATTAGTGACCGTTAGTCGATAATTTTTGAGATATCGTGAGATGCGGCCTGGTATGGCGAAAGTTTCAGAACATTTTCTTTATCGCGCCAACGTTTTGATTTTTTTATTAGATTCATTTATTTTTCCTGGTCCGCTTGACCAAATTTTTTCGGTTAATTAAAGTTTTGGTTGAGATAGAAAAGTCAGTGTCCCAAGCGGGATTCGAACACACGACCATCGGCTAAATAGGACGCTGTTCTATCACTTCAGCTATTTTTTTTAACATTGCATAAGGAACAATTAATTTAAATATTTGCTCAATCGGACAACGAAATCTAATGAATTTAATAAGTTAAATGAATTATATCTTCACTAAAGCTCTCCATCGCTTTTTCATTTCTTGCCAAAGATCAAATTGATTGTACAGCATTTGGAAAATGGCAAAAAGAAGGGAAAATTCAAAAGGTTCGGGAGAAACGGGAAGTTAGTGTCCGGGTAGATCGAAGTTACGATAGCAAGTAGTAAAGCAGCGGCGTATTTAGCCGAAGGTCGTGGGTTCGAATCCCGCTTATGACACTGACATTTTATCTCAACCAAAACCTTAATTAAGTTTGATCTTCGTTGAGATTATTTTCAGGGCCTGGGATTTATAGATATTGTTTAAATGTTACAAATAACGAACTCAATAAAGATCAAAACTTTGGCACGATCAAGAAAAATGCTTTTCTAAAACCTACGTCAGACCAGACCGCGTCTCACGACCTTCAAATAATCATCAATTAACGGTGACTAAACATCACATATAATATAGAGCTAAATAAAAACTAGACTGAATAAAACATTTAACATAAATTTTGCTAAGGAAACAATGAAGAAAATAGTCCATTCGATACGCAATAGTATTTCTTTTTATTGCGTTGATGTATTCGACGAGGAATCGATTTTGCGAGGTTTTAAAAGTAACCCTGGGGAATATTTTCATACTCCTCCAAGTGCGTTATTATTTCGTTTTACCCCTTTTTTAACCTCGTTTCAAAGGTGTTCGATAGGATTTTTTATCGTGACTATACGCTAGTTACTACGAATTCAAGCCTGTTCAAGATGTCTCCAACCATCCTAGCGATTTGGCCTTGCATTGCCATGCAGAAAAATAAAGCCGTAGCTAATAATAGGCAAACAAACAACTTCTTCTGATAACATATGTTCAATGCGTTCTGTAGCTGGTATGGAACTCCATGAAGATTAAATTTGTAAGTGATTTCATAGAAATGCGTCAACATCCAAACCATAACACCACCAACTCCCTTCTACTCAGTGAAAATGTTGTGGGGATTCGCTCTTATGTTCTTCTGCAAACCATCTTCCGGCCGGCTGAAGACCTCAAACAGAATCTCGACTTATCCGAAAACAAAATTTTAATACAATCTTGTTTACGTAATTGACGTGATTTCTTGCGAAACTTCACCGAGCTGATCTTTGCGTTGTGAGAAGTCTTGGACCTAAGGCAGGCCTTCTCAAACGTTATCGACCTTCTGAAAGTTTTTGCCTATGTGCTTGATCTCTACATCCGTGGAATATCGATTGAGATATGACATGATGGGGACTTATTCCATTTTGGGTAAACTAGTCCACTTGAATAACTTACAGTATTTGCTAGCGGTGGCAGTCCCTTCGGACGGTTATTCTGGGAATGTTAAGCACCCCTGCCACATACGGTTGACTTGTCCCCTCGTTCAACAGTGCTATTATTCTAGCCGAATATGTATCACTCGAAGAAATATGAATTTAAAAATGGCACAACTTAAAAAAAATGAAACTACCGGAACGTTTAGACACGAAATTCTTAATGTTAAGGAAGAGTAATCCTATCAGACCTTCACGAGTGGCATTTTATTATCTTTTGAGATTGTTTGATTTGTGATGTAAAACACAGCGTTGTGTACACGGCGTAATTCTTTGGATTGCAACAATTGAATTCGTTGGATATGGGAAGATTTGGGCTAGATCCATAGCTCGACTTCACAAAACAATTGGTGTGATTTAGGTTTTATATATATTTTTTTCGTTTTGTATACTTATTGTTGATTTCAATCCCAACATGTGCCTGAGGAGTCGACATGTTGTGTTAAGTTCATTCCTTCCATTTACCACTGCCATTTAAGTAAAGCCCAAGGTGACGAACTTCGTTGGATGATGACTTGCTGTTAGTCGGCAGAACTAAAGGTTGAGCGTAAAGGATACGTTATGTACATTGCATATCAGCTACTACCTGACAATAATATTATGCGTATTATTTTGGGGGGAAGGGTGTCATGAATCAAAGGCCGTAGGGAATGGAGGGAATTGAACCCACGACCGCGGGGTCTACGAGCACAGAGTTCCTCACGCTAATCACTCGCCTACCGCGGCTCCCGAAACGACAATTGTTTGCGTTTTTGGTCCGAGTGCACGAGTTGATCGAGGTTCAGATGTTGCTCGATTGTTTCTATGGCTTGGGTAAGATTGGAGTGCAGGATTGCGATCGTATTTAAAGCAAGGGAGTTTGGATTTGTGTGTCAGCACGGTAGATGGTGAGGAGGACTGAACTTAAAATACTACTTTGTCGGACGCCAAATTTGATTGTCTTCACGGGTGAAAATTCCGAGCCGATGCTTACATTAAATCTTCGACCTAGAGTATGGACTTCAAGAAGAGATATTAAGTATGAAGGAGGATACGTTTTAAATTGTAAAATGGGGTGTCACATTCTGTCGAATGGTTCTTATGTTTAGTGATATAAAAATGAAAATAAAAATTATTTAGTTATATAACAATAGTCGCCATTTTTTTTAAAATGTATTGTACAGGTATCTCGAAATAAAAATCACATAATTCAAGGAAATAAAAATAAAAAATTGTCTCCCGTAGCCCGACTTCAAAGATGGCTGGTATTATCTGTTCTTCCGAGATATGTTGGAAGTTGTGAAAAAGTAGACTATTTTTTAGTTTGCCGTAAAAAAATTGTACAAGACCAATACTAAAACGAATGGCCGGTCTAATTTTTTTCGAATAACTAATGATTTTCCTTTCACATTATATAAAATAAAGGGCTCCTTTGAGTTAAAGAAATTGTAGGGAGTAATCTTACAGAGAGAAGCATTATTATGGGTAATGAATACAAGTGGAGACATTAGTTCTTTCTTCTCCTAATTGGATGAAGACTGGGAGGTAAGCCTGACCCGTCTAAAGATTAGCTAACTTTTAGCTCTAACACAAAAGTTCTAAGCAAATCACAAATGTATACAAAATTTTAAAAATGCGCAAAAGGGAGTTTGGCGAAAAATGTATTAGATCGAATACGAGAAGAAAACGAATTATTAAATTTTTACAATGAGAAACTAGTTTTATAGTATTTATTATTCATTATATAATCAACTGGGAAGATTTATGTATAGAAATGTTAAATGATGGGGTGAGTGTGGTGTTCAATACTTTCCAAAAGGATAGTTCCTACTCAAAGTAAGTTTTTTATTTTTTTTTAATTTTATTTTTTTTAGGCAAGTGTTTTTTTACTCTCGTTTTTATTTCTCTACCGCTTTGTCCTATGTATTTAATATCACAATCATTACAATTGAGTTGGCAAACCCCGCTTTTTGCCAAATTGTCTACTCTGTCTTTAGGTCTTGAAAGGATGTTTCTAAGTGAGCCCGTACTTCTAAAAGCTATTCTAAACCCTTCTTGTTTAAAAATTTTGCTAACTTTTTCTGATAATTCCCCAATGTATGGCAAACAACGGAAACCTAATGATTCGTTTATAGTGGGGTAACTGAGTCCTATTGTTGTTTCGTTTGAAGTTAATTTTTTATTCTTTTAACTAGCAATCTATCAATAAATATTTCTTGATACCCATTGTTTTTTTGCTAAGGTTTTAATAGTTTTTGATTCTTTTTTATAGTTATCAGGTGTTAGCGGAAGTTTCAACATTCGGTCTATAGCCAAATGAAACCAGCAGCCTTTTGGGACCATGGGTGGGAAGAATCCGCGGGTATCATAGTGTCTGTAGTTGTGGGTTTTCTATATACATCTATTTATATTAGGCTGTTTATTATGGACAGTTTTAGGTCTAAAAAGTTCAGACAACCATCTTTGCCAATTTTCAATGTAAAATTTATATTAAGGTGTAGGGAATTGATTAGTTGTAGAAATTCTTGGAGAGTTTCTAATGTTCCCGACCATATGCATAAGATATCGTCTACATAGCTTTTCCAGAAATGAACATATTTACTTAAATTGTTCTTTGATTTGAAAAGTTTTTTTTCTAAATTATCCATGAATATTTCAGCAGAAAGTGGGGATAGTGGAGAGCCCATTGGTAACCCTTTCATTTCGTAGAATTTGTTATTGAATTTACAATAATTAGATAATAGGCATATATTTAGGAGGTCTATTATATCATTTTTTTACAAGTTCGTTAATACAATTCTCGGTAAGTTTTTTCTTAATGAGTTTAGCACATTCTTCAACGGGGATATTTGTGAATAAATTAGTAACGTCAAATGATACTAAAACACAGTTGTTGGGTATATTGATGTTATTTAATTCTTTTATCAGTTCTAAAGAATTGTTGATACCGAATGTAGGTTTGAATTTGGTCTGGGTTTTAATTATTTTGTCGATTGCAATTGCAAGTTTATGGCATGGGGAATTATAAAAGGATACTACTGGCCTTATAGGCTTGTTTTCTTTATGGATTTTGACTGTACCGTACTGTGAGTAGGAACTATCCTTTTGGAAATTATAGATTTATGTATTGTGTTATATTGTTGTTAATTGTTTTAACCAGGAAAAGCCAAGGAATATACATCGTACCAAATTGTTAAATACTTGGCGAATGTTGAGATAGACCTGACCTGGATCGTTCAATTCAATAACAAACTGTCCGAAGCATACAAAATCTGGATATCAAATACCCAACCATACCGGAACGTGTACTTTGATAATTAATTGAAAATGAACATTGAATAAAACAATATGTAGACTTAAATTTAATTGAATTTTTACCTTTTTATTAATAACGGTGTTTTCATATTGAGCTTAATTCAATTAATTGACCTTTTTTGTGTAAGGTTTTGAAATGAAAAAATTAGGGCGAAAAAAATTAGCGAGGCCCCGCTATTGCCACGTTGTTGGTAACAAGTTAACACGTGTTAATTAAAATACAGAAATGTACAGTGAATGTTCACTTATTTTCTTGACATGTTATTTTTACGTAATACTGCGCGTGACAACTGGTTGAACCAAAAATACGCCTAATACAGTCTTTCGAGAATTCTTTTTGTTTGTTTTCATTTCCTTTTGTATTAAATTGTAAGATGCGAGAAGTTAATAAAAAAGTGAAAATTATTCAACGCTTTCATTCCAAATGATTCTCTCGATGAATATTAACAAATGACCCACTTCCATTCCTGCCGATAAACTTAATTTGTATGCTGACGTTTAACAGCCTATAACATTATAAGCTAGGGCAAAGGGCTACTTTGAATAAGAGTATAAGGACAGGCCACAAATTAATGCGTACTAAACACAATTAACGATTTAATTAATGCGCCTTTAAAAATAAAAATTGACCTTGGAGTGTCACACTTTGTTCAATAAACCTTCAATCCTTATCCACACAAGACAACTTTGGCTAGCTACCAGGAAGGTTGCCAAACACTACCAAGTGCCTTCCCCAATTAGAAATCCAAACGGAACCTGGGCCAGGACAAACGCATAAAGATGTCAGCTACTTTCCGATCACTTTTCCACAGTTTTTATTCCCCGTCCCGATATGAATGTCACTTCACAATCAAATCATATCAATGAATACCTTCACTCTCCTCTCCATCTCGCTTTACCTCCTAAGCCCATCCACTCCGCAGATGTCATGTACCAGATTCTCCGCCTTTCCGATAGAAAATCCCCAGGCCATGATCTAATTACTCCTAAAATCCTCCAAAATCTACCCAAAAAAGCAATAGTGTACATTACCTCTATTTATAATGCAATATTTCGCACAACCTATTTCCCTATCAAGTGGAAACTATCTTTAATAACTCTAATACCAAAACCACACAAATCCCCCAGTGCCCCATCATCTTATATACCACTAAGCCTCTTTCCTATTTTATCCAAAATATTTGAACGTATCCTCGTTAAAAGACTAATTCATATATTTGACTCTAAAAACGTGATTCCTAACCATCAATTTGGGTTTTGACCTCTCCATTCCACTGTTCAGCAGTGCTTCAGAGTAGTCGAAACGATATCCTCGGCTCTAGAAAACAAACAATACTGCTCAGCCGTATTTCTGGATGTTACGGAAGCATTTGAACGCGTATGGCATCCCGGCCTCCTCTATAAGTTAAAATGTATCCTCCCTCATTCCTACTACCTAATCATGAAATCTTTCCTCTCAGATCGTTGGTTTAAAGTTAGAATCGGCACCGAGTTTTCACCTATCACGCCAATCAAAGCTGGCGTTCCACAAGGTAGTATCCTAGGCCCAATACTCTACACCATCTTATACTGCTGACATACCCACTCATCCAAACACACAAATCACAACCTACCCGGACGACACCGCAATCTTATCGACAGACTCCAAACTTATCCTAGCAACAGAAGCACTCCAACAACACCTGAAACTTATTACCAACTGGTGCAATCTGTGGCGGATCAGGCTAAACGAACAAAAAAGCCAACACGTTACATTTACGCTCAAACGACTAACCTGTCCACCAGTGAACATTTACGACAAAGTAATACCACCATCGAACCCAGTCCGTTACCTTGGGTTTTACTTAGATAGTAGACTAACTTCGAACCCACATAGACGATTAAAACGGCAAGAACTTAACAAAAGATATGGACTCTCAAATACCTTCTTGGACCAAAATCAAAACTAAGCATACATAACAAGAATAAAAATGCTTGTGAAGAAAAAACATCTGTTAATTTCATGGCTACCATGTTGGCTACCTACGCCCTGGAGGATAGCAAAGTAACTACATTTTTGTTCTAACACCTAATATTGGCACTGGCCTGTTAGACCAAGCAATGCTAACTGGCCGATTCTTGTTTAGATTTTCTTTTGTGTTACAATTGTAAGATGCCAGAAGTTAATAAAAAAGGAAAATTATTCAACTCTTTCATTCAAAAGGCATGCATTTACTAGATAAATATTAACAAATGGCCCACTTCCATTCGTGCCGACAAACCTAATTTTTATGCTAACAGCCTACCATATTATAGGATAGGGGATGTATTTACTATGAATAAGAGTATATAGACAGGTAAGAAATTAATGCGTATTAAAAAAAATTAATGATTTAAGTAACGCGTTTTGAGAATAAAAATACTTGTAAAGAAAAAAACAGCTGTTAAATCAAAGGCGGCCATGTTGACTACCTACGCCCTAACGGATAGTAATGTAACCACATTTTTGACCTAACTGGTAACATTGGCTCTGGCCTGTTTGATCAACAATGTTAACTAGCCGATTCTATGAAGTCTATGTCATAATTTTTTCACGATCTAACAGGACCGAAACAAACTGAACAGAGTTAATACAAAGATAGTGCATACCCTTATGATGGAAAGTCCAACTAGGAGAAGACCCAGCTCAAAGAAACCCATCACATAACAATACTGACAAACAGGAAGTTATTCACGACGCACAAAAAGGAGGAAAAATGAACTAAGTCAAAGATTTCGAATTGTACAAACAAAATATATTTATGACGAAAAACCACATAATCACTAAAATTAACAATAGTATACGCACATCGGTTATACTACTTAAAACAACATATAAATAAAAATAGACAAAGCAAAGATTGAACGGAATAATAAAACAGCACAATCCACAAGGCACTGTCAAAAAACTTGACTTCATACAATCATAAAGACATTCCGAAGATGGTAATATATAGAAAATATAACGCATACCATCCCAGCGAGGAGAAGAAGACATATAATGTAACTAAGTAAATTCCGGTTTATCACTCCAATGCCATTATGAAGCAATCCCACAAATGTGGATATATTTTACTGGGAGTTATTGCTAGGCTGGTGCAACTATCTTGGTTGCTCGAGGTATTTCTTAATCCTCTATTTTATCTATATGCTAAATTCTATAATATAACCAAAATCAACTGAGAAATGAAATAACGTTTAATTTTGAATCTCTGGTTAACTCACTTCCTACCACAAACTGCGAAATACCTTTTGAGATAATAGAATTACACTTTTCTTCACTACCAATTTTATTAATAAGAGGATTTTTGATGCGATATTTTAACGTTTTATTCTACTCCCGCCTTTATAAAACCCTACACAAAGTCGTAAGAATATGATCTGTCTTAGTTTGTGTGTTTGTGAATTTTTTCTTTCGAAATTTTGTGGTTAAAATTTTAAGTCAATTATAATGGTAGATATCTAGAAGAAGAAACATTAATTCAAAAATAAAATTTTTCAGCACTGCCACTATTATAGAGATGATGTAGTTATTTGATGTCATGCTAGTAATGTTTTTTTTAAATACCTATTTTTTTCTACGCATTTTGTCAACTACACAAATGTATTATGATGTTGAAAAAAGATATTGTTTTATTACATTTATTTGCAAAACTAATTTATTTTTTATAAATTTATGTAACAACAGATTCTCCATAATCCAATTTTTCCCTTTTGTCTCTTAGCATCAATCAAACTGGAAGAAAAAAAATTGTGCTGAGCAAATCATTAGTTTACAAGGAAAAATTTAAAGCCATTTCCTGTTCAAAACGTTTTGCAACAATTATAAAATAAAAGTACTCTCCATTGTCTAAAGAATTTTTTGAGGTTATAATACAAGAAAATTAATTATTCAGATATCGTGAGATGCGGTCTGGTGTGATGTAGGTATCAGAAAAACATTTTCTTTATCGTGCCAACGTTTCGATTTTTTTTCTGATAGCTACATCACACCAGACCGCATCTCACGATATCTGAATAATTATCCGTTAACGGTCATTAATCTCTACACAATACAAGAAAAATCATTCCGAAATCGTGAGATCCGTCCTGTTGTGATGCAGGTTTAAGAAAAACTTTTTCTATAGGGCCAACCTTTTGATCTTTATTGAGATTATCTTCAGGGCTCAGAACGTTTGTCTTCTGTTTATTGAGAGTGATGGTTGAGGAATATGATGATCTCAATAAAGATGAAAACGTTGGCACGATAAGGTAAATGTATTTCTGAAACTTTCGTCACACGCATCTCACGATTTCGGAGTAATTATTGATTATGGGTCACTAATAATCGCCAACACAAAAATTTATTTTTTATAATTTTTGATACAACTTCCCATGTGATACAAAAGTTAAATTATTCAGATATCGTGAGATGCGGCCTGGTGTGATGTACAAACACTTTGACAGAGTAGAAATACTTTTATGGAATATAAAATATATTTTGCTTTGAATAAATTCACTTTTCCAAATCCTAAATGTATTTCATAAATCTAAACAATGCTTGTAAATTTCAGAAGATGATGTCAATAAAGGTTCGAAACGTTGGCACGAAGAAGAGGTCACTAATCTCAACACACAGTTGTTAAAGATTATTATTGACTAAATATATTTAAACAAATACAGTCATGATGAAGAATATTCCGTAAAGTCTGTTATATAAACGCAACTAGAGTTACCAAATTTTAATAATATAATTAATATGTAAATTAAAAAATATTTCAGAAAAATTAAATAATGAGTCATCGAGTGAATTGTGAGATTTCTAAACGTCATTTTGCCGTTACTAATCATTCTGGTTGTTTATCCTCTCCGCGTTTAGCGCCAGTTGTATATACCGGTTTTTCGAGTAGGTAAAGTGATTAAAAAAAAATTAAAGTGTTTAAAATAAACTAATAATTTATAAGGCTGCAGTGTTACATTTTGTTCTAATATTGCCTGCTAACTGTCATGCATGAGTTTTTATGAATTCCGATGAGAAAGGAAGGAGTGGGTATTTACCATCTTATACCACTCACATACTCTTGAAAGGTATTATGTTGAGATCCTTCCCTCTTGACATTCTACCGAGGGAACAAATCCCTTATGTTTTATCGTACGTACAGTTGAGAAAAAAAAATTATTTGAACGAAAATTCATTTTGAGACGATATTTCTTTAAATGTTTAACATCAATATGTTCTTCCTAAACAACAATGTTAAACGAGCAAAAATGAAAATTTAATTAGTATTGTATATTTTTAAATTATTTTTAACTAGATCTGTATACAAATACGGCAAACAATGTACTACAAGGTACAAGGTATATTAGTCTCTATAAATTGTCGATAATCGCATGAATAATACGGTATAAATCATTTCGTTTTACAAGAAAGTTTATATTTCCGCTACCCAAGTAGGCATTTGTAGTCACATAGATTATATTTTATAGCACAGTCGCATTTAGATTGGCTTAGTAGAACCTTTTACCGAAAGAGTTTTTTGCCCGAGGGAAAATTTTCGATACTTCCCGAATGGTCCAAGTTGAAATGGAGTTTCTTGTAAGTATACAAATGAATAAATAATAAAACTATGAACATGAAGAATTGTTTTTTCCCCTTTTTCACCCTTTTTGCCAATATCAGACTGTCTCCCTTTCTTGAACCTTTCGCTTTCTTTTATCTCTTCCTCATTCTTTCTCTACCTTTCACTTTCTTTCATACACTTTCCCTCACCCCCTCTCACGCTCTCTCTCTCTCTCTCCCCATCTCCCTTTATGGTAAAGGTAGGTAAAGTTCAAATAAATAACAAAAATTATAAATACAAGAAATATAGATATTTTGGAATTAATAACAATTGGCAACTATAAACGTCATGACGGTTTTTAGTTGAGATAAAAAAGCCAATGGCATATAGTTCAACTTACGAGCCTTCAGTTATCTTCTACATTTCTACAATCGGAAAACAGAAACTAAAAAATTTAAGTTGAAACTAAGATTAACAAAAATTTACATATTAAATAGAAATGTAAGATTACATTGGGTAATCTGCCATGTTGAACTAGTCCGGCAATTATAAAATAATTGCTTATAAACCCTATGACTTGAAAGAGCGGATCTGCAACGTCTGATTCATTGAGAAACGAACAGGGGGATGAATACACGTAGAAAATCATTAACTTGTCCTATGTACAAACGGAAAGATTAAAGCCGATTCAGAACGTTCATATATAAGGGGAGATGTGGGGTCTTCACGATCATGACTTGGTAGAAGAACAACGGATTTAACATTGTTCGATCTAACAAGCCAGGGTCAATATTAAATGTTACGTCGAGAATGTAGTCACATTGCTATCCGTTAGGGCGGAGGTAACCTACATGGCAGCCATGAATTTAACAGCTGTTTTTTTGTTTTCATGTATTTTTATTCTTAAACACACATTATTAAATCAGACTAATACAATTCTTTTGTTCATTTCTGACTTGCCCTCACATTGCTATCCGTTAGGGCGTAGGTAACCAACATGGCAGCCATGAATTTAACAACTGTTTTTTGTTTTCATGTATTTTTATTTTTTATTTATTTATTTTATTTTATTTTATTTTTTTTTAGACAGAGAGAGAGAGGCACGAACCACCAAGGGTCATGTTAGCCCCGTATCTTTTAAGAGAATCCCTCTGCGGGAAGAAGACCGAGGAACCAGCATACACCAGAAGGATGGACACAACAACATCCCAGCATGCCCAGCCCGACGATCCGTCCCCAGCAACAGGGATTCCCATGATACACATTGCCAGTTTATATTTTGTTGATTAAATTAGCTTCTTGTAAAAACTGAAACTGCTTTATAAGTGTATCCTGATCATCCCCTAAAAGTTCAGGCAGTGTATTTGATAACGCGTATTTATGTCTGATGGTGTCATATAAGTGCCATATGCTTTATATACACAGTCTGTTTGCATGTATGACAGATCGAAGTATCCCTTGGTGGCTCTACAGTGCCCGATTCTCAGCCTAGTTATGATCACTTCTTCTTTTCTTCGAGCCCTGGATGATGAAGGCCACACCCGAACATTTGATTTAATTTCCCGAAGCTTGTTATTCGTAACATCTGACCAAACCTTTTGCCATTCTGTCCATACTTTAATTTCTAAAACAGAATTTAAATAATTTCTTGTGGTCTCGCTGATTTTGATGCCATTTACTGCAGCCTCTTTGGCAGCTCTGTCCTCTAGTTGGTTACCTGAAATATTCATATGCCCAGGGATCCACACAACTGTCCTGTTCTTACAGATACATCCCATATCTTATAAAGGTGTAAGCTGTTAGACCCATCTATTGTTTTCGCTACTGAAATTTATATTTGCGGCCAAGGGAGAGTTCAGGTTTTTTGTATTAGTCTTTTATATAGTCGGTACCGTAAATTTTGTCCTTTTAAGACATGAGTCAGGGTCAGCTGTTTGTAGATCTAGATGCATCCCTGGTAGCGGTCAGTTGCAAATTTGTTTGAGTAATGAGTTGTGTACATTTATTTTTTATCGTGACCCTTTATATTCCACTAACGAAAAAAACTTTTTAAACAAAGTAGTGCTATTTTCATAAAACAATATCGATTTCGGGGTTCTGCCCGCTCCCCCTCTTTAGCTGTTATGACTTAAAAATACTTAATTTCAATAAAACCGAAATATCAAACTAAAGAATATATCAACATCATCAGCTAGTCTGTGATATCAAATCTTTTGAAGCACCAAAAGTCTTTCCCTCAAATACGCTTAAATGAACAAGCTCCTATATATTCTAATTATTAAGTCCTAAATTTGGTTATTGTTTTATTACCGTTAGTTATTTATTTATTGCACAATTAAACATAGGGTTAGGTCTATGGTTCCGGGCTGTTTTCTTCTTCTTAGCATGAAATTTTTAGATTATATAAATGTGGAAGGGGAAACCAGGAAGGGAAGATCTTTTGTTTTAGGTTCTAAATTGAAAAAAATTGTCCCTTCAAAAACGGACCAGCTGTCTCGCCTGAAGGAAAGATCGCTCGGAGGTATTTTTATCCGATTTATTTGAAATCCTTTACTTTTACAAATTCGATTAAGGTAAAGCGTTTGTCCGCCGGTATGGGGTCTTCCTCAGGTACGGCGGGGTGCTGGAAAGGGGATGAAAAATTAAAAATAATATCAACATCACGCTAAGATAATAGGGGTATTCGCGATCATTGTGTCAATCCTGTCATCTCTGTTAGGTTGGGTTAGGTCGAGAAAACTGATGACGTTGATTGTAAGAATCGTCTAGTTAACATTGTTCAATCTAACAGGCCATGGCCAATGATCGACAAATCTCGGAAATAGAGTCACACGTGGTAGGTAGGGCGTAGGTAACCAACATAGCAACCATGAATTTAACAGCTATATTTTGTTTTTGTTTGTTGTTGACATTTCTCTATTCGAGTTAACATCTTACAAACATTGTAAATACCTTTAATTATCACTTCACTAACACCCGCTCAAAACTAACAGTCGCTCAACATCAAATCGTGATTACACAACATTTGAAAAAGGCAAAAAGGGGATACATGGCAAAATGTCTGTTATTGGGTTGTCCGGAAAATAATGCAGGATTTTGGTATTAAACAAAAAAAAAAAGAAACTAGTTACTTTAAAGCAATGTTCTTTAATCACAATAATTTCCCATACTCTCAATACATTTCTCCCAACGTGTTGGTAACTTATTAATTCCGTCTGAGTAGAATTCAGAATTTTTAGAATTGATAAAGTCAATAAATGCATTTTCCAGTTCCGTTTGATTTTTGAATATTATGTGTTGTAAGTAGTGGTCCAGGTGTCTAAAAAAATGGTAGTCAGTAGGCGAGAGGTCCGGAGAGTAGGGTGGGTGAGGCAAAGTTTCATAGCCAAGCTCCAATAATTTTTGTGACGTTACACGTGACACATGTGGTCGAACGTTGTCATGCAACAAAATGGGCCCTTTCCGATTGACCAAAGAGGGCTTCATTACTGCCAATTTCTGATGCATGCTATTAATTTGGTTACAGTATGATTCAGCATTGATGGTTTCGCCAGGATTTAAGAAGCTGTAGTGTATTAAACCAAATGAAGCCCACCATACCGTAACCATTACCTTTTTTTGATGAGTTGGGGGCTTTGGAAAATGTATTGGATCTTCTCCTTTGTCGAGCCACTGTTCAGAACGTCTAGTGTTATCGTAGAGAATCCACTTTTCTTCACATGTAACAATTCTGGCCAAAAATGGGTCATTTTTGTTTCGACAAAGAAGTGATGCACAAACATCAAAGCGCCTTGAGGTGGTCAGCGACGGTCGTTTTACTGACTTTGAGTTGCTCTGCAAGTTCTTGAACAGTTGTTTTGGGGTTTTCTTCCACCACTGATCGCAGAACATCATCATTAAGAGAGGAAGGCCTTCCACGACCTTCTTCATCTTCACGGCTGAAATCTCCCTCCCGAAATTTTTTAAACCACCTTTGCACAGTGCACTCATTAACACAACCCTCGCCCCTGAGTTGGTTAATGTTTCTAGCCGTTTGGGCTCCGCTTCGGCCGAGTTTAATCTCGTAAAAGAAAATCGTACGAAATTCTCGCTTTGACATTATAAGGATGACTGAATTATTTCCAAGTAGCGGAATGCTACAGAGGTAAACAAACAATATCATTTGGAAGAGGATTAATAAGTGTTGACATTCATACAAATGAGTAATCCTGTAAACGTAAACAGAATATTTTATATAGATTTTATTTAAATGAAAACTTAAAATCCTGCGTTATTTTCCGGACAACCCAATAAATTGTTTTATTCAGTTTAGTTTTTATTTTACTTTTATTTAGCACTGTATAATGTGTGGTGTTTAGTAGCCGTTACTTGATGATTATGTGGAGGTCGTGAGATGCGGTCTGGTGTGATTTAGGTTTTACAAAAACATTTCCTTTGTGTCAACGCTTTGATCTTTATTGAGTTCGTTTTTGTATCATTTAAACAACGTGCATAAATCCCAGGCCCTGAAATGATGTCAATAAACTTAATTAAGGTTTTGGTTCAGATAAAAAGTCAGTGTCACAAACGGGATTCGAACCCACTACCTTCGGCTAAATACGCCGCTGCTCTACCACTTGAGCTATCGTGACTTCGATCCACCCGGACACAAACTTCCCATTTCTACCCAATCTTTTGAATTTTCCCCCCTTTTTCCTATTTTTCAAATGTGCAATCTATTTGATTCTCGGCGACAAATGAGCTTTAGAGAAGATATAATTCATTTAACTAATTGAATTCCTTAAATTTCGCGGTCAGATTGACCACATAATATCTTTAATTTAATGGTTCTTTATGTAAGGTGAAAAAGAAAATAGCTCATGTGTTAGGGGCAGCGGCGTAATTAGCCGAAGGCCGAGGGTTCGAATCCCGCTCGTGACAGTGACTTTTTATCTTAACCAAGACCTTAGAAAGAATGAATTATAATTTGAAACTAGCAACTTGGTAATAATAAAAGAAAGTTTATTTCATTTTTGGTTTTATTAATTGTACTTTTCCAAGCGTTTATGTGCATAGACTTCAAAAGATAAAAATAATTGACGTTGAGGGATATATTTTTTTCTCAAAGGAGACGAAGTATATAAGAGGAAGTTTGTTCTGATTGTATTGGGTTTTGGGATCGTAGACCCTCGGGGAATACGAAGGTTAACAGACCAGACACCTGGATATTTGGCCAATTTTCCAATCGGGACGAGGTAGGAGAACGGGTTTCGCCCCTGTGGTCACGATTTGCCATTATTGCTCTTCGCAAACTGACCCCTGATGAGCTGCCGGTGAAATATCGTCGTGAGGTCTGCGTTATTGCTTCCGACTCGGTACAACAAGTCTCCGTTTTAACCTAGTACAAGATTGATAAGAAGATCGACGAGGCGGATCGGAGCGGAAAGAAAAAAAAAAAAGAAAAGAAGAAAGATTTCTCCTCGGCCTACGATAGACATTTGGTTTTTTCACAACACTGAGCTTAACGATTCTTCGCGGTCCCATTTTATTAAATATATCTGCCAAAAGACATTATGTTTAAACTATTCAACGCGATTAAAATATTTACTATGCTTTCATCAGACCGGTAATCGCCTTGAACAATGAAAAATAAAAGTGATAAGATCCCGGAAGATTCATTTCATGATTTCCCGTGCGAGCGGTGAAATACAAGTGTGATATATCACGCTGTAGTTCATCGGAGATATAGGTTTTTGATTTATACCATCGTATTTTATTAGATTATGCAATCGTCAGATTTGCCAATGCGAATGGATTATTTTTATAACAGCCTATTTATTCCGAAATGAAAGTGGTGTGATTAAATCATTATATTAACTACTCGGTTCACTTAACTTGTTGAAAATTTAATGAATTATAAAGTAGGATTAATATTTTTTATCTAATGAACGCTTGGATTTTACGTTTTGTATCGCTAATGGTTATAATTGAATAAAAAACGCTCTTTTTTCAATTAAAAAAAATTTTAAATTATAAAGTTGCTGCAGATTCTCGTAATTTGGCACTAAAATGCTTTATGCAGAATCTCGATATAAGTTTTAACTTCGTTTATTTTATATTTTACTTTCTTTAATTTATTGTACAACAGTCTGCGCGAGTCAAATAAGTTTCCTGGTTCACATAGATAAAAAAACATAATTCGAGTAGAAAAGCTGTCAATTACTAGCACAATTAAATCATTTATTAATTTAATCATTCGCACCGCCCAAAAGCACAGAACCTCTACTTTTTTGTCTGTTTTAGCGCCAAGGGTCATTACTGACAAGAGATCAAGAAGAAAGGATTTTTTCGTGCCTAGTGCTATAAGTGGCCCTGTTGTATATATTTTGTTGCGATATCATAAGGGGAACAATTAGGTTATGAAAGGTGCGGTTGGAAATATGGATCATGCAATCCGTGAACGTTCGATCATAATTCCCCAGAGGTTTGGTTGTACCTCATAGCCCTACGCGATACGTTTTTTCCTACTGAGTTTTATATTGTTTTGTTCCCAAGAGAGGGCTCAGATTTTTTTGTATTGGTCGTTTATGTAGTAGGTGCCGTAGGTTTTATTCTTTTAAACGTGTATCAGGGTCTGTCCAATCAAGATGTAGCCTTGGTAGCGGTTAGAATAGCAACTCTATTCCAAGAACGAAGGCTACCAAAAAAAAAACTTTTTATACAAAGTAGTCTTTATATTATAAAGAAATACCTATTTCGGGATGTTGCCCACTCCACCTTTTCAGCTGCACGGCTTCAAAATACTTAATTAAAATAACACCGAAATACCAACCTAAAGAACAAGAAATAAAGTACCTAACAAGCCAGAGCAAATAGAAATTATAAATGGTGGGGTGAGTGTGGAGCTCAATCCTATTTACAAAAAGAGTTCCTAATCACATTAAGTCACACTACTCACATTTCTTAATTTGAGTAGAAAAAGTAATGTGAGTAGGAACAATATTGCTTGAAAAGGCCAGCGCCATTGTTAGATGTTAGGTCGAAAATGTAGTCACATTTCTAGCCGTTAGGGCGTAGGTAACCAACATGGCATCCAAGAATTTAACAGATTTTCGTCGGAAAGGATGGAGTACAGTCGGAGACAATAGAACCAAACACTCCTATTTTTATTTCAAACGATCTGTATTATCGCCCTTATATTAATTACAACATACTTACTTTAGTATAAACCAAATTAACCGAGATCAAAAATTCATTTGTTTTTAAAAACAATTTTAATGGTAGAAAATTGATGAAAACCCCGGTATATCGTTTGTTGGTAAAATGACACAATTTACACGGCTTTGCTCATAAAATTTAACTAACACTTTATTTCATGGTTTTGCTTATAAAATTTATGTCGAGTAGCGTCAGAATAGGGCACTCATATTTTGTAGTTTATGTCAAACTATGTAAATGTAATTTTGTTGTAATTGTAATTAATTACAACATTCTTATTTTAATACAAACTACAATAAACGACATCCAAAATTCATGAGTTTTTATATAAAATATTTATCTATGACGGTTATGAAAACAATTACCAAAACATCGGAATAAATTTATTTAAAATTAAAGTTAAAGTTAAGTTTAACAAACAATTTATTACATGGTTGTGCTCATAAAATTTAACTAACCATTTATTTCATGGTTTTGCTTATAAAATTTACCCATTTACGTCGAGTGTCAGAATAGGGCACTCATATATTTTGTAGTTTATGTCAAAATGTAATTTTGTCGTAATTGTAATTAATTACAACATTGTCAAAAATTCATGAGTTTTATATACAATATTTAATTATGACGGTTATGAATATAATTACCAAAACATCGGAATAACTTTATTTAAAACAATTAAGTTTAACAAACAATATATTACACGGTTTTGCTCATAAAATTTAACTAAAAATTTGTAAGAAGGTTTTGCTTAAAATAGTTCTTTTATGAACAAAAGAGGCGTTGCTATTGTTATACTGATTTGTGATATGACGATAGTGGCGCTGTGTGACTGTACACACCATAGCAAAACTTGGCAAGGCGACGGGTAGCGTCGTAGGGTCGCGTCGGGTAAGCGTTTCCCGCCTAAGCCGGAACCTCATAAAAAAAGATGCAACAGTTTTCATGTCGTCATATGTGAGACGTTGGGTCGATTGTTGTGCAACTAAAACCTTCTATTGACCCAGGATCAATAATGCCAAACTCTGGGGCATTTGATTCAATTTGAGAGCAATAAATTTCATCTTTGATTGTTTCCCCAAGATTCAAGAAGCTGTAGACAACCAGCCCAAAATGATGCCCATCATTAATCACCATTACCATTTTTTTGACAGGAAAATATTTTTGATAGGGGAAAATGTAGTGTTGCTTCTCTTTTTCTGAGACTTTTCATCTCATGTAACAATTCTTTCCAAAGAAAGTTCATTTCTGTTTCGGCAAAGAAGGGGCACATACTTCACAACGATCTTTATTTGGCGGTCGTTAAATATATGAGTAACCCAAATTTAGAACTTTTCAGATTTCTAATTGCCTTAAGATGGTCAGCGACGGTCGATTTACTAACTGTAAGATTATCGAACAGTTGTTCTGGGATTTCCTTCGACCATGGCCCGCAGAACATTATTGCTTATAGAAGAAATTCTTCGACGAGGTTCATTGTCTTCAAAGGTAAAATGCCCCTCTTGATATGTTCTAAACCATATCTGTGTGGTTCTCTAGCCATAGACTTCATTAATGTTTGTGTCCATTTTGGCTTGTTCCGACTAAGTGGTAAAACTAGCTCCTAAAACGAAATTACGCGAAAATCGCGTTGACATCTTAGAAAAGGACGAATTATTCCCACGAAACAAACTTCTTCTGAGATAATAAAACATTATTGTTTGTAGTATAATTAAAATGTGTTGATTTTCATACAAAAAAAATCCATCATACATAGTTTATTAAGTAGAGGGGTAATTACAACGAAAACATGAAAACCTTTATTTTCCGGACATCTAACATTATAACGACAAAAATACTTATAGTTTGAAATAGACAACGAAATACGAAAGTCTGGTTTTTTATCTTGAGTATATTAGTTAAAATGGCTTATGTATAAATAAAATGAGCAATTTTTTTATTATTTTGGAAAAGTAAATTTTTTTACAGGGTTTTGCCTGATTTGGGCGACTTTTCTTGTTGAATACGCTTTGACTCAAACTTTCGGCAGCGACCTCTGGGATAGACCTTGCCCCTGTCCTTGAGCGTCTCGATGTATATCGTGTAACTCTGCATATTTAACAGTTCTACCACGTGGTGTTTACTACTTGCTGTTTGATCCCAATATTACGCTTACCAGCTGGATTAATAACTGAACCGGAAATTTTGGCGGGGCGAAACTCTTAACCTTATATGACTTATAGCAGGGACTTGAGAGGAGGCAAAACTCTTACTTGAATTCGGTACCGTACTACCGGCAACCTCCTAGGCAGGTCTAACTGTGTAAATACGATCGCCATTTAAAATAATTTGTAACAGCTTTGCTAAATGGGAAAACAATAAATATATAAAGATCTATGAGAGTGTTACTGTTTACATTGGAAGAAGAAGAAACAATTAGTAATACAATATTTTATGGAAAACTTTGTAATCTTAAAATATTAGAATATTTGGTTATCCCCTAAAAACTACGCACCCGTACATCTATATGCGTAAGCACGCTGTTTGCCAATTATGCCTAAAATAAGATACAAAGAAGCATCAATTCAGGCAGCTGATCTAAGGAAAGATAGTTCAGGCCTGCATGGGATGCTTATTATACAGTATGTGCGGCTTTTTTGTGTAGATCTCCTCGATGAAGTGCATGATGTCCGGCCACAGCATGTACATACTGCTTAAGAAGTAGCATGATCTGCGCAAAGTACTCTGTTGTGCCCTGGCACACTTCGTTCATCAGATCCACGGTCGACTGGCGACATTATTGAAGCAACCCGTGGGGAACAATGCTGCTCGTAACGGCGTAGCAACAATACATATTATAAAATAATTTTGCCTTAATCAATTTCGCGGTACGTAAATGTAGATAAAGTTTTTAATGCAATAAATAAATATGTAGAAGAAATTATAGCAACACTTATTTTCTATGGAGAATCGTCACTGACCTTTTAAGACGTGTGGGTCGAACGAAAGTGTCAGAGTGCTCGTTGTCGGAAGAAAGTGAGATCGGCCATGCTATCTGAAGAAGGGAGTCTCGTATGAATATGTCCCAAGCAGTAAACTGCGGATGAGATTGTGGCTCGACCACCCTCTCAGACCGTACGAGGCGACCCCTCGGTCTCCTATTTGTCACTCTTCTCGCTTGTTCCATCTGAAATTCAAAACATAATTCAAATAAATGTACCTCCCACATTATACGAGTTTTGTTAAACTATTAAAATTGAATGTGAAAAATCAGAGATAAAGCGAATTCGAAAAAAGAAATCACTTTTTATTAGTTTCTACATCAACCTTTCGAGAAACTAAAGGTATTCACGATGTTTGTAAGATGTTAACTCGAATAGAGAAATGTCCAGCAAGATCGTAAACGCCACCTACTTTTCTTAACATTTTAAACGTTAATTTTTCCGCAATGTTGCGCGTGGCGATTGGGAGAACCAAAAATAGATTTATAACAATCCTTGAAGGCAACAATCCATGTTGTTGATTGTTGTGGTTTTGGATTGTGTTAAATTGTAGGACGCCACAAGGTAATAAAAAAAAAGAAAAATTAATCAACTCTTTCCATCAAAATGCTGTACATAAGCTCGAAAAGTTTTAACAAATGACAAACTTGTATGCTAACATCTAACAGCCTACTATTGTAAAGGGCCGACACATGTATTAGGAATGAGAGTATGAGGACTAGTTAGAAAAATAACAAAACAAATTTATTGGTCTGATTTTATTAATGTGACTTCAAGAATAAAAATTCATGTAAACAAAAACCAGCTGTTGAATTCATGGCTGCCATGTTGGTTACCTACGCCCTAACGCATAGTAATGTAACTACATTTTGATGGAACTCCTAATGTTGGCACTGGTCTGTTAAGTTGAGCAATGCTAACTGGCCGATTCTTGTTTCGATTTCATTTTGTGTCACATTGTAACATGCCACAAGGTGATAAAAAAAGGAAAATTATTCACACTCTTTCATTCAAAAGGCATGCATTTACTCGATGAATATTAACAAATGGCCCACTTCCATTCGTGCCGACAAACCTAATTTGTATGCTAACAGCCTACAATGTTATAGGATAGGGGATGTATTTACTATGAATAAGAGTATATAGACAGGTAAGAAATTAATGCGTATTAAAAAAATTAATGATTTAAGTAATCCGTTTTTGAGAATAAAAATACTTGTAAAGAAAAACAGCTGTTAAATCAAAGGCGGCCATGTTGACTACCTACGCCCTAACGGATAGCAAAGTTACTACATTTTCCACTAACACTTAATATTGGCTAAGTGCAGTTAGACCTTGTTAACTGTCCATTCTTATAAGTTTACGTTATTATTGTTCTTGATCTAACAGGACTTAACAGAACACGCAAAGATCGTCAATACTCCTACTATTTCAAAAGACTTACACAGTTAACTATAAATTCTTTGACCCGGCGCTCATCACTGTAAGGTAAAGGTTCGGGTTCGAATCCAGTGACCCTGGATTCGAACCCGACATACTTACAACTGGTCTTTTTTTCAAAAACACCGGCACTGTGAAGGTTTATATGACCTCTGCAGTTGTGAACCCTCATAATATATATATATATATATATATATATATATATATTTGGCTTATTAAATAGGACAAGATCTACTACCCATTCATTGTACATTACAATCGGATCAATCTAGTTGAATGATTTTTATGAATATTCCCCCATATAATTCCAAAAATTTAATATTTATTATAAACAAATATGTAAAAATATTCTTTTGAATATCAATACTACAATTTCAGAGCATTGGAAATATTTATGATAATTCTTGTTGCTTTCACAAGAACAAGCAAACGGATGATGGGTGTTTTCTTCCTAGTAAAACTTCTGAACAAGTATTTAAGTAGGGCTGTGGGGTGTTCCGAAGAGAGGATTTTCCAAACTAAGCCTAATGTTTCGAAGGGAAACACTCTCTCGCCAAACAAATTTTATTTTTTCTTTGTTAAAACTTTTAATATAGGTTTAATGTAAATAAGTAAAAATGACCGTGTACAAACTTTTAACAGACTTGCAAATAACAATACAGAAAAACGTTCAGTTGAATGGACAAGAATATGGACCCGATCTCAATAAATCACCTGTCGATAGAAGAATACAGTTTCCTTCATAATCGCTTACATGAGGAGGATTCCCAAAGCGATCGGGAATCTGGATATGGGTTTTTATGTCCCTATTAGGAAGTTAGAACGGAAAATAGGAATGCTGGACGGGACATCAATTTTTACTTGTTAGATTCAAGCAACAAAGCAAGATCCATGTTATGCTCGCACGATTCTTCAGAAAAATCACCGTGGCTCTTAAATTTTCATAAAGGAAATTATTTCAGGCACTACAAAAAAGTATATAAATATATATTAAATGGATAAAGGTCAACAAATAAAATCAGTTTTAATTTGGATTCCAGTTCATTGTGGAATACGTGGACTCGCTAGGCAGAGGAACGGGAGAAACACCGTTGTACATTAGATGCAGTAGGGGTGTAATGTACTGCGCCCTTTAAGAGTTATTGTATCCCCCGTTCTCTGCTTAAAGCAAACCGGAAAGACCTATTTCCTCCAAGAAGTTGATTAATAGGCCCGTATTTAGTGGTTGAATTTCTCACATGGTGACATTTTACTTCCCAAAGAATTTACTCCTGTGGACGACCGCAGTTCATTAGTACATGTGTTGATGTCTCCTTTTCCCGTTTGCAAAATCTGCATGTGCCGTCTTGGATTATTCGAATCTTCTTTTAATTTCCATTTAACTTGCTATGTCCTGTTAAGAATTCTATTAGGTTTCGCAATTTATTCCTACTTCTTTGACACATTCTGAAATTTCTTTTCTTCCGAATTTGGTTACGAGATTTTTGGATTGCTTGTTTTTAGTGAGTAAATTTCATTGTTCCTCCATTGTTTTTTTGTCTGAGATAATCATGATAGTGTCGGTTCCTATACGACAGAAGGGTTCAGCTCTTGTCAGCGGTGTAGTAGTTCCTCGCCTTTCAAGGGTGTGCGCTTTCTCGTTGCCTTCTACCCCTGCTCTGGGACACACGATGGGCTTAAATATTAAGATTTAAAGTTCAGCACCATCCTTGAATTTATTACGCGTCTCATTTTGAGAGGCGCAGTGAACGCTTCCACGCTCACTTCTATCGCTCCTCCCACCAAAAGTTAATGAATCTCCTCGTATCCTCTGAACAATCTAAACTGCAGGGGTCTAATGAAAAATGCATGCAAAAAAATGTATGATTATACAAACATATTTTGTTGATTCAAAAGTACAGGTTATCAAATAACAAAAATTTAAAAAAAAGAAGAAATGCGACACTTACAAGTTTGAAAATAAAAGTAAATATTGTTAGCAAAGGGTATTTTTTAACATAAAAAAGGACAAAAAATAATGTTTTCCTTTCAGTCACTCTCTTTCACCGAAACACGAAAAAGTACAAATTTCCCTCCCCTGGAAGTCGTGCCGCGTGCTCACGTGCACGTTGGGAGTAAACGAAGATGCCAAAATTGGCACAATTGCACAGTAGACAAACACTTTGAGCCCTGAAGATGATCTCAATGAAAGATCGAAACAACGGCACGATAAAAAATGTTTTTTTCTGAAACCTACAAACACCAGACCGCATCTCACGATATCTGAATAATTACAATTTCTCATCACGTACCTTCTACGTATATTTTTTAATGTATATAGTTAATTTAATAAATGATAATATAACTAATGTGTATAAACATTCGATTCATGTTGCTCTGGCCTTTAGCTGATGCAAAGAAAAATGTTTTGGTGAATTCTTCTCCTTCGCCTTTCAAATCAACATAGTTAAATATTTTTAATAAAATGTATTAATTTCTGACCACGTTTAATTTCGGTTACGTTCAAATAACTACCTATGTAATTATTGTAACGATAAAATACATACATATTTTTGAAATAAACAACAATGAAATATGAGTCTCCGGTTTTTTCTCGTTGGGTATATCATAAACAAATACCTCGCCCAAATATCAATTAATTGAAAGATCGTAAATAAAATTGATAATAAAGTGCATATTTGTAATCAATCTAGAAATGTTATATTTTATAATTAATTAATTGAACGAGATGGCGAGATCGTATACATAAATCTCTAGTATATGTTATCATTGCTATGCAGTTAACGTAGATCCCTTTGAAGACCTTATCAGTTTTAACTTTTCCGGTAAATATTAATGGCCAATCTAGCTGGCTAGAAGAGGCTGAAGGAATAATTACACGGAATATTTGAGAGGGCAGAAATTCCCTCAGGCGTCCTTTTCCTCGTCCTAACGCGACGTAGCAGGGTTTTTTTTATGGTACTTTTAAAAAAAACGAAATTGGTTAAATTAAGATAAATCTTATAACTTTTAACGAGGGTGTCACAGTGATAAAAAATATCTTGGAGAAGAGTGGTAAATCAATTAACGAGGGGTTGGAGCGATGTAACTGAAATTTTTGGAATTTTACTGAACAATATAGAATAAAAGTTAGGTGAAAACAGTAAGACCTGTAATTGAAATATGATACATACATTACAAGGGCCAGGTACGTCTTAAATTAAGAAATTGCGCAGAAGGCTTTTTTTTCGCCAGATTTAATTTTAAAAAACGTACATTGAGAAGGAATGAAGAAGAAAATAGGTTAGTTCGGAAAGTAATATTTTAATAGGATCATTTCAAACAATAAGGGTTTGAAAGTTCCTTAAATGTGCTATTGCTAAATTTATGTTACCTTGGCAATTTATTTCTTAGCTCTTAGTCTGGATAATTTTTTCCCCTTTTGGGATTCGACCTGCCGGAGGTGTACTTGTATTTGAGTGTCTATGGAAATAGAATGAAGTCTATTTTTTTCAGAAATTCTATTAAGTAAAGGAACAAGGATTAGAGTAACGATGTTTTATATTCCAACAGTTAATCTTATGATTTTTCCTTCTTGAAGGTGGGATTATAGGTCATCTCAAAAGAACCGAACGTTTCGGATTTATTTTTACCCTTCCTCAGGCGAGTTAACGCAACCGTTACAAAAGTGGTCGCCAGCCATTAATGTTTTATAACAGTTTATTTTTTCCCAGTGTGGTACTTATCCAGACTAGGAACAAACGTTTTAATTAGAATGGTTAAAATAAATCCGAAACGTTGTGGATCAAAACTGGTTGTGGTTATTTTGAGAAGACCTATTATCCCACCTTCAAGAAGGCAAAATCATAAGATTGAAAGAACAATTTCATCAGAGATGATTTATTTACAAGTAGAGGTTACACACGTGGGATCAGGAACTTCATTGAAACTTTAATTTTTGAAACCACTAAAAGATTCCTTACTAAAATCTCTTTAACCATCCAATAATATACTACATAGAAAAGAATTTTTACTTATAAATATTTTACCACGGACCTATGTTGACCTAAATCTACACTGAGAGAATATATGTTGACCTTCATTACGGCACGATTTGGAGTTCAGAGTTAAAAGCAGGGAGCGCACTTTAAAAATTAAACTTTTAGAGTACAGATCCTTTATGTTGACAATTTAAATCCGAGTTGCCCTGCCCGGTTGTACCTTTCTGGCTTTTTTACAAAAGAATGCTTCTAAGTTTATTCGATACGAAGTACCATCATAATATTTTCATCGAGAGACAAAGTATTTATTTTTGTAGCATTATCATCACGCTTTGCCAGAAGGTCTTTAGATCAGCATACAAGAAAAACACGTTTTCTGGACTTTGTTTTGCTAACAACCATGAGTAACATTCTTCCCGAAGCCCGAAGTTTAAGAATTGCATTTAAATAAAGAAGATGCATTTTCAAGTTCACTAATGTTTTTACCATTCTCGACATCAGGAAATAATGGGAGGTTTTCTTCCGATATGCTTTGAAAGAAAAACCGGGCAATTTCTTTTCTGAAAATGTAATCTTACGCTAGACTGATATTTTCACAAAAGAAATCGTGAGATGCGGTCTGATGTGATGTAGGTTCCTGAAAAACATTTTCTTTATCGTCCCAACGTTTCGTCCTGGGATTAACAAACGTTGTTTACATATAACAATTAAATTTTGGATATGTAAAAATTTATATAAAAATATATTTGGTATTGTATAAATTCAATTTTCTACATTCAATATGAATCTATCGTGAACAGTCACAAAAATGTCAGTTTTCTACCACTGTTATAGAGGGGAGCAGTCCTTTCGAGTCTTTGC
>CM077109.1:4257352-4270157 GCA_039619505.1 Cimex hemipterus
CTCTCTCTCTCTCTCTCTCTCTCTCTCTCTCTCTCTCTCTCTCTCTCCCTCTCTTTTTTTTAGAGTTTTTAATACTAATCGTCGTCAACTTCATACCATTTCATTGAGGTACTCAGGAATTACTTATTTGTGTAACAGGACCTAACAGAGTTATCACGAAGTTCGTGAAGATAACAAAGGTAGAAATAAATAGATCAAAATAAATATATAGATAAAAATACAAATAATTGGAAATATTTGCATTATATCATTACGCAGATTGAACAAAGTAAGCTCAGTACAACACCCGGTTCATTTCTTCCCTTTTTACAAAGTTAAAAAATAATTTAATAATATTTGTCTACAAAAGATGGCGAAGATAGAAAAGAAAGTGAATTTATACAATTTTTTATATACACTTATCCACATCAAAAATGTAATTGTTATATGAAAACAAATTTTGATACGATAAAGAAAATGTTTTTCAGAATTCCACATCACACCAGACCGCATCTCACGATTTCTATACAAATATCGATTGACGGTCACTAATTACCACACATTGTAAATATTTCACCTATGTAAACTTGGTTGTAAATTTTATTTTCATTCAAACGGTTTAATCATTATTCCTTTCTAATAACAAAAATGTAGGGAGCCCGGAAAATGCGATCATAAAAATACCATCAGCGTGTCACAAACATACTCGTAGCTGTCTCTCTGACTTGGGAACATCTTTTAAATTGATATTTGTTATTGACGTTTGCAGATGACAACCGTATAAATATGAATTGAACTTTACCATAAGTGAAAACAAATCGGTATTTTTCACTTGTATTGCGTTCTCGCTTGCGGAATCCTTCATTCCTGCATTCTCCTTTCGGATAGCGAACTTCCCAGATTAACCCAAAACTTCCGGTTCCATCCTAGTCGTTTATTTATAACAGACTCGAGGACTGTACACAGACATGCTGTAATGATATCGGCCTGTGACTTGTCGGTTGCTGGGATGTTTGCCTGCTTTAGCGATCCGTACTACGATGGCTTCTTTCCATTACCCAGGGTATTTTCTGTCGGCCCAAATGTAACTAAGAGGCGTAACTATGTAACTAAGAGGCGAATTCTGGGATGTGGCAAAGTGATGTGTTAATCATGCCGTCAATACCAAGAGTTATATCCTTTAGACAGTCTAAGGTTTCTTCCGAGGCATCCTCCTTACTTGACAGTAGCGAGACTCGGCGGCTTGTTTCACATTTTCTATATGGATCGTCTCGTTCCGCACTCCCACTCATGTCTGAATATTTAGGGCGCTTGGGTATATTTTCCAGCCGGCCGTACGAAGATTATTATTATTGTATATAAAGAGAGCATAAAGTAATTTTTTTGTTTTCGGACTTTCTAACAAAATAATTTATATACCCAGATATTGGCTTCTATTTAAAATATGAAAATCGCTGATTTCAAGAAGAAATGAATTAAGGAATAAATTTACAGTAAACACGAAAAACATGAGAGCTTTCAGAGCAAAAATGGACGGTTATTTGACCTCGTCGTATTTTATCACGCAGATAAAAATAAGAAATGTAATAATTCCATTATAATCATGGGCTTTAATTGAACATAAACGAAGGCTGAAATATAAAATAAAATGTTTTCCTCGAAAAGTTTTGTTTTCAATTCTCAATTGTTTCTATTAAAACATGTAAATAATAACAACAACGTTTCGTGCAGATCGATGAATAAATTATAACAACCAACTATAAATTACAAATATGAAACGTTCGTTCACGTAAAATCACAGAAAACACTTTAGTAGAAATTAGGTCAACCTCAACTGTAAGCTTTAGACGTGAATTAGCAATGCAAAATATTGAAATGGCGGGACCATCTCAATAATTGGTGGAACAATAACTCATAATCTAGCAACACTCTGGCAGTGCAATACAGGGTTATTCACGATCTTTGTTTTAACTCTGTTAACTCTGCTAATTCCTGTTAGATCGAGAAAAATGATGACTTGTAACAATCGGCTAGTTGACTTTGCTATCCAACAGACCAGGACCAATGTTATGTGTTAGGTAGCAAATGTAGTCCCAATTCTATCCGTTAGGGCGTAGGTAACCAACATGGCAGTCATGAATTTTTTAGCAGTTTTTTGTTTACACGTATTTTTATTTATAAATACGCATTAAATAAAGACCAATACATTTCTTTTCTTAGTATATCCTTACACTCTCATTCCTAAAAACTACATTGCATATTCTATATAGTTTTCCGTTTTTTGTCATTAGGATACAAGTTAGGTATGTAGGCAGGAATTGAAGCCTGACATTAGTTACTTGTTTTCGATTTTATAGAAAGCATGCATTCACATATTGCAAATAAATAGTTCTGAAAAAACAGTAGAAATACTTCTGGCACCTTACCCAAAACAACTGAAGGAACCGGATCAGGTGTTTTCTGTACAAGCAATATGAGCAATCAAACTCACTAGGGAAGTACACCTCTGTCTTTCAAGCAGAAATACATGCTATCAATGCTTGTGCCCTGGAAAATCTTAAAAGAGGTTACACTGACAAAAAAATCCTCATAAGATGAGACAGCCAAGCAGCTATCAAAGCACTGGCATGTACAAGGATTACATCAAAATTAGTCAGTGGATGCATCCAAAATTTCCAAAACCTGGGAAAACACAACAAGGTAACGGTATCCTGGGTGCCAGGACACAGGGGAATTTTGGGTAATGAAGAAGCAGACAGACTGGCTAGAGGAAGATCCGCAAGACCATACATAGGCCCCGAGCCTATCCTTGGGATATCCAAAACAAACGTAGAATCCTCCATGGCAGAAAGGATCCAAATAAAACAAAGAGAAAAATGGATGAACTCTAGCAATGCTAGACACAGTAAACTCATGATAAAACAACCCTCATCAAAACTGACAAAAACACTGCTACAATTGGACAGGGCAAATCTCAGAAGAGTGGTAGGACAACTAACCGGCCACTGGCATCTGAGAAAACGTCTACAAACCATGGGCATATATAATAGTGATCCAATCTGCAGACTATGTAATGAGGAGGAGGAAACAGCCACTCATATCATCTTCGAATGCGAAGCAACGGCTCAATGGAGGTTCAATCTGACGCATAAAAGCGACTCAGAGAACCACATTGAAGCTATAACAGTCAATGACTTGATACTCCTGAGAAAAAGGATCGAGTCTATTGACTAAACCAAGGAACTAGGAAGGTACAATAAGCCAGAAGGCTGCAGTGCCTGGGGCACACAAACCCCACCTCCTAGTACCTTTGCTACCATTCCATTCTGGCACCTTACAGTTTAACACTAAAGAAAAACTGAACAAACAACAACAAGCCTTCAAGGACGGTTATAGCTTTATTTTTAGTTTGAACAATCCCCACGGGCATCATTGCGGTAAAATTAACGTATAACATGCTAAAAATAAACACGGAGCGTTCACGTATTACTGGGCAGTTCTCTATTCGAGTTAATACGAGTTAACATCTTACAAACATCGCGAATACCCTTAATATGTAATATTTTATGCATGTATATTTTTTTTCAAGGGACATTCCGAACTATTGCTTTGTAGTCTGTTAAGTAATCGATATCGTCGGTTCTAGCTTGGTCGCTTGTCTATATTAACATTTTGAAATATACTTTAAAATATAAAAGTAATAAACATTAAAAACAAAAAAGTTAGTCCGTCCCATATTACGCAAATTTTGGTTTCAAAACAGGAATAAAAATAATAAAGTAAATAGTAATAATATCGAGTGCTCCACAAGCCCGTCAAACAATTTAGATTAGTGTGTGAGTGGCACTTGTAAATACCGTTTGAGAGTATTTATTAGTGTGAAAGACAGGGGCTGCAAGATCCCGATAATCATCCAACCTCCAATTTAGTTGTAGTATAGGTTAGTAAATTAGTATGAATGTGAATAAAAATGTGTAACTATTATATCTATGAATTTTAATTTATCACGTGTGGGAGGGTGGACAGACACAGAAAGAATATACTCATAAGATAGATAAGAAGGCAAATGCGCGAAGATTGTGGGGCGCCGGCGATGACCCTGGTCGTTAGAAAAAAAAAATAAATAAAGACATATTTTTCAACCTTTAGTTTATGTACTGGAAACAAATATATTGTTTTATTAGTTTTTAAACAAGAATTTATTAGTTTAAACAGTTTTTTTTCCCTATAACTTTAGGAAGTTTGGCATTTTCTTTATTAGCCCTAATGACTGTGGAAGTTTGTCAAAGTCGCGAACAATGAGAAAGGTAAAAGTAAAACAAATTACAGGAAAGGCATGTAAAAGAGACAGTGGCAACCTGTATTAAAAGAAGAATAGTCGAGAAGAAAGAGTCATAAATCCTAATCCCATTTCATTTTTTATGATGAAAACGGTTTGGCTAGAGCGTGTTGTGTTTCTTCGCTGATACTATTTTGGTTTATATTGCGATAATAAACGTTTTGTCGGCTGGTATGTTATTTCATTCAAATAATCCAAATTTTATACTTAAAATCATGAATGAACATATGTATGAAAAATGAAAGAACATACAAGAAATTTAGAAAAACAGAAATACGACAGATCCCACACACAAAAAAATTCATAAATGGATTGATTCAATAACTCGATACTATAAGAGTTATACCACAAACATATAAACTCAATACGAGATTAGTCTGAGTTCCAGATTTACGTCGACCCGCTGCAGTAGGAAATAACTGAAAACTGCTATTTTGAAGAATGATTGTTCCTGATTTGTATTGTATTTTTCAACTCAACATTTCCATGATTTCTTTGGCAAAGACCGTTTACAACAAGAAAAATACAGAAATTCCGTGAGTGTTTACGAAATTGGTATGTGGCGAGTTTTTTTTGCCTGGTGCTCTACATTCAACGAAAATATTTTCCCATTGGGGAGGGCGACTAATCTCTCAAGTCAAATCCAATCGACCTAGTTGGACGAATTTATAGGCAATGCCACACAAATGTGCAATCACTACTGAGTTTTTTGTATGAAATTGTTTATTAGAGGTAATGAAGTATTACGATGTATAAACTGTAAAATGTTTAAAACAATGTTGTTTTTGTTCTTCGTCTAACTCCAGAAAATTGTTCTAATTGTATAATTCTGTCCGTTGGGTTCCAAATGCTAGGGGTCATCAAGATGGATGAAAAAAATGACTGTTCTGTAGTTGAGGGTTTTGGCATGCTTATAGTACTTCTTAGAGGAAGGCATAGACATAGGCCTATGCCTATGTCTATGCCTTCCTCTAAGAATTATCCATACCTCTCTGGACATCTAAGACACTTTTTAATTCAGGAAGCCCAGAATTTCCTGGAAATTTTCCTACAATGAACTCCTTGTGTATTATAGTATTACAGCGTAGTACTAGTTTTTTTGTCCGAAAAACTTTCAGAATTTTGTTATGTAAACAATAAATATTCATCCCGTTCAAGTTGCGTAGTGTGAAGGGGTTTTTCCTGTTAGTAGGATGGATGAACGTGCGACAACTGTTCGATCGTTGGGTCATCACACATTACAATATATTTTCATTCTGTCATAAAGTAAAATTATTAAAGTGGTAATAATTTTATTTTATAATGGAATGAAAATATATTAGGTTTCGTGGTCCGCTGATCAAATAAATACTTTTCAATTAATTAATCTTTAATTATGGTTTTGGTTGATAAAAATTCAAAGCCACAAACGGTATTCCAACTCACGATTTTCGGCTAGATATGCCGCTGTTTTACCACTTGAGCTCCTTGTGACCTCCATCCACTCGGCACTTCCCATCTCAATCTCCCTTTCGAATTTTCCCTCCGTTGAGCCATTTTTCCAATGTCCTGTAATCGGGATTCGATTATCGGCGTCTTTATTGAAATTATTCTTCGTTTTACTTGTTAAATCCATTATGTTTAGTGGTTTATTGACCACGTTATTTCTTTCAAGTAAATACTCCTCGGTAGTATAGTGGTCAGTATCCCTGCCTGTCAAGCGGGAGACCGGGGTTCGATTCCCCGCCGGGAGGTTAATTTTTGAGGTCACGATAGCTCAGGTGGTAGAGTAGTGGCGTTTCTAGTCAATCAATTGTTCTTTTTATGTAACGTTTTGAGATAAAATGCCAGTGTCAAAAGTGGATTCGAACCAGCGACCTGCGGTAAATATACCTCTACTTGAGCTCTCGTGACCTCCATCCACCCGGACACTAACTTCCCATCTCAACCTCCCTGTTGACGCACAAGAAGCTTTCAATTTTGTTGTTTTCGGCTGCCCAAGGTTCGTCTCGGGAGGCCCAGTTTAACTCGCTGAGGCCCCATTATTTTTATTTTGGCAAACGATAACGCCGGGTAAGTTAGTCTCTGGCTTGCCGGGGTCAGCACAAGACGCACCGTTTACTGTATAGATTATCAACAGAATATCCATTTTCTTTGAGCATTCACCGTTGATTTCTTCGATTTAACACCATGTCGTCACATCACCAAGCTTACGGACTACGTCAATTGTATCGTCATCCAGCTCAGGCACCTTCGTTGACGTGAAACCCAGCAGCAACCTCAATCTGAACACCGCTTCTTTCGATCGGTTCCGAGTCAATTAAGATCCACCCTTCCCCCTTTGGAATTTTCCCTCCGTTTTGCCATTTTTCAAATGTCCTGTAATCAGGATTCGATTGTCGGCATCTTTATTAAAATTATACTTCGTTTTAGTTATTAAATCCATTATGTTTAGTAGTTTATTGACTATGTTACTTCTTTCAGTAAGTTTTTTTTATGCAAGGTTTTGGTTGAGATAAAATGTGGGATTCACCCCCAACTTTGGAATTTTCTATCCTTTTTGCCATTTTTCAAATTTCTTACAATCTATTTGATTCTCGACGAAAAAACGTCCAAGGAAAGCTTCAGTAAAGTAAAGTTTTGCTTTTTACATTTATTAGGTTTCGTGGTCCGCTTGACCAATTAAATTTCTTTCAATTAATTAAGCTCTATGTAAGATTTTGGTTGAGATAAAAAGTTAGTGTCCGAGTGGATCATTATCACAATTGCTCAAGTAGAAAGCGCCGATTAACCGATGGTCATGGGTTCGAATCTCGCTTGTGGCTGACTTTTTTTACCTAAACCTAAACCTTAACAAACGATTAATTAATTGAAATTTATTACTAATTAAAGTTCAATGAATTAAGTCAGGTTTCGAATTCGGATCTGCTAGCGTTGCAAATTCGAGTCGGCCGACCTAAAACATAATCACTAGGATTTCTTTTTTCTGATCCGCTAATTCTTCTCAATATCATCATCAGCGGTCTTGAGACTTTTTGATTGAAGACTGTCATGTGTTATATATTTTAAATGGTATAAATAAAATGTAATAAAAGAAAACGGTATTTTATTATTTATTGCAGTCTAAATCATCGCTTTTGACATCATCGCGTTTACTTTATGAGTAGAACGTTCTCATTTTCAAATCCCCATAACACTAAATCAATAGTTGCGCGATCTTATAAATCAGTAAAGGTACCTAACTTACTGGATATTATCAACTCTTCATTATTACAAACTTAATGGGAGTTTGTAGTTAAGTTGTTAAGTCCCTACGTTTGTTATCCTAGCGATTGTACTAGTGTCATCAACAACTAAATAATTAATCATTATGACATTTATGAATCAAGATTTTGCAATTAGATATGAGAGATAAAATTCAAGATATGCAAATTTTCTTTCAATATTGAAACTAATGTGTAGAGATTAGTGACGGTTAATAGATACTTATTCAGATATCGTGAGATGCGGTCTGGTGTGATGTAGGTGTCAGAAAAATCGGGCCCTCTGAACACGACACGCAAGAATGGCACAGAAGATAAACACTTTGAGCCCTGAAGTTGATCTCAATAAAAGATCGAAACGTTGGCACGATAAAGAAAATGTTTTTCTGACACCTACATCACACTAGACCGCATCTCAAGATATCTGAATAATTGAAACTAATTATACTTGTTAATTTTCTCCGTTTTATCTAACAAAGCATTAATTTAGCATAAATTCATTTAACTGTTTTTGTAAATATTTTATTTACTTTAAATAAATTTGAGAAAATTACTTTTTGGCAACAAAATGCGTAAATGCCATAATCAATTTACGTAATATTAACAAATCTTTATGTAAGGTATTGGTGTAAATGAATAAGACTGTGTCTCGAGCGGGATTCGAACCCACGACCTTAGGCAAAATACGCCCTTGCTCTACCAGTTGGGCTATCGTGACTTCGATCCACACGGAAATGTGGAAATGTGACACTGAATTTTTCATTTCAACATTACATAAAGATTAATCAATTGAAATAAGTTAGTTGGTCAATCGGACCACCAAATATAATGGTGGCAATGTTAATAGTTTAAATGTTTTATTCTTAATCGGAAAATACAAACGCACTCAGTGTACATTATAAAAGCTAATCTCATTTCAAATTTTTGCAGGCTCCTTAATGATAATGAACACTTTACAACAGCCAGAGGCTCCTACTAAAAAGTTCTTAGGTTTTATGTGCAATAACGTCCCGAAACTTTCTTCGCCAATATGACGGTGAAATCCCATAAATCCTGACATATTCTCGATCCTTCTCGCCTTTCGTTCAAGGCCGGGGTTGACGAAGTGGATAAGTTTTTCATCCGTCCCATGGGAGGAATTTAGATAAAGCAAGTCACAAAAATTGATTGTCCTTCCTAAATGAGTTTTTGTAAAATGTCATGTAATGAAAATAAGTCTTATCGCCATTAAAATAACAGAATAAAAAATGTTTTAACTCTACTGTTATAATAGCTAACCATTATTTTATTCTATCAAAGATAAAAATCGATTCGTATTTTGTTGTTTATTTGTAGCAATATGCATTTTTAATATTATATTAATTACAACATACTTATTTTAATCTAAACTAAATGAATATTCATGATTTTTAATAAAAAATTATTTGTGATCGTTTGAAAAAAAAAAATCATCCAACACCGATAATTCATATAGTAATAGATTAAAATTTTTTCTAAAATTTATTACCTGGTTTATTTCTTAATAACGCGTTTTACCTCCTCCGGCTTCGTAGAAAGCAGTAAATCTCCGATGCGTGGAGTAAATAAGCGATCGGATTTAGCCTTGTGACATAGAATCCCATTCTTCATCAAGAGCGTTTTGTAGCTATTCAGCGCTTGCTGGAGGCGACAGACGATGTTTAACACGACTGTTTATCATAACCAGTAAGTGTTCTATGTCATCCATGACCGGAGATGGTGCTAGCAAATTCATTGTGGTTATCCCTACATCCTCCAAGGGTGACAACTCGAGCTACGTGCCGTGGAGCGTTAATAACACAAAAGGTACACAATAACTGTACCGAATACAACTTTTGGGGGCCGCGGTAGCCGAGTAGTTAGCGTGAAAGACTCTGGGATAGTAGACCCCGTGGTCGCGGGTTCGATTCCCGCCGTCGCCCATGGCCATTTTTTCACGATACACTTCCCCGAAAAATCGAATTACGGAATTAATATATACAGCAGTCTGGCTAGATATGCTTAGTTCATGAGGCCATTAAAAAAAACTATAATCAGTATGATATGAATGGTGATTTCACTCCATACCAAATCTGAATTCTTTAAAATAATCTAACTCATGTATGGCACATGAAGTATTTCATTGTTCCTTTCGTCTTCTTCACGTACAGTCCCGTTCATCTGAATGTCACGAACCAACCTCGTAATCATCTTTTTGACCCCCCCCCCCAATTGTTCATGTGCCGAAGATTATCTGCTGTAGGATAGAAGCTTATTCACACAAAGCTTTCTGATGGTAGTTGAGGAGATCTAGGTCAGTGAAAAAAATCTATAACGCAGACTTCATTTAAAAAAAAACTTCCATTCTAACTCAATTTACGACAAATCGCATGATCTACATTGGCTCACAACTTGACCAATCTGAAACCTGCACCCTTTCTTAAGTTGCCGGTCTTAAAGAAAATCTGAGAAATATAATAATAATTTTTATGGACGTTTAAAGCTTCCGCAAATTAGACGTGCATCCATATGGACTACGGGACAATAAAGAAATCAATTTTTAAAGCGGGTAACACACTTCCACTATGCGACGCTACTCCAAAAGTACAGTGCACATCTGCTCGATACCGCGCCACGCTAGGCTACTCAAGCTCTGCGATCCCCACTGTCCAGATTTTCGTCGTGTAGCATCGGGTAGCGTCGCATAGGGTGGCAGTGAAGACAAATGAACTAGACGGTCATTTAAACTGCAAAAAAAAATTATCGTCGTTACATTACTTACGTCATAATCATTTTAACAAAAACAAAATTAACCGAGGTCAAAAATCCATTAGTTTTTATTTAGAAAAAAAAAATTAATGGTTTGCTAGAAAATAATACACAACAACGCCACTTTTTGATTAAAGGAATGTACCTAGAAATTTATTTCACTTCTTTATGCATAAAATTAAACGAAGTGTTTATTTCATTGTTTTACTCATCAAATTACACCATTTTCATCGACACTCATTCTTTTAAATTTAGTTTATTTGAAATTATGTATATGTAAATTTGTCGTTATATTATTAATTACCCAATCCTGATTTTATTACAGAATTATATTAAACAAGATCGAAAATACATGAGTGTTATAAACATTATTTAATTATGATGGTTGGACATCAAATTTTTCAAAACACCGGAATAACTTTAATTAAAACTATTAAATTTAACTAACAATTTATTTAATGGTTGTGCTCATAAAAATTTAACTAACATTTTATTACGTAGTTTTGCTCAAAATAATGCATTAAAAACAAAAGAGGTTGCGATTGTGACACTGATTTGTCATACACGCTGTGTGATTGTACGTGGCGTGCGCTTGACGTCGCGTAGAAGTGCTCACTCTACCAAAACGTGACGAAGAGTCGGGCAGCCTCGGGTAGCGTCGGATAGCGTTGCATCGGGTCTGTTCCCCGCTTAATCTTTTTCAGCCATTCCAATCTTAAAGGAATAGTAAATCCCCACTTCTATAAAAGGAATCATATAGGGCGTGCCCTTTTGTCCTAGATATTGTCGAATGCTTATAAAAATATGTATAAAATTGGTTTAACCAGTAATAACTATGGTGATAATCGTTATATAAATCTGATAAAGGGAACGAGAAAACATGTTTACCCTATGACTGCTGAACTAATGCTGCATTGCAACATACACATATCGATCTTTTGACAGAACTAGCATTACAGTTGGTGGTGATTCATACTTGTGTCTCTCTGGTGAGAAATATTCTGTACTGGCTAATGTGAATGTTTTCCGAACGTACCACATAGAAGACGAAAAACATGTCAAAAATAATCCGATTTCATTGGTAGATTTACTGTCATTAAATTGGTATATATTTTTCTATCAACAAGGACAAAAATTAGTTTGCCGTAAACATAGTACAACCAAACGTTTTTAAAAGGTCGTTGAACTACTTCTCTAGAACTACTAACTAGAAAACAGAAATGAGTCGGAGAAGAAAGGGCGTAAAAAAACATAAAAAGGACGGCGGTAATATGAAAAAGGGAAAGAAGTGGTTTCTGCGGAAATGGGATGCTGAATGAGTCTGAATTTCCATTCTCTATTATAAATGATTTCCTTGGTAAATCGAAAAGTCTGCGGGTGGGAGTTTTACAAAAGAACATTTGATGTTAGCATCAACTAAAATAAATTATTTAATGACAAGTGAAAATTATTACACAAAGTTTTCAGTATTTACCTTGTAAGAACAAAAAGAGAGCTAGCTCTTACTACTCTCAAGTACAGAAAGTCCGAGTGACAACCAATTGGAGCAATTTACTTTAAATTACTTCATATTTTGCCATCTGTTAAAGGAAAACGAAAACCGAGAATAAAAATAAACAATTTTGCACCTTACATTTTCTTTTGTGTCTGCGATGGGATTACCTTGTTTAGGCGTTCCCTTCTGTTTCTCTTTAAATTTCTGAGTACAACCATGTAATAAATTGTTTTAAATTAAATTCTGTATTTGTTGTGGTCCGCTTGTCCATTGAAATGGAATGGTGGCAAGGGTACTAGGAAGTGGGGTTTGTGTGCCCCAGGCACTGCAGCCTTCCGGCTTATTGTACCTTCCTAGTTCCTTGGTTTAGTCAATAGACTCGATCCTTTTTCTCAGAAGTATCAAGTCATTGACTGTTATTGCTTCAATGTGGTTCTCTGAGTCGCTTTTGCGCGTCAGATTGAACCTCCATTGAGCCGTTGCTTCGCATTCGAAGATGATATGATTGGCTGTTTCCTCCTCCTCATTACATAGTCTGCAAATGGGATCACTATTATATATGCCCATGTTTTGTAGACGTTTTCTCAGATGCCAGTGGCCGGTTAGTAGTCCTACCACTCCTCTGAGATTTGCCCTCTCCAGTTGTAGCAGTGTTTTTGCCAGTTTTGGTGAGGGTTGTTTTATCATGAGTTTAGTGTGTCTAGCACTGCTAGAGTTTATCCATTTTTCTCTTTGGTTTATTTGGATCCATTCTGCGATGTAGGATTCTATGTTCGTTTTTGATATCCCAAGGATAGGCTCGGGACCTATGTAAGGTCTTGCGGATCCTCCTCTGGCCAGTCTGTCTGCTTACCCAAAATTCCCCTATGCCCTGGCACCCAGGATACCGTTACCTTGTTGTGTTTTCCCAGGTTTTGGAAATTTTGGATGTATTCATTGACTAATTTTGATGTAATCCTTGTACATGCCAGTGCTTTGATAGCT
>CM077109.1:4374025-4397061 GCA_039619505.1 Cimex hemipterus
GTATACTAACCTTAATATTATTAAATTATTATAAAACTAATAACAATTAAAATAATTAATTATATTATTTGGACGTTTAATATTTTTTATATCCTTAATTTTATTAACTATAAACTATTAACTATAAATAAAATAACTATTTAAAATGGGAGGTAGATCAAAATCTATTATATTATTAATGCATTTATCTCTATGTTCAATTTTGCATTTTTCAATTTCAAATTGCTCTAACCAATCTAGTTCTTTCCCTTTGTTCAAAGTATGTAATATTCAACACGACTTGGCACAATTGCACAGAAGACAAACACTTTGAGGCCTGAAGATGATCTCAATAAAAGATCGAAATGTTAGCACGATAAATAAAATGTTTTTCTGGTACCTACATCACACCAGACTGCATCTCACGATATCTGAATAACTATGTAACACTGTTGTATTTAAATTTGCATGGAAATTATGTTTTGTTTCTTCCAGTTGGTCTTTAAATTCCGAAAATTTGTTCGATTTTGGCAAGTGTTCTTTTACTCTCGTTTTTATTTGTATTGTATTGTTTATTTTGTATTGTCTATTGCTTTGTCCTGTATATTTAATATCGCAATCATTTTTGAGAGGATGGTTGTAAGTGAACACTTTTTTCTAAAAGCTATCTAAAACATTCTTGTTTAAACATTTTACTAACTTTTCCAAAAATTCACCATTATAAAGCAAACAACGGAAACCTTATGATTCGTGTATGGTGAGATGACGTTCATTCTTTTAAAGTCACTTTTTTAATTCTTTTAACTAACCACCAATCAAGAAATGTTTCGTGATTATGTTTTAGTAGGTTCTACTTATTTTTTATAGTTAGCAGATGCTAATGGCAGTTTTAACATAGGCCTATGAGTCAAATGAAACCGGCAATCTTTTTGGGACCCTCGTGGGAAGAATCCGCCTGTATCATCCTTTATTATATTTACTTGTGTTATAATTCCCGTTAACCTGATGATGAGCGAAGTGCTCGAAATCCGGATTGTTGAAAAACAACTTACTCTCATTTGGCACTACCTTTTTAAAAGGAGTAAAATCATTGATATCAAACATTCAATTTATCATTTATATATATATATCCATGGTAATATGTTAAATAATACGTTTTTTTATCCCCCTGGGCAACGGCGGGTTATACAGCTGGTATAATATAACAGATGAATGAAATCATTGCTACCTCTTTGCTATCTCAAGGATGAACTTATTTGGGGAGATGATGAAGTTTTATTTTCAACAAAATCTGTTTGTATAAGTTTCAATATCATTCACATATGGCACAAATGTAGGTAAAAGGGTAGTAATTATTCAATTTCATGTTCTATTTAATTTATACTTAGTACTTAAATTAACACAAACTGACAAAAAACGATAAATCAAGGTTGATCGATTCCCAAAGGATATCGGCCTTGACAAGTGGAAGATTAAAATCTTACCTCTGACGTTTACAAACTTTTACTTTCGTTTGATGGAATTATTCTCCAAGAGCAGAGTTTCCCCATATTTTTACTGTGACAGCCTGGTAGCACGTAGCTGGATTGACAGGATCATTGATGTAAAGGCAAGCCGGCCAATAAATCTTCCGATAATAGTAAACGTGCCGAAAGGAAAAGGACTCAGATTGCGGGGATTTTCTTGAAAACAATAAATACACGTCGTTCAATGTCTTCATCCTTCATTTGTTGGAAACAAACAATGGTGATAAATTGGAAGAGTCAATTATTACAGGGTTGGTTGTCTTGAAACTTTGCATGCGTTCATTTGCAGGGTGTTTTAATTTAGTTCTCTACTAATTAAGTATACTTCTCATGGTTCAGTATGAGAGTGCAAACATAAACTGAAATTTAAATCTAATTCCATTTTCTGTATAGGTTGTAAACATTTCACATCATATATTTTGTAAATATTTATTTGGAGATGGTGAAATACGGTCTGGCGGAACAAATTTTTCAAATGTAGAAAAAATTAAAAAAGGAACATTAAATTTTTTTTCACATCCTACATGTATTTGTAAAATTTGAACAATGTTTATAAATCCTAGACCCTGAAGATGATCTCAATAAGGATCAAAACGTTGGCACGATAAATAAAATGCATCTCACGATCTCCTAACAATCATTGGCTAACAATAACCCTAAACAGCACACATTTTGTGTATATATATAGTATTTCTTTTTTTAAATATAATTAGTATAAGATACATTCAATTATTAATTATTATCCAATTATTTTAAGCAGATACATTTCCGATTCACAAATTGTAATTGATTGAAAGAACTTGGAGCAGCTTGAATTTTAAGGGTTGAATTTTGTCCATTTTCATTAAATGAGGGATATTGATGGATACCATCTGGAGAAAAAGTTATTTCATGTATTACAGATAAATCTAGAATTCTGAGAGTGAGGGATTACCCTCAATTCAGTTGGGTCGCCATTTCTTGCATATTTATTGCTTCTCCTGGGCCGGATTGTAGTTTATTGCACCTCATTTATTTTTCCATTTTAACTTTGCACAACTTCACCAATTATGCCAATATCTATCAAGTAGACGGAGATCCGATTCGATGAGTGTGCGATCGAGGTTGGGGAGCTGTGTGATGAAATTAAAGAATCTACAGATTTGGGTTTCTAAATCAAGAAAGACCTTAGAAGTTTGGATGAAAGCTCGATTTTTGTATGGAAAAGAGTTTGTGAAGAAGGAAATACCTTGTGTTTTTTGCAATTCAACAAAAAAAATTATCTGATTAATAGCCGCGAGTTCAATCACAACAGACATATCCCGGAAGTCTTCCTGTAGTTATCAAAAACCTCTTTCTAAAATTAATTAGACCTTTATAAATTTAACTTATGTTCCTACTATCTGTTTGAACGTTACACATTATTATTTTCCATTTTATAATTGGAGAACTCTTTTAACCTTATTCTGCGCAATTGTAACTCTAGGTCAAATATTACAACATTCGAAAAGTCAAATTTATGGCAATTTGATGTTGAATGTTTCACAGTCCGATACTAATTTTTGATTTATTGCCACAATCAGAAATAAGAATGTAAATTAGATTTTTTATTCACTGTTCGGCCAATGTATTTGATTGGATATTCACTAGACGAGAACCTATGTACAACATTCCATAAATTGAGAATTTCTACTACACTTTTCCTTGTGTTTAGCATGTAAAGAGATTATTTCATTCTTCTATTTGTAACAACAATGATATCGGGTACGTATTTCTTTATTAAATAAGTTAATTTGTGCGAAATCACTGGGGCGTACGTTATACGCTGCAATGTGGAATCATTTTTCATTCTACTATCGTTTTTTCACCTTTTATTAACTTTCTTGGATTAAATCTAACAATCTATGGGCCAATATCTTTGGGTAGTTGTTATTTTTAAAAATTCTGAATGATTGCTCTTTAAATTCACTGAGGAGGCATGTGCTGCTTGGTGACAAAACACATGATTTATTTTTACGAAGAAGCAGAAAAGTCCTTAATTAACTTTCTTAAAGACTGTGGTTTTTAATTTCGATCGAAACCTTACATAAAAAAGATTAATTATTTGAAATAAGTAATTTGGTCAATAGACCGCTAGTAGGATTATTCTTTAGTTTTTTTAGTTATTCTTTAAATTTATTAATTATTCAAATATCGTGAGATGCCAGTTTGGCACTCTCAACAGACACGCAATATACATAGAAGACAAACACTCTGAGCACTGAAGATGATCCAATAAAAGATCAAAACGTTGGCACTATAAAGAGAATGTTTTTCTGAAACCTACATCACACCAGACCGCATTTCACGATATCCGAATTATTATCTATTAACTCGGTCACTAATCTCAACACATTCTAATTTATTGTATGTAAATACTCGAAATTAATCCCACATCATTGGTCCACCATTTTAACACATAAAACTGCTTTGATTTGAAAAATATAACTACTAAACAGTGAACAAACAAATCCAATCGAAATTTTTTAGAAATGATTTTCATTTACACAGACACAAATAACATTAATTGTACAATTAAATTTACTAATTTCGTGGTCCACCTCACCAAATAATGCATTGCAATTAATTAAGGTTTTCAGTTGAGATGAAAAAATCAATGGCACGACCGGGATTCGAACCCACAATCTAGATAAACCGCTGCTCTACCGCTTGAGCTCTTGCACCTTTTGAATTTTTCCTCGTTTTTGCCATTTTCGATCTCAACTAAAAACCTTAGTTAATTCAAATCTAGACACATCAAACTCAGCCGAAGCTAGGGCCAATATCATAAAATAGATAAATTTTTAAATTTTAATTTTTATGATTTCCTTTGTAGTTTGTATATCGTACATAATTAACTAATTTTTATCATTAACTCTATCCTTTCACCCTGAATCGACTTCCTTTAAGTCCAAAAAAAAATTTCCAAGCCGTACCACCTTCCCCACCTTGTTCCAATCTTAGGAAAATAGGACAATACAAATTTACATCTCAAAACAAGTTCACCCCGCGTACAGTAAACAGACGCGACAGTACAATGATATCTTAGAATAAACTTTAAATTAGTTTTATTATTTTCATTTTTATTGTATAATTTATAAAGTCCAATGTTTATAATTAATGTAGGACTGGAAGAAAACCAGAATAGACGTCCTAACGTCCGGAAAAAATGAAAAAGGATATTGAAATACACCTAACCTGTCCGCTACCAGCTACTTGAAGCGTTTAGTGACCACCGATCGCTAAACAAAACATAAAATACATTTAATTGGAATATTAATTTTCCTCCGTTGAAAATAATGTAAATTGGAAACTAATTATTTTTCTTCCTCTTCTTTTCCAGGATACTGTGGACACTGAGGAGAGGGCCGAGTCGAAATTCGGCTAATTGGGATACCAATGAAAAGAGTCCAATCAGAGGCAGCTACAGTATTCAATTACACCATACTCACTCCTTCTTCGACCCACTTCCCTTTTCCCATAACATTTGCTTTTAAAAGAATGAAACATTTAATACACTTTACACTATATCACAATTCAGAAAAACTAATTCCTAAAACATTTTTTAAAAATCAACATGTAACAATATTTTAGCCTTATACCTTAACAATAATCAACAACACTCAAATAACAATATTTTGCTTTTAGCAAGTTGACAAATGGTATTTTTCAAGTTTTACTCTTATAGTCATATTCTAGTAATATGGTAGGTAACTAGAGGTGTTCAAGATGTTGGTTAGATTAACTCAAATATAGGAATATCCAGCAAGATCGTGAACGTTTTCTTTGTTAAGCATGTTAAATGTCAATTTTTCCGCAATGCTAGAACCAAAAATAACGTTATAACAGTCCTTCAACGCTTGTTGTTATTTGTTTTGTTTTCTTTTTCAGTAAATTGTAAGATGCCAGAAGTGAATAAAAAAATTTAATCAATCCTTTCATTTAAAATGATATCTTTTTACACAAAATGTACTACATATGACCATTGTCAATTTGTGCCGACATACCTAACTTATATCCAAACGTCTAACAGCCTAAAACTTGATAGGATATAATATGTATCTATGATGAATGAGAATATAAACGACAGATCAGAAATTATCAAAACAAATGTATTGGTCTGATTTTAATTATTGAGCATTTAAGAAGAAAAATTTGTATAAACAACAAACAGCTGTTAAATTCGTGGCTGCCATGTTGGTTACTTACGCCCTAACGGTTAACAATGTAACTACACTTTCGACCTAAGATGTAACATTGTCCCTGTCCTGTTAAATTGAATAAAGTTTGCTAGCCGATTCTTACAAGTCTACTCATCATTTTTCTCTATTTATCACAACCTAACAGACTTAACAGACTTAAACAAAGATCCTATTATCTGGTTAAAATGTTATATGTTTCAATCACTTTTTTTATTGTGCAATAATATCGATCTTGGTACGGTCTGGTTGATGAATCTTAAAAATCAATTGTGACGGACACGTTTTCGACTTACTTTAAGGATAAAGCTTAATCACGCCAAAGGAATATATAATATATATATACACTACGAGAAAGATATTGAAATCGCCTATTAACATCTCAATTTGATCACTGTATAAGCTGGCTTCAATCATATTTCCAATGAGGTCTGCATCATCCATTGAATGAATAAAAATCAGCGAAGATAGTTGATACTAACTGTCAAACAATATATTTAACTGTGTGTTTCTGAATGACCTGTTTTTTCATAATTTGTTGAAGACGTGAAAAGAGATCAAACGTTTTTTCATTTTTTGCTTTCGTTTCGATCTTTTTTCGCGTCATTTTCAGTGCTGTGTGGTGCTATTCTTGTGATGTCATATTGCTTTTTTTGTAAAAGTGTTGTGGAAATATCTCATTGTTGGCTGCTCCTTACGACTTCAAGAAAACATATTTAAGATTACCTTGCTCTGACCTTAAAAAAGGTCGAAAGTTTAAACGAAATTAAATTCGTTGCTTTATCCAGACCATAACAATAGCCAGATGATTCGCAAAAATCTGCTTAGATTATGGGAAGAAATTAACTCACCGGCGTAAACCAACGAACGGGCAACGAGATTTTTTGAAAACAATCTCCAATGTCCATTCATCATAAATGAAATTCGTCCAAACACACAAAAACCATTTATTCGTATATTAAAATTTAACAAACTATTACCCATTAATTTCCTCTTAATAACAGGTATTATCTACGCTGAATTTGTAAAGAGGGTTTAATATCCTAACCACCGAACAAATAGGCGATCGTATTTCGTCTTGGGAAGCTGAATCCCATTCTTCAACACGAGTGGTTTGAATCAGTTCAGCATTTGTTGGAGGCGGCGAAAGGATTTTTCCATGCTCTAAATCTATGTAATTCATGTAAATAAAACAAGCTAGCCAATTCATTGTGGTAATGCCAACATCTTCTACGTAACGGGTGGCAACATGCATAAGGTCACGCATTATCGCAAAGTTGATAGAAATAAATGGAGCCAGACGAACAATGTAGCTTAGTGCGGTCGAGAATTATCATGCATTAACATGAGGTTCGCAATAAATGAACCGAATGGGATTTGGGCCTGTAGAAGTACTCAATGTATGTGAGTGCAGTCAAAGATCCATACTGTGTAGTAATCAGTTCGCTAGGGGCTTCGTCAATAATTCAACCCCATACCATGACTGACTAATTGAAAAGGCGGTGAATTACACATGGAAGGTAAATAATTGTTCTCCACACAAATCTGATCTCGAATCTCACCATCAGCTTATTTTTTAAGGAAAAATTCCGCCATCCTTCATGTGTCCAAGCAATATGCTGATTTTTGGATAGTTTCCTTTCCATTGGATATCTCTCCAATAGCATAGAACCTGATGCGGGTCTTTTATTCTGAAGAAGCATTCTGGTTATATTACGGACCGCTCTGAATTAACTGGTCATTAAAAATGTAAATTAACGTTTTGGTAGTGCGGTAAGAACAATAAAACGTCCATAACAATAAAAGTCGTGTTTATAAAAGGATGATATTTGTGAAAATTTAAATTGGAAGTAAAATTAGAATTGCGAGACCTCCTAGGAGGCTTCCGGCCTCTCACTGATAGGTCAGGGGGTCACTAACCTTTGTGCGTAAGCGCCTCCGACGTTGGGCTCGGGTCGGGCGCCATCGACCTCTTTGGTCATTTCGGCTCTCTTACGTTCCTTAAAACTAGTATTCTCACACTCTCTCATACAGTAAATACATACTACTATATATACAAACCCAATCACACATGCATATCCTTTGTCTGGAATCCGGGTCGGAGCGTACTCGATATTCCGCCCCGACCCGGCTTTCCGAAGCAGCGGCGGAGCCTTGAAATAATATGTTGCACCGCAGCCCAACATACTTCTATTCTACCGGAAACTAAATCAAAACTTAAATTTATAAAATAAATACCTCTCTATATACAGCCCAAAATCCCAATATCTCTTGGAAACCTAGAAAGTTTGTCCTTGAATTCGCTGCTATGCTCGAGCATCATTCACCTGGCGGTATTCCTTTTCGGTCCCTATACAGGGCGACACCCTACAACACATGCGATGCACCTATGTCGACTCGCTCCAACCAACAGGTACCCATGAGACTCACGTGTGTGGCCCATCCGCAGACGAGACAGGACAGCGCTTTCCCTTCGAGATAACCCCTTCGAGCTCCACCGGTCGACAGTCGGCTTAACGGACACCAAAGCGTCAGTCGAGTCGGACCAACGACTTTTAATTTAGTAATTTAAGTTAAATTTAAATCTATGTCTGTATGTCAAATACTCTCATTTTTCTTTCTGCTACGCTGATTATATTTATGAAAAAGATGTTATATTGTTATGACTAATGTATACATTGTGATAAAATGTTTCGTAGATTGAAATTAATTTATTTACGGGGTAACAAACAGCTGCTGTCTTCACCGTCCTTTGCACTTATTCTGTTTAATTTTTATTGGATCGATATTAATTAATCGATATATAATTCCCTTAACTAAAGCTGCATTTCGCTTCCGTACATTGTTCTCAACTTTTATCACAATACTCTCGGAAAGAATTGACTCCAACTTGTTTTCTTTAAATTATAAAATAAACCTGGAAAGAACTTACTCGGAAAGCTGTGGATCACGTAATATAACGGAGGAAATTTTAACTCACGTTCCAACTTCCAACTTTTTGACGTTAAATAGTTTCCGTTGAACAATACTATATATAAATTTATAATTATCCATAAAATACGCTTTTTATAAATATCTTAACCTGGTCATCAAATTTTTTCCCTTGTTATAAAAAAAACTTGGAATAAATGCATTTTACGGTGTGTTGGAGGATGATTATTCTGCTTATCTTCGAAGTATCCGTGGTAAATTAGCGTATAAAGTATACCTTTTTTTCATTATTCCTGAGCGTTCACACCATCTACTGTTAGAAAATATCTCTCTTTGAAAGTTTGTGCTCTATTTACTTTGTAAGTAAGAAATTATGGAATAATTAAGGAACGGTACTACGGCCATACATTTTCGGGGCAGAGCCATATTGATTAGATATACGTTGACGCTAACTTGAGGTCGCCGAAGCCTCAACAAAGTTGGACCGATATGACAAGAAAGGGGCCGTTCTTTGAATTTTCCAAGCCTAAAAATGAGACATAAAATTAACCTAGAAATACCAAATCTATATAAAGAAAAATATACCCGGAATATACATCCACGATTTGGGCTGTATAAAAGACGTCCATTGGCCAAAGCATCAGCTTGGGTATGGTTTTAAGAAAAATCATTAATATTAATTAAAAAAAAAAAAAAACGAATTAACACGGTGGACAAGTTGGCTCGATAATACAAGTAAACGACAGTGAAGATGTACAAACAGAACACCTACTAGAACAAAACAGTATCGTAACATAACAGTGCATAGTAACACTTTTCAAAAGTAAACGAAGTCTATTAATTAATTTTTATGTAATGTGTTGGTTAAGAGTCAGCGTCAGGAGCGGGATTCGAACCCACGACCGCTGCTCTACCTATAAAATCATCTATAAATATTTATAATAAATCTAAAAGCTATTTCAACCAAATCTCACATAAAGATTACACCTAATTGAAAGAGGTTATTTGCACAATCGGGCCACGAAATCTAATGGATTTAGTAAATTATTAATGCTGTGTCCAAATAGCACAATTAACCTTTGTTTCTAGTTATTATGAAAAATAAATAAATACAAGTGTTTACGTATTTATTTCACGTATAATTTGAGTCTGAGATACCATAAATCCAAAAACGCTTAATTTATACGGTAGTACATACTATAAAAAGTCTTTTTAGTGGGATAAGTTTTTGATTGAGTTACAAAAAACAAGATAAAAGTGTGATATTGTTACTATTTTCAAAGGAAAAACCGTGTAAGGGAAACTTTAAAACTAGGAAAGGCAGGAAGAGTTTAAACAATATTTCTGTCACATTGAAATTTTTGTGAATGATAATGCTCCTTTGCTTTTTGAATAAACCATGACGGGATTAAATTTACACGCGCTAAAAGAAAACCTGGCCCAATTTTCTTTTTCCCTTACTTACAGTCAAGAGATCAAAGTGATTACGACCAGGAGCTGGTTGGGGGAGGCTTCCGTTTCGGGTACTCAGAAAAAGGATTTTGTAATAACTGTAAATTAAAAAATTATAGAATATTATTAATCAAAATAAGTTAATTTTGCAAGGTAATAAAATCCTTGTTTTTCGTCTAACCGCGCACTGTTTTTTTTTTTCGTTTATCGTTCATATACACAAATCTGAAAGTGAAGAGCAAATGTTGAACTTGCAATTTAATCCTTAAGACAAACGGAAAAATTGAAATTAGGTTCAACATCCCCCCCGCGAAACGGAAGGAGAGATGTAACACGTTGAACTGACCGCGATTTGATACACTTTTTTGTCAATTCGTTCAAACATATTTTGATTTCACGACAGTTTCAGTGCAGACCTGTCCGTTCCGTTTTCCGTCTGGTGATGACTTTGATGGAGTAAATAAGTTGGTTTGTTAATAAAGCAGAGTACAAATATAATTATTCCGAAATCGTGAGATGCGGTCGGGTGTGATGTAGCATTCAGAAAAACATTTTCTTTATCGTGACAACGTTTCGATCTTTATTGAGATCATCTTCAGGGCTCAAAGAGTTTATCTTCTGCGTAATTTTGCCATTCTTGCGTATCGTTGAGAGTGTAATTATAAATATTATAAAGTCATTTCACCTAGCAAACCGTAAATTATTTAGTGTTAGAATAAATTGTTGCTTAAAATTTGTGTTTTTATTAAATGATATATTTTTTAAAGTTTTAATTCAAACCATCATCATTTTTCCCCTTCTTTATTAAATTAATTATTCAAATATCGTGAGATGCGGTCTGGTGTGATGTAGGTATCAGAAAAACATTTTCTTTATCGTGCCAACGTTTTGATCTTTTATTGAGATCATCTTCAGGGCTCAAAGTGTTTGTCTTCTGTGTAATTGTGCCATGCCATGTAGTCGAGTGGTTAGCGTGAGAGACTCTCGGCTAGTAGACCCCGCAGTCGCGGGTTCAATTCCCGCCGTCGTCTCTAGCCCATTTTTCACGATACCCTTCTCGCCCCCCCCCTAAAAAAAAACGAATAACGGAATAAATATATACAGCAGTCTGGCTAGATATGCTTGTTTCATGAGGCCATAAAATAAAAAAATAAAAAATAATACTAGTATATTTGCATCCTTTTGATGTTCCATGGAGTGGCTAAAATCCTGAGGAGACCGGCGATTACCGCTGATGTCTTTTCGGGGCAATTAATTGTTCTGATGCAATCATCCTCAATGTTTTAGACGATCAGACGCATGTACGCGTTTTCTTTTTGATTTAAGCCTCGCATTTTTTAAAGAAACGCCATAGTGATAATGTTGATAAAAGACGATGCGATTATAGATACTAATTTACTAATAATTTTGTATTACAAGCCAGTGGTGTCATGTCATGAATGATTATTCTGCTGAAATGTGTTGAACGATGTCGAGAAAAAAACTTTCACCACCGACTTTTTCGGAAGTTAGTGAAAAGTTGTCGGGTAATAACGGTACAAAACTTTTTTTTTGATTTATGAGGAGGCAATAAATACGTTTTTCTACCGACTATATTTAATCGATAAAGACAGATAGCCAGCCCTGTGAAACCTTACCGCTCTAACTCTTGATATTCGTAACGATTTTACTAATTGGCGGTTTCCATAATTACAGGCCCAAATTTAAACAATTAAAATTAATTATGTTAATTTGTTCCAATTCCCATACAGATTTGGGACAGAAACGCTTGTCTGTTATTATTAAATTATATAATAACAAAATAACGAAAAAACGAAGGGGGAAATTAACGAACATCTAAGGACATCGTCGGTCGTCGTTTTCTTGTCTTCAACCGTATTTTTCAACCATCATGTAAATTTCAGGTTGTCAAATGCACCATAAAACCACAAATTACCACAAAGGAAATATAACATCCTTCCCAAGAGTGCTTCCAATTTTCTCGTGGCGTATATTAAAAATAGTTGTCCAAATATTAATAGATTATTATATATTTTTTAAGGACATTATATAACAACATGGGAAGACCTTATAAAAGTTTACATAATATTTTTCATCCTAATTAATAATTATTCATATATCGTGAGATGCGGTCTGGTGTGATGTAGGTATCAGAAAAACATTTTCTTTATCGTGCCAACGTTTCGATCTGTTATTGAGATCATCTTCAGGGCTAAAAGTGTTTGTCTTCTGTGTATTTGTGCCATGTCGTGTTGAGACTGCCCTAATTATCCTCTAACGGTCACTAATCTCTACACACTAATTAATAATCAAATCAGATATTATTACATTTCCATGCGTAATATTAATTCATATTTGCATTAGTAGTCATATTGCCGCCTTTAATTTTTTTAAATTAATTATTATTTTATGCTTTTTAGTTGAGTTGGAAAAGTTAGTGTCAGGTGTGGGATTTCAAAGCAAGATCTTGAGGTCTGTACGCCGCTGCTATCCCCCAAATTTGCGTTTTTTTTAAAAAGTCGTGTAATCATGATTCGATTATCAGCGACTTCTGAATTTGCCACAGTCGGTGTTAAAGAAGTAATTACTTCTTTTTCATCATTAAATAAATCCATATTTGCCTTAGAAGAAAAATTGCACGTTTAATAATTCCAATTAATTATATTTTATCTAAGGCTGCTATTCTCACTAGTAATCAGTAGTAAATCCTTTGTGGTACATATGTTAAAAAGAACAACTAAATTACAATTCCATTTCTTACTTTTGTTTTGTTCAGTGAACTATGCAACAAACAGAATAAATTATCGAATTATTTAGCATCTTAGAAAATAATTAATTAATTGTCACAAAAAGTAGGTTCATGGAAATAAATTCTGAAATGATAAAAGAGTTAATCTGAGCAAAAATATATATTTATAAATTATACAACTTGCCATGTAATAAAAAAAATCCAGATATATCCGGCTGGTACACCAGTTTCACAAGATTAACTGAAATCAATTATAAAACAAAATTAACATTATTATTATTGTGTATTGTATAATTTAAAAAATATTCGAATTTAGTAATATTTATTACAAGAATATTGAGTTGAATTCGTACTGGTCGCCATGTTGCTTTGTTAGTAATACCTGTAACGGTCCAAGTGAAAGTATAGCCAGGTAAGATACCTGGCCGGCAGGGAAGCCCCGCCTACCGCTATTCACGGCCGGGTATTAAAGTTGACATATTCTTTCAATTTAAACCATTTGATTGTCAATCGTTCAGTGAACAGTGACTACTTCTTCCAAGACCAATTTCTCCGAGTTAAATTCAACATGTCTGCAAGGTAAGTGTAGTATTTGTTATAATAAAATTCTTATTTTTGTAAAGTGTGCCTTCAAAATCAAACTAGCAGATAGTGAGGGTTTTAATGCGTACGTAAATATTTTTTTTTCATTAAATAACAACATGTTTTTTTTTTAATTTTAGATCGATCGCAGAGTCTAAATTGAAGAGATTCCTTCTGTACGGCAGCGAGGAAACCGTATATTTTTCGGGTTGCAGATTCCAGTACGGATATTTCCTGGGTTCCGGCCTAACTTCAATGAGGAACCTTTTGACCCAAGTCGACAAGAAGAAAATCTCCGCATGGGTCAAGTTTGTACAAGAAGAGAAGATAGCTTCCCACATATGTATCGTGCCTTTAGTGGTCTCAGAATGCTGTAAATTATCCGGCTGGAAAGAAGAGGCGTTCGAGCTGGCTTTGACTGTCCTTCGAACAGACAAGGAATTTTTGATGTTTTGTAAATTCTCCTATGAAATTTTACCGGACATAGGAAATGGCCCACTCGTCACGAAATTCATTCAGGAATGGTATCTAAGACTCGACTGTTGGGAATTGGTCGAAATAGTGAGCGAGAGACCTTGCTGCTACGGGTGGTACCATAGAGACGTTTTAAAAATGGCCAGTGTCAATTCTTCATGTCCACCGATGGGAGCTGTTATCGCTTATGCGATTGGAGGAGTCGAGTTAATGAACCAAAAGTACGGAAACGACGAAGAGGCCCGAGAAGTCGTCGAACATCTGAACCGATTCGAGGCTTCCAAGAGTAAAACTGACACGGATAAAGTTGTCTCGTAAGTATCATAAAATTATTTATTTGACTTAACAATTATGTCTTTACTATTATAATTTTATTGCTTGTTTACAGAGGGAATGGCGCTTCCACGCAAAACATCCAAACGACTAACAAGACTCTTATACAGAAGAAACAAGTATGGGACGCGTTGCATGTAAGTAAATCATCAGAGTTTCCCATTATACAGTTGTCTTTTGTTCTTTTCGATTCATGACTCTTATGCATTTTTCTCTTTTATTTTTACAGAAAAACGTCAAAATAACGACCAAGAAGATTACTGTTATTGTGGATTGCTACAATCTGTCAACATCTTATTGTTGCTGTACACCGCTTGTTCAAGCTGACAAGGCGGCTGCTCAAATCGCCTTGTACTTCGGAAACGCATCATCCAACAACAGGGTGCTTATTTTCAAAGGACCTACACATCGGTATTTACAACGTGGAACAACTTTAGACGAGCTTGTAAACAATATAGGCACCGATACTAAGGTGAGTTGAGTTTTTCATTTTCCTCCTATTCTCACGTACCAACCCAGTTGGTTATTAACTATATATATATTTTTTTTTATTTGCAGGAATGTTCAAGTTCGCGAGAAATAGGACTCTATCTCAGCCCGAAGAACAGCGAAACACTCTACACGGATCTCTTCGTCGTCATCGGCGTAAATATAAATCACGAGAATTATATGAAAAACGTTCAAGATCATCGACGAGATAAGGCACGGCCTCCAAAATTTGCCTTCTGCAGTTTGGGTGGCATCCTGAACGACCAATTGAAATATGACATTAACATCCTTTTAACGACTGGATTTGATGATAAAATGTGCGATATCATCAACGCTTTTTCCAGGATGTAAAGAGCTCTGAAAAGAAATTGATAATAAGTGATTAATTTTAAAATTATGACGAAATGTAAATATTACAATCCATTATCTTATAAAGATGATCGCTGGATCGGTGTTTATATATTATTTTATTTTATAATGTGTTATAATTATTTTTTGTCTTGACTTTTGGCTCTTTTTGAAATAAAAGTTTTGTTTGTAATTTGATTTATCTCAAATTTATAAGAATGACATTCCACCAAATTTCGAAATAAAAATTTTATCGATTAATTCGTTTTTGGATTTTGTTTCACTTACCTCTTTCACACTAATGAAAAATGTAATTGCCAATGTACTTAAGACTTGACCATTTATTATTTATTTAAAATATAAAGAAACTATATAATTTAGTTTATGTTGTGCTATTTCAAAATTTGCAGTAAAGTTATCTTTTCTGTATGCCATCTACGATATTTTTGTGCAATAATTTTTCCATTCGGACCAACCTGCGGTTTTGGTGGTAAAACAATGGCTTGACCGAGACGTAAAATAAATTTGAGAATCTATAAGTTTTACATTTCGTTTTATTTACCACTTTTATTTCTAATATTTTATTAATTCTTTGACATTGGTATCAATGAAATAAAATTGATATTGTTACATTTGCTTTTGTTTTGTTTCCATTATCCTTATAATAATTATTATGTTTTCCTTAAGTATCTTCAATGTTCGAATGTTAAAATGAATGTAGGATTTACTTTTTTTTTTAAATTTAGATATCGTGAGATACGGTCTGGTGTGATGTAGTTTTCAGAAAAACATTTTCTTTATCGTGCCAACGTTTCGATCTTTTATTGAGATCATCTTCAGAGCTAAAAATGTTTGGCTTCTGTGTACTGGTGCCATTCTTGCGTGGCGTGTTGAGAAGGAACCACCTACATCACACCAGACCGCATCTCACAATATCTGAATAACTGTCGATTAACGGTCACTAATCTCTACTTTTTTTTAATGAATGTGTTGCTCTTGACTTCTAAATCTTTCTACGAGCTGTCTCAATAGTATGTTTAAGCTTAAATAATAATTACTTATACATGTATTGTTTATAGGCTTCTTGCAGCCGGTTCAATTCGGAGATTCATACCGAATGATTTCGGCGAAAGCAATCGTTGTTAAATGCCATTTGTTTTTTATGCTGTCCTTCCTGATTATGTGTAACTCTATAATAGTATGACCGAAAATAAATAAATAGATTTTTTCACAATAGTTTATTGTTATTCAGTTATCGTGAGATGCGGTCGACATTTTCTTTATCGTGTCAACGTTTCGATCTTTTATTGAGATCATCTTCAATCCCAGGCCCGGAAGATAGTCTTAATAAAGATCGATACTTTGGCGCGATAATGAAAATGTTTTTCTGAAATCTACATCACACCTGAACGCATCTCACGATATCTGAATAATTATCCATTACCGGTCATGCTGCTAAGTAATTTAAAACTTTCTTACAAAACGAAACATTTCAATCCATTAGTAAGTGCATATAGGTACAAATATTGATGCAAGTGACTGTTTTGCGAATTTTATGCCTTGAATAAAGTTTGGTAGTTTTACATAAATTTATAACAGCTTAAACAATATTTAATTAAAAATACCATACAGCTCTATTTATGTAAAACAATTAAATCGAACCTGAGAAGTAAGATTTTATTCTAATTTGTTAATTAACAGTACAAGCTGTAAAAAGTGACAATTTGGCCAAATAACAAAAACGAAGACTAAACTTGACTGAACTAAGATTGATTTGACTAAATAAAAAAATCTGCTTTAAGCGAAATAATTTGACGGTTGATTGTAGACGGTAGTTTGATTGAAAAAATTATTTTTCCCGAAATTTGGGTTCTGGATTTTTTAGAGTGTACAGAGAATAATATCAACTTTGTTTAGTAATAAAAAATATATTTTAACGTACTGTTTAACCTAATTTATCAAAAATATATAGTATGTAGCTATTTTATACATATATAAAGTTGAAATAGTTATACATTGTTCGCGCCGGATACACATTTTTTTTCTTAAATAAAAGAAATATTTAAAATTTAATTTTTCCACGTTGTTATGGCGTACGCATTGGACCCGAAGGGGAGTAAAGGTACATCGAGTCGCCCCTGTCGACGTCACGCGTGGTAGTACGTTGCAAACCGCCGAACACGGTCGGACCTCTTCAAGTTTTAACCTCAGTTTGATTCCCCTCAAAGTGCACCCTCGTTTCATTACTTTCTTTACCCCTCGTATACAGCAGGAGTATTCCCATTTTATGTTTTACTTTTCCTTCGCCTCGCCTCCGCCCTTCCTGGTAGCTTCAACAGGTTTTTCCGACGCTGAATCCGAGCTCGGTGACGCCGAAGGTGATTCCAACGACGCACCAGAAGGTAAACTTCACACAGTCCACTCCAAGGTAAATTTCCATTTATTTTATTTTATTTTTTATTTTTATTTTACTCGTCAAGCCTCCGTTTAGTTATTTATTTTTATTTGAGTTTTATTTTAATTATGACCATGCATTATCTTCACTAGCTTTAGTGGTCCGCTTGAACATAAGTGTATTACAATTAATTAAGGTTTATAGTTGAGATAAAAAAGTGTTAAGAGCGTAATTCGAACCCAGGATCTTCGGCTAAGCACGCCGCTGCTCTACTACTTAAACTATCGTGACCTCTATGAACTAGGATATTAATTTCCCATCTCACTCTCCCCTTGTTTTAATTTGTCCTCCTTTTTGCCGTTTTTCAAATTAGCTTCGGTATCAAAATTGAAACAATTATGCACTGTTCAATATATACCAACCTTAAACTACATGCACACGAAAGGCAGGAAACAATATTTAAGTAAATGTAAATTGACTCAAAATCTTTTATTTTCTCAGAAGGAAGGACCTGGAAGGACCCCTCACAGGCAGAGTCTTAGCGTCCTTTCACACAAAACGACACATCTTAAAATAGATCATGATGAGGCATTCAAGGCAGATATTGCCACTTAAGAAAGCACAATTAAATATGCATTTTGTTTTTCCAAATCGCAGACCAAAACTGTTTTGTGTACATCAATTATGTAGCAATCAAACAGTAGGCATTATCACGGAATTTATTTTCAAGATAATAGGTATTACTTTTTTTAAAGGAAAAAATGTAATAATGAATTTTCTGGCGGCTTGCCTGTGCCTGCGTGCGGAGAAAAGAGAAATCTTAGTTTTAACTGGTGTAATTTAAATTTCGGCGTCGAAGATGCGAGCGTCAGGCGGCAGCACGAGCGTCGGCGTCGAGCCTTGGAAGGCGGCCGAGAGCAGAGGGTTAAGGGCCCTCGGCCTGGAGGGACGTGTCGGCCGTGCGAGGGGGCGCGGCCTAAGGAATGGGATAGTCACGCTGCGGCGGTTTGTTCGTCCTCAGGACCAGCCAACTTCCCCTGGTCAGAGTGACGGGGAAGAGTACCCCGAAGAGGATTTATGGGTCTCCGAGAACGAATTGTTTTCCCCGACTGGGACGAGGCTGTTCCCGGATGAGGACCACGTTGCGCTAGGGCCCCGACGTGAGTTCGCCGAAACGGCCGATTGTCTTTCCGTATTAGTTAATTCCTTTTTGTTAGATTAAGTTTGATTATATACAGAATTTGTTACGCTAGGTTTAAGGTTTCTTTGTTTTATTGAATTGATTGTCATTTTAGGTTTAGAGTTTAGATTTAGTTATAAATAGCTGAATAGACATTTAATTATAAGATTCATTTCAGATGTAAGTTTTTCTATTTTTATATAGTGTTAAGTCGATAGGGGTTTTTTGATTCTTGCTATGAACCTTTTATTTAGCAGAGGCCTAATTTTTGTTTTGTTTTGTTATTCACTGCACTCGTTGTAGGAGACACAGGCTATTAATATTATTGTTATTAAACTTTCTCTATCTGCTTCTGTGCGGAGGATGGATTTGGGCCCCGGGTTTCGTTGGCGATCCCGGGCGCAAGGCCAGGATACGGTAGGCTCAGTCAGGGCCTTTGGTGTGGTGGTTACGATCCCCGACTTGGGTTTCGGAAGTCGTGGGTTCGATTCCAAACTCCGCTTCTGTTATTTTTTTCCTTCTTTTCTCTCATTCCTTCCTTCCTTTATCTCTATACCTTTTCTTCTCGTAGGGTTTCGGTATTTTCCCTTCCCAAAAATACCGTGGCGCTCAACAAATCCCTACCTCTCTCCTTCACCCGCCCCTTCTTCACTGAGCGACGGGACCAACTGTTGTCAGCCGAATTTCGACTGTAACTCGGGAGCATCTTAATAATAATAATAATATTTACTCATAATTCAGCCAGTATTTAATTTACAGTTACTAAAAATGCTTTTTGTTAAAACTCGCAAAATTGCGGTTAGAATCGTCGTAAACTTCTGTCGGTAAATATGGGAAAATTCCATTGATTGTGAAGTCAAAAAGCAAATAAAATTCTTACCATTCAGAATGTTTTCAATGCTTCCTGTTTAAATTTTTGCTTTTTTAAAAATTACATTTGTGGTTACTAAAATGAAATCTGCCTCATTTATATTTCAAATACTTTTGTGACATTATTAATTTTTGAACCTTTGTTATTTGGTTGTTGTCGGTTAATTTGAAACTATTCGAAACAAAGGGCATCTCTTTTTCATAAATATAATTAATTTGATTAGTCTTTTTATTTTTTTCTTTACCGATCTTTAATTTTCCCCGTATATTTTTATTATTAACGAAAAAAGGTAAACGTTATAAACGGTTTTCAAATAACACTTTTTGATAAGCAAATGTTACAATTCTACGCTTTCCTAATATTAACGTCTTCCATAATTTCCACGAATTCCTTACATGGTAAAAATACAATTTAAAAAAATAGTTATTAAATAAAAAATCTCAGTAGTTTGTGTCATTATACTTTACTATCTTGGTTTAAAGTTGTTTCGTTATCAAATGATCGATCGCTCCGGAACTGTTTTGTCTTTTCTATGTTGGATGGTAGAATTTCCGTGCTATGGCAGACAAAGTTGAGGAAAGATATTGCCGTTCGATTATATTTTATTCTTTACATAATGTGGGTGGGCTGGGCGGTTTCTGCATCAAATAGGCGGAAGAAGATAGAGGCGCGAAAGTACGAGGTAAACTTTGGAAGTCTTGCTACCCTATATCGAAGAGTACATAAACTTATTCTCGCTTTAAAACTGTGTACTGAAACAACAAGAGCCCTAGGGAGGTGAAACGGAGGTAATATTGTAATAATCAAATTTCAAAAAACAACAAAAAAAGGAGCTAAATTGTTTTTCAAATGTAATTATTTTGTTGTTAGTTGCGAAGTCGTGTCCGACCCATCGCGACCTCATGTATAATGCTCCTCCAGGCCTTCCTGTCCTCCACAATCTTCCGGAGTCCGCTTAAGCTCACACCGACTGCTTCAGTGGCTCCGTCCATCCACCTCATTCTTCTTTTGCCCTCAATCTTTCCCAACATTAAGCTCTTCTCCAGTGAGTCATTTCTTCTCATTTGGTGGCCAATGTATTTAAGTTTCATTTTCAGGATTTGGCCTTCTAGAGAGCAGTCAGGGTTGATCTCCTCTAGGATTGACCGGTTTGATCGCCTTGCAGTCCAAGGGATTCGGAGAAGCCTTCTCGAGCACCAGAGTTCAAAGACTCCAATTCTTTGGCGTTCAGCCTTTCTAATGGTCCAGTTTTCACAGCCATACATTGCAGGTGGGAAAACCATCGCCTTGACTATACTCACTTTTGTTGGCAGGGTGATGTCTCTGCTTTTGAGTATGCTGTCTAGATTTGTCATAACTTTCCTCCCCAGGAGCAAGCGTTTTTTAATTTCTTGGCTGCAGTCCCCATCTGCGGTGATCTTAGAGCACAAGAAAATCTGTCACAACTTCCATTTCTTCCCTCTATTTGCCAGGAATTGAGAAGGCCAGGTGCCATGATCTTAGTTTTCTTAATGTTTAGCTTCAAGCCAACTTTTGCACTCTCCTCTTTCACCCGCATCAAAAGGCTCTTGAGTTCATCTTCACTTTCTGCCATTAGAGTGGTATCATCTGCATATCTAACGTTGCTGATATTTCTCCCTGCAATCTTAATTTCAGTTTCTGACTCATCTAGTCCTGCCTTTCTCATGACGTGTATAAGTATGTGATAATATAAGTTAAATAGGCAAGGAGACAGTGGGCAGCCTTGTCGAACTCCTTTCTCGATTTTGAACCAGTCAGAGATGTCCAGTTCTCACTGTTGCTTCTTGACCGGCATATAGGTTTCTCAGGGAACAAATAAAATGGTCTGGTACTACCAACTCTTTAAGAACTTGCCACAGTTTGTTATAGTCCACACAGTCAAAGGCTTTAACATAGTCAATGAAACAGAAGTAGATGTTTTTTTGGAACTCCCTAACTTTTTCCATGATCCAGCGTATGTTGGCTATTTGATCTCTGGTTACTCTGCCTCTTCAAAATCCTGCCTGCACTTCTGGCAGTTCTCGGTCTACATACAGTTAGAGCCTAGCTTGTAGGATTTTCAGCATATGAGATAAGTGCGATGGTGCGGTAGTTTGAACATTTTTTGGCATGCCCTTCGTTGGAATTGGAATGAAAACTGACCTTTTCCAATCATGTGGCCACTGCTGCGTTTTCCAAATTTGCTGGCATATTGAGTGCAGCACTTTTACTGGATCGTCTTTTAAGATTTTGAATAGTTCAGCTGGAATACTGTCACCTCCACTAGCTTTGTTATTGCTTAGACTTCTTAAGGCCCATTTGACTTCACATTCCAGGATGTCTGCCATTTACTGAAACTGTAATTATTTACTCAACTATTAATCAAGTAATACAATTATTAAAAGTTGGTATGACGTCTGCAGTTGCGATCCCTCGAAAAAGTTGCATGAGAAATGTTAGGTTTACTATAATATAGTTAAATACCTTATGAATTTAACTAACATTTCTTTACACGGTTTTGTTCATAATATTTAACTCACAATTAATTTCATTGTTTGCTCATAAAAATTGGTCCATATACGTCCAGTAGCTTCAGAACTGGAAACTCATATTTTTTTGAGTTTATTTCAAACTAAGTATATGTAATTTTATCGTTATATCAATTACAACATTCTTATTTAATGTGGGGTATTTAATCGATATTTACTTAACAATCGTGAGATGCGGTCTGGAGTGATGTAGGTTTCAGAAAAACATTTTCTTTATCGTGCCAACGTTCCGTAATTTATTGAGATCATCTTCAGGGCCAAGAAGGCCAAAGTTTTTCTTTTTTGTGTAATTATATCATTCTCGCGTGTTTGGGTGGGCTCTCTCAATACGACACACAAGAATGGCAAAATTACACAGAAGATAAAACCTGAAGATGATCTCAATAAAGATCGAAACGTTGGCACGATAAAGAAAATGTTTTTATGAAACATACATCACACAAAACTGCATCTATATTCTTATTTAAATGTAAACCAAATGAAACGAAATTAAAATTTCATATGTTTTTGTAAAAAATAAGTAATTATGATGGTTAGGAAGAAAATTTACCAAAATAGCGGAATAACTTTATTTAAAAAAAAAAAAAAAAATTAAAAATAGTATCTCATGGCTTCCAAAAGTGATAAGATGTGACGTTAAGGGGTTAACATTAATTTTCCAAGCTTGCTCGACTTTTCACTTGTTGTTATACCGTTTTCTAACATCAGTTTGTGAAGAAGAGGGATGATTTATTGATAAGGGCGATATCACCTGCGTATGTTGCGGTAAGTTGGCATATTAAAAGTAGAAATTGTGTACACCAGAGGAGCGAGCATTGACCATCGAGGCAATCCTAAGGTATGATAGTATAATCAGATTTTATGTATACATTATAACAAAAACAAGCTGTTCTTAAGAAAAACGGTCGTACGTACTCTCTCTCTCTCTCTCTCTCTCTCTCTCTCTCTCTCTCTCTCTCTC
>CM077109.1:4402061-4438330 GCA_039619505.1 Cimex hemipterus
AAAATTCTGAATTCTACTCAGACGGAATTAATAAGTTACCAACACGTTGGGAGAAATGTATTGAGAGTATGGGAAATTATTTTGATTAAAGAACATTGCTTTAAAGTAACTAGTTTCTTTTTTTTTTTGTTTAATACCAAAATCCTGCATTATTTTCCGGACAACCCAATAAAATTTTCTAACGCCAGTTTGCGCACTGTAAGGCGAAGAATTTAAGGATCCGGATAAGTTCGATAAGGCTTGCCAGTGGTACTTAAATTTTGACAAGGCTCAGAACAGCTCGATTAAGTTTCACTGAAAATGAAAGAACAAGACAAGTGGAGAAGGTATGAAGGTTATGGGATGGGCAGGCATTTTTAAGGAAGATGGCATAAACTTGACCTTCGTGGAGTCGCTGCTATGCGATACATTGAAAATGTGTTGTCAGTAGTTGTTTCTTATATGGCACTAATTGGCGACAGTTTTATTTTTTTCGTTCTAATGTAAGTCCACATTCAGCTCGGATTGACTATTCCTTCGAACTTACTTCTTCGGAACGAGTTACCAAGAGGATAAAAAATGCAAGAAATCCCGGAAGATTGTGAGAGTTTAGGATCGCTCCTGTTAAAGATATAGGAAGATATTCTACAGCTATAATTTAAAGATATGACAAAATCGTAACCACGTCGAATGCAAGCGGTGATCAACGCAAGAATGCAAGAGGAGGAAATTCCAATGAGAAACTTTCTGTTTTAATTGTTTTACTCGATGAATTATTTTATATAATTGTATTATATTTAATAATATTTTAAAAAATCCAGTAAACAACTAAAAACAAAATGTAAAACTAGAGCAAGTAGCGACCGCTTTTTTTTTTGCCTGTCTGGTGTATAAATCACCACAAACATAGAATATTAAATTTTTCAGAGTAGTAGGTATACTGGTGGTGTATATTAATCATAATTGTTGTAATATTAATTATATGTTTGAAAGACATTATAAAAATAAAATCGATAGTCATACAATTATTATACATAATATTCTGTTATCATAATTAATACTAAATGGACTTGTATATTATTATCACTTTTAAAATAATTGAGTACATTGGTCGTGGGCGGAAGGGATATCCCGAAGGGAAAGCGTTGTCCTGACACCCCGCCTGAGGATCGGTCACACACGTGCGACTCATGATCCTTGTTGGCGGACGCTAGTAAACCATGTTCCCAGCACACACAATAAAAGACTCACGATGTCGCACGTGTTGGACCGAAATGGAACACCACCTGAATATAGAAGAATCCTCCAGAATGTCAGCGAGTTAAAAAAAAATTTTTAGGTTTTTGTGAGATATTTAAATAATGGGTTGTATATAGTGGATTATTTATTTAATAGATTAATGTTAATGGTAAAGTTTTGTTGGAATAGGGGTATGCTGGGCGGCAGCATATCATCTCCAGGCTCCTCCGCTGCTCCGCCATGCCGGGTCTTGGCCTCCCACTCGGATTCTGGACAGAGGATATGCATGTATGATTGGGTTTGTATATAGGAGTATGTATTTATTGTATGAGTGAGTGTCAGAATGACTAGTTTTAAGGAACGGAAGGGCGCCTAAATGACCAAAGATTTCGACGGCGCTCGACCTGGGCCCAACCTCGGAGTTAGTCAGACACCAGGGTCCATCAGGGATAGGTCTGAGGCTTGGAGGTCTCTTAATGCAAATAAATTATATTAATTTTTTTATCTTGAACTTTACGACGATGTCAAATTATATTTGGCCTGATATAACTAAAAAGTGTCTTTGAAATCGATATTTCCACTTCCGTAGACTCCGATTGTAACGGAAAAATTTGCCAAATTGTATTTTCACAAGAATTTGAAAAGTACTGGATGTTTTGTCTGTAAAAGCTGTTGCATTCCCCGTTCTCTCTAATAACTTGATTAGTAGGCCCGTTTTCAGTGGTACAGCATGTTTAAAAAAGGGATCCTTTTTCACCTTTGATTATATGATTTTATGTGGTGCTTTTTTACAAGAAACGATTTGTCGACTCTAATGCAAGTTTTACCAAATTTAATATCCAAGTCGGAAATACTACCTAATTATCACAGTAACATTTTTTTTTTTCTAAAATGGACACAAAATTATTTCGGTATATCTTATGAGCAAAAATGTCAATTTTATGGCAAAATTGTATAAACATAAAGAAATGTATAAACCAATATATTTCCAGTTTTGCAAATTTAATGTACTTCAACAATCACACAAAGTTATAGTAATTATTAATGTGTATGAGATAATATAAAAAAATTGTAAAAGTCTAATAAAAATAATATATTTCCCAAGATTAAAGTTGAATCTATGCTGGACGCCATTTGATTTTCTCATCTCAAGTGAAAGGCTACCCAGGTAAGAAACCTGACCTAACAGGAAGTCGCTTCCATTATTCCTGGCCTGCCATTAAAAGAGGCGCTTTCTTTTTTTTTCAATTTTCAACCCTTTGATTATCAATCATATCATTGTACATCCTCAATTACTTCTTACAATACCACTTTCTCCCCTTATAAATCAGCATATCTGAAATGTAATTGCATTATCAGCAAATGCAGAATTTACTCAAGGGTATATTGTAAATGTGTAGAGATTAGTGACCGTTATTAGGTAATTATTCAGATACCGTGGGATGAAGTCTGGCGTCATGTAAGTATTAGAAAAACATTTTCTTTATAGTGCCAACGTTTCGATCTTTTATTGAGATCATCTTCAAGGTCTGGGATTTACCAAAATTGTTTACATTTAGAAAATACATATAGGTTGTGGAAAAGGGAATTTATACAATGTAAACGTAAACTATGCTTGTAACTCCCAGACCCTGAAGATGATCTCAATAAAAGATCGAAACGTTCGCACTATAAAGAGAATGATTTCTGAAATCTATATCTCACCAGACCGCATCTCACGATACCTGAATAACTTGTAGAAATGTTCAACTACGCGAGAAATCGGACTCTATGACAGCCCAAAGATCGGGGAACAATTTACACAGATCCCTTCTTCGCCATTAGCGCAAAACATAAATTACGAGAATTGCATGAAGTAAGTTCCAGATCATCGAAGAGATAAGGCACGGCCTCCAAAATTTTCCTTCTACAGTTTGGGTGTTATCGTGAACGACCAGGCGTTGAAATATTATATTAATATCCTTTAAACGTTGTTTTGATAAAATGTACACATATTCATCGCCTTCTCCAGGATGTAAAGGAACTGTTGAAACTAATTTGGGAAATTTCAAGTTTTTGTCATTTGTTGTAAATATTACCATGTATTGTCTTATAAAGATGATCGCAGGTTGGGTTTTATATATTGTTTATTTTTATAATTTTTTTAAAATTAGTGCTTTCACTTGACTTTTGGCTATTGGCGAAATAAAATTTTGTTTATAATTTGTTTTTTCTGAAACCTACAAGATTGCCTTGTCCATCAACACTCGAAAAAAGATGGTTCCCCGTTAATTTGGTCTTCGTTCTCTTTCAGTTTAGAGACAAACAGAATGACCAGTATGTTTATTGGTTAACATTGTCATGCCAGTTTATTATTTAGTTAATATGTCACAAAACTCATCCAAATTGAGTTCTAAGTTGGAGTGGAATTACTGAATGTAGAAATATCCAAAAACCACACTTAGCGAAGGCATGTGACCCATCGAAGCTCATACATTTCACTTTAGACTAAGCAGTAAATTTATGTTTGCGGAATCCAATGTATCTATATTTTTTTTCGGCCTGGGACTGTCGGACCGTCCGGTCTTTTAGCTACAAAAAATATATCATTTTAACGTCGGGTTTTGTGATAAATTGTGCAGTATCAACCACGCCTTCTCCGAAGTATAAAATAAATCTGGGAAGCTATAAATATTTGGCAAACTGTAAACGCTTTGAAGATGAAATCTCATTCTATTTACGGCTCTTCTTGATAACTGTTTATTTCAATGGTTATTTGCTTTGATCGTTGCCTAGAAATCAGATCCAATTTTTATTGTTTAATTTCTTTTATTTGAACTACCATAATTCGACATAAACGAATGAAAATATAAAACAAAATATATTAGGTTCTATTGTCTGGTCGTCGCAGTATAATTGGACCTTTCTTTGGTTTTATCATTAACAATAAATATCACATGTAGGGATTAGCGACCGTTAATCGATAATTATTCAGATATCGTGAGACGCTGTCGGGAGTGATGTAGGTTTCAGAAAAAAAATGTTCATTATCGTCCCAATGTTTCGAACTTTATTGAGATCATCTTATCATCATCATCTTCTCTCATGTGCCATTCTTGCGTGCCGTATTGAGAGTGCCCAAGATCAACATTGAATCGTTGGCACGGTAAAGAAAACCTTTTTTCTTAAACCTACATCAAACCAGACCCCATCTCACGATATCTTAATAATAAAAATAACGATTATTTGGAGATCGGTTTGGAGATTGCAGAATGAATTTATACAATGATTGGACCTAAAATTTCTATCATTGTGTAAATTCATTTTTTTTTTCAACTTATAGTATTTGTACAATTTAAACAACGTTTACAAAACTCAGGTTATGAAGATGACCTTAATGAAGATCAAAACGTTGGCACGATAAAGAAAATGTTTTTCAGAAATCTACAATACATCACACCAGACCGCATCTCACGATATCTAAATAATAAATATAACAATTATTTGGACATCGGATTGGAGATTGTATAAATAATTTATGCAATGATTGGACTAAAATTTCTATCATTGTGTAAATTCAATTTTTTTTTTCAACTTACAATATTTGTACTATTTAAACAACGTTTATAAATAACAGGTTCTAAAGTTGACCCCAATAAAAGAACGAAACGTTGGTACGATAATTAAAATGTTTTTCTAAAACCTACATCACACCAGACCGCATCTCACGATATTTGATTAATAAATATAACGATTATTTGGAGGTCAGATTGGAGATTGCAGAATGAATTTATACAATGATTGGACATAAAATTTCTATCCTCGTGTAAATTCATTTTTTTTTTTTTCAACTTACAGTACAATTTCAACAAAGTTCATCAATCCCTGGTCTTGAAGATGATCTCAATACAGAACGAAACATTGGTACGATAATTAAAATGTTTTCGTAAACCTACGTCAGACCAGACTGTACCTCCAAATCTTCAAATAATTAACGATCACGAAATATCACACAATTATATCGGTTTTCTAATAAACTTACCACACAAGCCTTTGCTTATAAATAGGTAAAAATTATGTCTTCCGTTTTTTTTTCGGCAATAAAACGTTTGTTAATTGAAAATCTTGGTAAATAAATCTATTTTATATCAGTAATATTTTTATTTAAATTTTTGAATCACTTTTTAATCGTTTTCATTTATTTATAGCAGAGACGTATTAAAAATTATTATTGAGAAATAATTATTATTACTAATTGGTTGACTTCTGGAGAATACAAGTAAGTTATTAGCGAGAATGAACAGGGTTAAATTCTTACCCGGCCGAATAAACTGTCAGAGTGAATATGACCAAACTTCTAGGTTTTAATTGGCTGTTGTGTTTATGTTAATGTATTTCAATGAGCATATTTTATTTGCGTAAAGTAATGTGGTTGCTTGTAACCTCACGTCTAGGAATGTCGAATACAATAGGGTGAGAGTGAGGCGTCTAAGGGGTAAAATTAAATTATTAATGAGGATGGAATTGGTTCAACCAGATTATTCTTAAAAGAAATAAAACTTTTTTTTTTAAATTACGCCAATTTTTTCCTTGAGTCTTTATGTAAAAATTTGACTTAATTTGATTGACTTTAATATGCGTTGATTTATTATTTCTTACAAACGTTTTAAATGTTTAAATGAAAATTAGTTATAAAGAAATGAGTCCTTTTCAGTTGGATCTAGGTTTCAATTTCGGTAGTGAACTGTCACATGCCTATTGGGCAGCGGATCGATACGGCGACGACTTTTGCCGGCACATTTTTGAGAAAACGGTGCAAAGAGGATTTCAAATTGACATCCCAATCCTTCGAGTAAAATTGATAAAGCGGATTTTATACATTCTATGATCGAAAGAAGACTGTTCTATGAATTTTGACTAAATAAACAAGCTTTTGTTTATATACCTCACAGAATTACCGAACAAAAAATTAAGAATAAAATGACATATATATACATTTTATTTACTAGTTTTTTCCTTAAGACTATTTTTACATATATTAAATCTACAGTATGATTTAAACAAATACATCTTTAGGATACAAAGGTTTATATAAAAATGTAAATATTCTTTTTTGTATATCACTAGTAATTAATATTTTTGCTAAAATTTCAGCGTGACAAATTGATCAAGCATTAAATTTTTAAAATACAACAGGAATTTAAAAGATTCAACAGTAATTCTAAATCCATTAATTATTCTTTAAGTAAGATATTGGTTGAGATGAAAAATTCATGTTTCAACCAATAACTTAATTAAAAAATAATTAATTGAAGATAATTTATTTGGTCAATCGGACCGCGAAACCTAATCGAAGTAATACTAAATTGTCAAAAATCATGCTTGCGCCATGCTAATTCAATTAAAGTTCAACCTAAATTGCTAATTCCAATACCTGTTGAACCACTTACCGGGGCACTTGGAACAAATGAATATCAGATCCTTTTCATCCGGGGAAAGACACTTGTTGAATTATTCTCTAAAGTTCACTTGTTCAATTCACCGGAAATTCAATACGTTTGCTTTTGGTATAATTTAAAATTTTTGCGAAGTTTCTATCTTTTATAGTGATTTATTGTCTTTTGCCCTGTATCCACGTGCTTGTGGTATTGCAACGGCTGAGGTCTGCCTGGGGCAACGTTCTAAACGGGACTGGATTTTGTGGTCCCCTGCATAACCCCGACAACGGACGCAAGCGCAAAGAGTGAAATCGAGAAAATACAAGAAAACAACGTGATAGATGCGGATGAATAATATTTTGAGCAGTCATGATTTTTCTTATCCTGTTTGTTTGTTGGAACATGGTACGATTGATTACTCTGCTTTTCGACTTGGGACATTTGCACGGTTGTAAGGGTTGTGGTTGAATTCATTTGCCAGTCGTTGTAAAAAGAGACTATTTTTATTAGGGAATATCGTTTGAATTTGAAGTTAATGAAAAAAACCGTAATCATGTGTAAAAACTCCAGGGTCAAATTCAGGGGAAGTTAATAAAAGCAAAACCGCGTAAACACGCCTTTCTCGTAAAAACACAACCTAGAAAAAGCAACCGTTCCCTTTTTATGTCGCAGTTACAAAAAATGACATTACAAATTGTAGCACTAAAAACTACAGTTGGACGCAATTGTAGCCAATGCAATTAACAAGTTTCTGTAGGAATTTTAAACTTATAAGTGTAGGGGATGTTCAATGCACTGACAAGTACTATAAATTATAATTTCAGGAAATCGCGTTTAAAGTTTCATTCATTAGGAAATTAATTTGTATTTATTTTTGCTCGTATTGTGGATATTTTGACCGAATCTTAAAGAGATTGATCGACGAATTCAATTTGAAGTAGTGACTCTCGAATCAACCGAGGTTTCAACTTTAAAAAAAAGAAAAAAATATATTTTTATATTTTGATATTTTTTTAGTTTTGTAAAGATTTTGGGGATATTTTGACCAAATTTTAAAAAGATTGATCGACGAAATCAATTTGAAGTAGTGACAGCCAAAGGTCGCTAAATCGCAACTCTCGACTCAACCGAGGTTTCAACTTTAAAAAATCGAAAAAATATAGTTTTATATTTTGATATTTCTTTAGTTTTTTAAAAGTTTTGGGGATATTTTGACCAAATTTTAACAACAGTTGATACCCGAAATCAATTTGAATTTGTGACAGGCCAAAGTCACTAACTCGCCACTCTCGACTCAACCAAGGCTTCAAATTTGAAAAATCGAAAAAGAGATACTTCAGATATGTTTTTGATTTTGATATTTCCTTAATTTTTAAAAAATTTTAAAAATATTTTGATCAAATTTTAACAAGATTGATACACGAAATCACTCTGAAGTGGTGACAGACCAAAGTCGCTAACTCGCGACTCTGGACTTAATCCAGGCTCCAATTGCGAAAAATCGATAAAACAAATTAGATTAAGATATTTCCATATTTTTTTAAGTGTTTTATGGATGTTTCGACCAAATGTAATAAGGTTGATACCCGATATTAATTTGAATTTGTGACAGGGCAAAATCACTAACGCCCAGCTCTCGACTTAACCGTGGCTACAATTTCGAAAAATTGAAAAAAGATATTTTTTATATTTAAATATTTCGTTAGTTTTTTTTTTAAAGGTGTTTTGATATTTTGACCAAATTTTAAAAAGATTGATACACGAAATCCATTTGAATTTGTGACAGGCCAAAGTCGCTAACCCTCGACTCTCGTCGACTCAACCGAGGCTTCAATGACATTGACTTTTATTTTCTTTAGCAACTCTAAATTTCTCAAAATCGAGCAAAGCATAACATATCCCACTGATATGCTATTGTGATTCTATCATCATAAGATTTGCTTTTTCCCATGGTCTTGTTGTATTTCGTTATATTTTTTTATATTTAATTAAAACGCTTGTGTTTTATATTTAAGATTAATTCCATGCTCCTATCATTCATCTCTTACTTCCGCTATTACTATGAGTGGTGACTAATCATGCTTATTAATTTTGTAGACATACTTTGAATGAATATAAAAAATATATTTTTGTTTTGTATAAATTCACTGTTTTCACATACTACGATTATTTATTAAATTTAAACAGTGATTGTAAATCCTAGGCCCTGAAGATGATCTCAATAAAGATCGAAACGTTGGAACGACAAAGAAATTATTTTTCTGAAACCTAAATCACACCAGAGTGCATCTTACGATTTCTGAATAATTATCAATACTTTACATTAGTGATATTTTTCTTTACAAAAACTACTACACGTCCTGTAAAAAAATTAAGATTTGAGAGATGATAATAAAAAAACATTGTGTTCGACATGTACTCGCCACAGTGCAACACATATTTCACTGATATTGTATAAAAATATTTCGAAACGTGAGGATTAGTGACCGTCAATCGATAATTATTTAAATATCGTGAGATGCGGTCTGGTGTGATGTAGGTATCAGAAAAACATTTTCTTTATCGTGCCAACATTTCGATCTTTTATTGAGATCATCTCCAGGACTCAAAGTGTTTGTCTTCTGTGTTATTGTGCCATTCTTGCGTGTCGTGTTGAGAGAATTTCGACACATTTTAGATAGTCCCATTACATTTAATGGTCTGATTGACAAAATTACTCCTTTCAATTAATTATTCTTTTTATTTAAGGTTATTTGTGCAGATGAAAATTTTGTGTCACGAACGGGATTCGAACCTACGACCTTAGGCTCAATAAGCCGCTGCTGTAACCATTACAGTTATCGTCACTTCGATTCACTCGGACACCACCATTACATTTCAACCTACAATACTTCGAAATTTTCCCAAATTTTTTCCATTATTCACGATTCGATTCTCGGCCACTTACGAAGGGGAACCGGGAGCTGTTAGTGAAGTTATACTTCGTTTTACTTATAAATTCGATTGTATTTAGTTGTCTGATTGACCAAATTACTCCTTTCAATTAATTAATCTTTTAATGTAAGGTTTAGGTCGAAAAAAATAGTGTGACGGCGGGATTCGTACCCACGACCATCGTCTCATTAAGGAGCTGGTCTATCTCTATCGAGACTTTGATCCACGCGGACACCAACTCCTCATCAAACATTTCTAATTTTCCTTCCTTTTTGCCATTTTTAAATTAAATTTTAATTAATTTTAATAACAGAAATAATTCATCTACTACTATAAAATACACCCAATGACAAAAAAACCGGATTATAGATTTATGTTTATTTTAAAGCATATGCATTTTTCTCCTTAAATTAATTGTAACATACCTACTTATAATGTTGTCATAATGTAAGTAAATTGGATCGAAATCAGATATTCATGAGCTTTTATCAGAAATATTTAATTATGGTGGCTTGAAGAAAGTTCACCAAAACACCGTAAAATTATTTAATGAGACATTAAAATTGAAATAACAATTAACTACATAATTTTGCTCTGAAGTGCTTATAATACCGCCTCATGCTTCGCAGAGGGCGTCTCTCCTAAGCACCGAGTCAATAAGTGACCGGATTTCGTCGATTGTAAGAGAATCCCATTCTTGAACAAGAGCGGTTTGAAGTTGGTAAACGTTTGACGGTGGCGACGAACAATGAATAAATCGTCTCTTTTTCGAGTTCCATAAGGGTTCTATTCTCTCATGGTAATCCCTAAATCCTTCAAGGACTGGGTGGAAAACCGAACTACTTCCTGTCGAGCATTTTAATGTTTTCAAAATAAGTCATTCCCAATAATAAGGCGAGCACAACTACCATAATGTACCTTCAGAAGCTTCAATCTACCGTAGTTCAGTCATGGACATTGGTTCCTCTCCATACCCTAACTCGGTGTATTTGAAAAGATCACGCATGGACGGCACATTAATGCGTTCTGCACGCCTTTTTCACATACAGTCGCCGTTATCACAAACCAATAGTCGCCGTTCTACTCAATGATCCATCATGGAATGGTCTGGATAAGTAAATATATCGAATCATCTTCCAAGCTTTCGACTCATTTTAAGGTCATAATCAGGACATCAACAGACTTTATATGACTACAAATTGACATCATTAACTTTTATTAGATGGGTTCTATTTTTATTTGAAGACAGACTCAATCCCAACATTGCCAAAGACTGTAACTCTATTAATTGAGTTGTACTTACAACCTAGCATTGTAACCTGAAAGCTGTCAATTAAAATTTACCGTACGAAGTTAGCATTGCTATCGGAGTGCACTGAACTTTGAATCAGTCAGAAGAACTAAAATAAAATTAAGAAATAATGGAATTCACTCATTGGCCACAGATAATCCATGAATCTACTCACTTGGGAAGAAAACAAGTTGCAGAGTGTGTCAAAGAAAGCAGGGATAAACTGCGAGTCCTAATAGGATTCTAAACACGACACTGCAAGCTAAAAGAGCAATGATAGAAGATATGAATAACCCAAAACGGCACATGCAGATTCTCCAGAGGAGATACCAACACCGTAGGAAGAAGTGGGATGTACAGTGTGACCATAGAATTAAATCAACGGTTGAAACCCGGCTTACTAATCATGTTCCTCGATTAAAATACTCACCGGTGTGCTTTAAGCGAGAACACATTTAAAAGATACACCGCTATGCGACGCTACCCGATGCTACCTGACGCTATGCCACGATTTGGTAGGGTTTGCGACCTCACGTACAGTCACATATCGAATATTCCAATAATCACCATCACAATCGCAACGGCTATTATGTTCTTAAAATACTATTTTGACCAAAACCATGTAATAAATTATTAGTTAAATTTTATAAGCAAAAATATTTAATAAATTGTTTGTTAAACTTAAAGGTTTTAAATGAAATTTTTTCAGTGTTTTGATAAATTTCCTTCCTAACCATCATAATTAAATATTTGTTATAAAAATCTAGTTTAATTTGGTTTACATTAAAATAAGAATATGTAATTAAATTTTATAATTATTATATAATAAATTGTTAGATTTAGGGGCGACGGTGGCCTCAACGGTTTAGGCGTAAATGTAATGTAAAGGTCCTGGGTTCGAATCCAGCCACCCTAACTCTACATACTTACAAATGGACTTATTTTTGATTGGCACCCTGAGGGTTGATATGACAATCTCTACTGTTGCAACCCCTCGTAAGAAAAAAATAAGTTAAATTCATTATGTCGAAAAATTTTATTCCGGTGTTTCGATCAATTTTCTACCAAGCCATGAAAATTGTTAAATTTTCTGCCCAGCCATCATAATTGAATAATTCCTATAAGAAACTCGTCAATTGTCGATCTCGTTTAATTTGGTTTAAATTAGAATAAGACTTGTAATTAATATAACGACAATAATATTTTAGTTTGAATAAAAATATGAGTGTCTTCGACTGTACTAGATGCTACCCGGCAGTGGGGATCGCAGAGCGTGGAGTAGAATAGCGTTGCGTGACATCGGACAGATGTGCATGGGAGTAATACAGTCTTATGGAGAATTGGCGTTTGGATTTCCGTCGGGTAGCATCTAGTGTTTCCGGAGATGTAACTATCGGTTAAAATAAAGAATACAAGAAATGAAATTGATTTTTAAAAAATAATTAAGAAACAGTAAACCAAATTGATTCGAATACTTGTGTACAAACAAAATCGACTATAAAACGTCGCTTGCATAATTAAGCATACAATAGAAAAAGAACTAAGTAAATGTAAAAATGTAAACTAAGTAATAAATTACTTCCTTTTTCGGATTTGCGGTTGCGGTAAAAGGTGGGTTAAACATTTGATAATCTCCTTTGCAAGGTTTAAAGTATTTGTTACAACCGAAGGGCGGAGAAAGTCTCTCACAATTATACTTTTCAGATTCACTCCGTATTAGCTTACCTGAAGTGGGTTTATTTTATTGCCTTTACACGATTTTTGAGATAAATCGCATTTTAATCTCGGATTTATTTGTAAACCAGGATGGAATGGAAAAGGGAAACGACGGCAATAGTGCACAATAGGATGATCCCAACGTAACAATAGACTCAGTCATAAATGTCGAACTAATACCGGTGTGGTCATGTTGCATTGACGGTGCTTCAAAATAAACTAAAGATTTATAATAAGATTATCTCTAGAAGGAGCTTAAGTGAAATGGTAAGAAAACCACACCGATCCTACAAAATAAATAAACGGCTATTTTCTAATTTGAGGGAATGTCCAACAATCTAAAATAAGAAAATTAAAAATATAATTGTACGTTTATTGTCTTGTTGACCTATGAAAACAAACGATTCTAATGTAAACTGATTTATCACAACCAGAAATCGGAAGAAAATTAACCAACTTAGAAAATTGCTTGAGTGATAAGCTCAAACAATTGTTGTAGTTACGGCAAGATAATAACAGTAATAGCAATGAAATTTGACTAGTAATAAATGTATATCGTAGTAAATTTAATAGAACCAATAGTAGCAAAGTATTGACCAGGTTAAGAATAAAGTGTGGATTTTCCCTTGTGGGTGCTTAGGTGATAGACCTGGAAGGCCGACCACTTCCAGGACAATAAAAAACTAATCCTCCTTTTTCTAAGTTAGAAAAAATTCCCATTAATCTTCGGCGGCAAATGTATAAAACAAATACCAATCTGTGTACATTTCCGGTGTGCCATTCCCGATAATGTATATTGTTGTGTCGCTGAATTTCATGTTTATACATGATGGTACCGTATTCTCATTTAACGATAAATTGAATTCAGAAACCAAATTGAAAACTCTGAAAAATTGCCCAAATATAAGACCGGATTATTTGAAACGGAAAATACAAGTAGAGCGGAGAGTAGGGTAGCTTTGTAGATCGGGCAGATGTGCACGTTGTAATACAATCTTACGAAAAATTGGAGTTAGGATTTTCATCGAGTAGCGTCTGGTAGCGTCACATAGCGGTTAGTCTGTTTATTGTCAGTACCTAAAAAATCGTCGGACACCCTCGATAGAGACAGGGCTACGACTGAACAACCATGGCAGATAAAGAGTAAAAATAGACGTTTCGTAAAAATTCGAAATGAGGAAAGTTAAACTCCAGACCGAAAACAATGTTAAAAAACAACAGCTGTACTCGGGGGTAGCTACTAATAATAGATCTTTCTAAATGATGTATATATTTATTTTTCCATTTGTTTTACTCTCTAACATATTGTCGAATTAACGACGCAACAATTAGCGCAGATGTGAATAAATGATAGGAGAAAGAAAATATTTTGTATTATTTGAATTACATTAATGCAGGACAAAAATCTTCATTGACTAGATTGTGCCTAAATATTTGTGAGATATAAAAAGCCATTTTGATTAATAGGGACAAAACCAAACCAATTAATTCAAACGAACGTTATATAACGAGGATTAGAGAAAATCACCAAAACCGATTGACAGATACAACCTGGTTACAGAAAAAGCATTGAAATATGTATATACATACATTTAATTATTGTTATTAGTATTACGATTCGAGGTTTTCGTTAATTGACCTTCATTGATCTCACTCGTTGTTTAGTTTGATTGATGATCATGTAACTGATGATCGCGCCAACTGTTCAAAATGCAATTAAACCTTGTTACACAGCTTAAACCAATTCAACAAATCTAGCGAGTAATTAAACATAGTTTAATTAATTTTGTTTTGCAACGACATAGTAGAATAATCAACATTTTTCACTATACCGATCTGTTTATAACAATTGTTTAATAAAGAACGGCGAGCAGAGTTTGGAGGAGGAGAAGGCAATAAGGTTGACTGTCAATAATAAATTTGCAGCTGGATTACTTTTTCTGTCTATCCGATTAAATGTTAAATTAAAACCGAGGAAGGTTTAATTTAAAAATCCAACCAATTTTTTTCATGGTTGGTAGAATGATTAATTAATATATATAATTCTTTGCACTTTAATATTACGCGTCGTTAACTGCCTTTTCTTGGCTTACTACCCGAGTGAACAAACGTTATTTTTTTTGTGTGAAAAAGCTACGTTTATTTCAACAATTGTTCCAAAACTTTTCTTTTTTTCCATCACTCTCTGACTTTTATTACGACCCCCTATTCGAATGCGTTCCACTTGTCGTGGCAGAGCAAATTTCTATTATCACTCCTTTTGACAACTGGTAAATCTTATTGTTCAATCTGTTAAACTCCTTGGTGGGAACAAAATAAGTCTGCACTTATTCACGACGGAACTGAATAAGTCATTTCGTGTTTCACATTTCTGTTCATCACATCTATTATCTTTCCATAAATTCTGTTCCAATTTTATGAGAAAACTGTAGCATGCATTGGGAGTGAATGAATTTAATAGAAATGTGTAGAGATTTTAGTGACCGTTAACGGATAATTATTCAGATATCGTGAGATGCGGTCTGGTGTGATGTAGGTATCAGAAAAACTTTTTGTTTATCGTGCCAACGTTTCGGTCTTTTATTTAGATCATCTTCAGAAATCCCAGGCCCTGAAGATGATCTCAATAAAAGACCGAAACGTTGGCACGATAAAGAAAATGTTTTTCTGATACCTATATCACACCAGACCGCATCTCACGATATCTGAATAAGTATTTAATAGAGTAATCCCCATCGATCCTCAATTAGATAAATTTAGTATGTACATTGCTGATGGAGAAAAACGAATACTCCACCTACTCTCTAACAGAGTCAATGGTATGTATATAAATAAGAATGTATATAAGAAAAATGAGGATGCGAATAGAGGTGCTTTTAGGAATGCTAAAACTGGAAGCAGAAATGACCTAACTGTTTACAGCTCCTGTAGCCCAACTTTAAGCTGGACGGATAATAACATGGTCTACCCACGGACCAATACTCGAAAACTCACGAAATATGTGATTCTCGAAGCCTGGCGGTAATTTATTGTAAAGTGCAAAATCTGGAATTTCTGATGGGCTGCGAAAAGTGATAGGCTCAACTCTGAACATGTGTGCATAGATGTACATATATTTGCAGATTTGAGCATACATAAATCCTATTCAAACCCTCGATGAATTGTAACTGGACGTTGTAAACAAATGTCTAAAAGCCAAATATAAAGCCTTCTACGTCTTATATAACACAATCATGATTTTGTATAATATCATAACTAATTGTAACTCTTGTTGTTTATTTGTCAGTCCTTTGACTGTCAATGATCCATATTTAATTAAAAATCATTCTTAAACAAATAATTTCGACAGATTGGAAATGCAAAGAAATTATAAACAACTATGATTACGTGGAGATCGAGAATATTTGCACAATCGGGACCCGAAATCTAATTGATTTAGTGAGTTATTAATATGTAGAGATTAGTGACGGTTAATCGATAATTATTCTGATATCGTGAGATGCGGTCTGGTGTGACGTAGGTTTTAGAAAAATATTTTCTTTATTGTACCAACGTTTCGATCTTTCTAGAGATCATCATCAGTGCCTGGGATTCAGAAACATTGTTTAAACATGTAAGATATGAAAAACAATTTCACAAATTTAAAATTTTTAGTTTCAATATAAATATTTTGAATTCACTCAAAGTGTTTATTTTCTGTGTCAATGAGTCATTATTACACACACTTCACTAGTATTTGTAGTCCGCTTGACCGTAATACCTTTCATTCAATTAAAGTTTTTTGTTGAGATAGAAAAGTCAGTGTCACGAACGGGATTCGAACCCACGATCTTCGGCTAAATACGCCGCTGCTCTACCACTTGCTGTCGTGACTTCGATCCTCATTTGTGCATATAATAATGAGTGAGTACAAATACTGTACACAAGTTGTACACTTTTTCCATATCCTACATGTATTTGTTAAATATAAACAGTGTTTGTAAATCCCAGGCGCAGAAGATGATCTCAATAAAGATCGAAACGTAGCAAGATGAAAAAGGATTTTCTGAAACCTACATCACACCAGACCGCATCTAACGAATTCTGAATAATTAAAACAATGTTTATAAATCACATGCCCTGAAGATGATCAAAATAAAGTTCGAAATGTTGGCCCCATAAAGAAAATGTTTTTTTTAAACATACGTCACACCAGACCACATCTCACAATCTTCACATAGTCATTAATTAACGGTCACTAAACACCACACATAATGAATTTCGTATGAATCAATACAAATTTCGTAAACAATGAAACCTGTAATCTGATTTATTGTGAGCGTCAAAAATCATAACCGATGTGAAGCAAAAACGGGCAGAAAACACAAAGAAAGAAACTCGATTTAGCTGTAGATAAAGATTAGGGGGTAAACTCGATTACCAAAACCATCAGAATAGTAGAGGGCAATCATGATCCTTTGCGGTTTCAACCCTCTTAATAAATATAAAAATGAATGGAATGCTTTTTTTATAAGTGAAAATGTTTTGTTGTAAATTCGGGTCATGATAAATTTATTAAAAGATTTTAATCTTACGTTCATGTTACGGTCATTAGTCACACGAAATGACGAATGAAAAGTTCATCTTTCGTAACGAAACAGTACTTTCAACTCTGTTTTCCATAATTAAGCATATTATCTATCCGACTTCAAAAAATTCTGTTCCTCGCTGAGTTAAATATTTATGATCTTCCACTAGCCCATCTTCTTATAATGATCAAATTACGTTTGTCATCAAGATCAATAATTATCGTCTTTTTAATTATAAGGTACTGATGTATAAATCAAAATTTTTTTGTAAACGTATATTTCTAGTCTATGCGAGGTGTGGTCATCCGGCGGAATAAGTTCTGACATTCATTGTAAGGGTTTACAAAGAGATGAATGTTTGGTTTTATAATTTCCGATTCTTTTTGTCTACCTATTTTCACATGAATTAACTTAATTAACCTCGAGGTAGAACGTTTTCGTTCTTACAGCTGACAAAACTCCTAAAAACCAGGTCAGATCTGAATATTTATTTTATTCTTTTTAAAATCGTATATACGAGCGTTTTTCATGTGAGCCATATTATCCGTTCGAGCCACGTATGCTTTACATAACAAATAAAACAAAAGGAGAAATAAAACAGGAGTTTAAATCGTGAAAAAAAAAGACTGACAGTAAAACTGAGTAAGTGGAGAAAAAAGAAAATGGGAGAGTGCGGGTTTGTAACATATGCGAAATTAAAACTCTTGGGGATTTCCGCACTCACGGTTTTCAATAAATCATTGTAATATGTTTTCTGTACTAAAGATATCTTTCTCGGCAAAGCTAGATCATGATGTATTGTATAATCTTTTTAATATCGCAGTATTTTATTATTTAAAGAACTTGTTTGGATTAATCTATTTGCTTGCATGCTTTATTCAATATCGTTTTAGTGGTTTGCATGAAAGACTCTAGGCTCGTAGACCCTGCCGTCGGTGGTTCTATTCCCGCAGTCGCCAATGGCCTTTTTTTCATGATATGCAATATATATAAAGCCATTAAAAAAATGTTTTATTTAATCCATTATATTTCATCGACCGGTCGACCAAATCAGTAAGTCACTGTTTAAGGTTTTAGTTGAAATGAAAAACCTAGTGTCTCGGGCGGGATTCGAACCCACGTTTCGAAGTCACGCTAACCTAAGTGGTAAAACAGCGGCGTACTTACCCCAAGGCCGTGGCTTCGAATCCCCCTCGTGACCCTATCTTTTCATTTCAACCAATACCTTAAACAAAGATTAATTAATTGTTTTATTTATCGTACGAAACCTAATAAAATTTCAGTGAATTGTTTTTTTTTAGTGTAAATTTCAGTTGTTCAATTAATAAAAAATATTGACTTAAGTGTAGTGATCGTTAATAGATAATTATTGAGATATCGTGAGATGCGGTCTGGTGTGATGTAGGTAACAGAAAAACATTTTCTTAACATCTTCCCCTCCCCTTTAAAATCCAACATATATAAACATTAAACAGCAAAATCTCACTGGCACTTTCAACACGAAACGCAAGAATGGCACAATTACACAGAAGACAAATACGTTGAGTGAGTAGAAATACTTTGATGGAATATAAAATATATTTTGCATTGTATAAATTCACTTTTCCACATTCTAAATGTATTGCTTAAATGTAAACAACGTTTGTAAATCCCAGGCTCTGAAGATGAACTCAATAAAAGATCGAAACGCTGGCACGATAAAGAGAATGTTTTTCTGAAACCTACATCACACCAGACCGCATCTCACGATATCTGAATAATATTGACTTACATAAGAGCAAATCATTCAGATATCGTGAGATGAAGTCTGGTGTGATGTCGGTTTCAAAAAAAAAAAAACAACATTAAAACATAAAAAGATATGAATTACATCGTTGGGAAATAATTATACATTTTGTCTTTTATTCAGATCATCGTGAGGGTCCAGAATTTACAAATATTGCTTATTGCTTGCATGCAATGTTAAAAATCCAACATATTTAAAAAAATTTTATTGGCACTCTCAGCACGACACGCAAGAATAGTCCAATACACATAAGACAAACACTTTGAGTGAGCCGAAAAACATTGGTTGAATATAAAATATATTTTGCATTGTATAAATTCACTTTCCCACATTCTAAATGTTGTAAATCCCAGGTCCTGAAGATAATATTTGATGTTTCGATCTTTTATTGTGATCATTCAGGGCTCAAAGTATTTGTCTTCTGGGTAATTGTGCCATTCTTGCGTGTCGTGTACACAAGGGCAATTACAAAGAAGACAAACACTTCGAGCCCTGAAGATTATCTAAATAAAAGACGGAAACGTTGGCACGATAAAGACAATGTTTTTCTAAAATCTAGACCACATTTCACGATATCTAAATAATTATCGATTAACGGTCACTAATCTCTTCATACTACATAAGAGCATTTTTTATAAAATATATAATTATTCCTCAACTATATAATTCTGAGGAGGAAACGAACAAATTATTAAGTTTATCATTAATTGTTTGTATTTTCAGTTTCAAATAATCCGGTCTTATATTTGGGCAATTTTTCAGAGTTTTCAATTTGGTTTCTGAATTCAGTTTATCGTTAAATGAGCATACGCTACCATCATGTATAAACATGAAATTCAGCGATACAACAGTATACATTATCGGGAATGGCACACCGGATATGTACACAGATTGGTATTTGTTTTATACATTTGCCGACGAAGATTAATGGGAATTTTTTATAACTTAGAAAACGGAGGATTAGTTTTTTATTGTACTGGAAGTGGTCCGCCTTCCCGGTTTTTCACCTAAGCACCCTCAAGGGAAAATCCACACTGTATTCTCAACCTGGTCAATACTTTACTACTATTGGTTCTATTAAATTTACTACGATATACATTTATTACTAGCCAAATTTCATTGCTATTACCGTTATTATCTTGCCGTAACTACAACAATTATTTGAGCTTATCACTCAAGCAATTTTCTAAGTTCATTAATTTTCTTCCGATTTCTGGTTGTGATAAATCAGTTTACATTAGAAACGTTTGTTTTTATAGGTCATCAAGACCATAAACGTACAACTATATTTTTAATTTTCTTATTTTAGATTGTTGGACATTCCCTCAAATTAGAAAATAGCCGTTTATTTATTTTGTAGGATCGGTGTGGTTTTCTTACTCTTTCACTTAAGCTCCTTCTAGAGATAATCTTATTATAAATCTTTAGTTTATTTTGAAGCACCGTCAATACAATATGACCACACCGGTATTAGTTCGACATTTATGACTGAGTCTATTGTTACTTTGGGATCATCCTATTGTGCACTATTGCCGTCGTTTCCCTTTTCCATTCCCTCCTGGTTTACAAATAAATCCGAGATTAAAATGCGATTTATCTCAAAAATCGTGTAAAGGCAATAAAATAAACCCACTTCAGGTAAGCTAATACGGAGTGAATCTGAAAAGTATAATTGTGAGAGACTTTCTCCGCCCCTCGGTTGTAACAAATACTTTAAACCTTGCAAAGGAGATTATCAAATGTTTAACCCACCTTTTACCGTAACCGCAAATCCGAAAAAGGAAGTAATTTATTACTTACTTTACATTTTTACATTTACTTAGTTCTTTTTCTATTGTATGTTTAATTATGCACGTTTGACGTTTTATAGTCGATTTTGTTTGTACACAAGTATTCGAATCAATTTGGTTTATTGTTTCTCAATTATTTGGTAAAAATTAATTTCATTTCTTGTATTCTTTATTTTGACCGACAGTTACATCTCCGGAAACACACTAGATGCAACCCGACGCCAATCCAAGCGCCAATTCTCCATAAGACTGTATTACCTCCATGCACATCTGCCCGGTGCCTCGCAACGCAATTCTACTCCACGCACTGCGATCCCCACTGCCGGGTAGCATCGAGTACAGTCGAAGACAAAAGGACGGGACACTCATATTTTTATTCAAACTACAAATATTACTATCGTTCTATTAATTACAACTTACTTATTTTAGTTTAAATCAAATTAACCGAGATCAAAAATTCATTAGTTTTTATTTAAAAAAATAAATAAATAAATTTGTAGTTTAGTAGGCAATTGTCTAACAGACCTGAATACCATTATTTGATATAATAAATTTTGATATTCTCATTTTCTTAAATAATAACATTTAACTAACAATTTATTACATGTGTTTGCTCATAAAATTACACCATTTTCGTGTTGAATAGTGTTACAAGCGGACATTTATAGTTTTTGTTTTTTTGTCCAACTAGGTATATATAATTTTGTCGTTATATTAATTAAATGATTCTTATGCTAATTTAAACCAAATTAAACGAGATCAACAATTGACGAATTTCTTATAGGAATTATTTAATTATGATGGCTGGGCAGAAAATTTAACGAAACGCCAGAATAACTTTATTTAAAACAATTAAATTTAACTAACAATATATTATATGATTGTGCTCATAAAGTTTTAAACAACAATTTATTATCAGGTTTTGCTCCAAATAGTTCATTAAATAGGCTTTGCGATTGTGGTATACGCTGTGTGACTGTACGTTGCGTGCGCTTGACGTTCCACAGATGTGCACACGTGGTAAGGCGCCGGGGAGGATCGGGTAGCGTCGCACAGCGTTGCGTCGAGAAATTGTATTCCCCGCTTTATAGATATGCCTATCTACGCATTTAAGCTCAATCATTATTTATTACTAGATTGCACCCAATACAATAACGATATGAAATAAAATTTATGGGTTAAAAAAATTAAAAATGATTAATAAGTAATTATGTCAATTTAATATGTAATGTAATTAATTATTTCACGTGGAAAATTATTTTTCTAATTTTCCCACACAGAATGTTAATTTTTCCCAAAGGCCTTTTGAAGAATGTCGTGATTACATTGTCATAATTGTCCTCTCTTACAAATTAAAAATAAATAATATAGTTTTTAGTTTGCCTGCTATTTTATTTTAAACTGCCAATTCATATGCAATGAAAATAATTAGTTCTTTATGTGATATAATGCCATGAAAGACAGCATTTTTAATGCGAATTATATTCTGCAGACATACCTAACAATCCCGATTTTTTTTAGTCATCACATTGCGGAGAAATCCACGTTATTAGTAGTAATCTAACTATCCCTGGTTTTAAGAATGGTGGAAGAAACACAGGAACAGATTTAACAAAATCAAATCTCAACAAATAACCATCCCACTCCCCTATTTCACCTATCTACCAAATTACTACAACTCGGTTCCTCTCCGAAAATCCAATTTCGTTCCGTATTTGTCCGTTTATATTGACAAAAGACATCGTTTCACCGACAACTTCACTTAAAAGAATAGGATTGAACAGACTACTGGAATATACACGGAAAACGGATCGAAACTCACTAAAGCGAACATCTCATTTACACATTACTACGGCAACCGCACACTATGGAAATGTTGAGATCAAACTACCTTTGGTGTCGGCCATAGTTTAGGCGTTGACCCGGCGCTCCTAAAAAATAAATAAAATACTCAATAGCCAATTGCATCGTTATTTCCTTCCTAGGGTCAAAAGTGGAGAGTGTTGCGATAGATGCGAATAATGAGTAATTTTCCAACATTTTAATGGTTAAATTTAATGTATGGACAAAAAATTTGCTATAGCGCATTTGATCTCAACAAGACAAACAAAAAATCCTTTTAAAGGCTATGTTTATTTTACTGGTCTTCATAGACAGCAATCCATCCAAAGTTTTGATTGAAATACATATTCCATTTGGTAATTAAAAACGAAACGGTTTTTGAACATTATTTTCATCTGTGTGTATTAGCAGATAGCGAAGTCAAACGTTACTAAGTAATAACACAAAGTAATAATAAAAAAAAGCAAAAAATGAAACAATTACTGTTCAATTTTTACTTATTATCAAAATAATTCAGCTAACCTAAAACTACAACTACAGAATAAAAAAAAAAAAAAAAAAAAAAAAAAAAAAAAAAAAAAAAAAAAAAAGATGGTTTCTATTTTAATTTGAGCATCGCCGAGTAAGACAAATCGAAGCTTAGTCCCGCCTGGTTTTTGCCGTCTTGCTAGTTGATACGCGACATGATTCCATAAATTCAATTAAGCAAAAGCTGATCAAAATTTTACCAGTGGTACAGCCCAACGAAAAGGTGAAAAAAAAATCCGATACAGCAAGGACAAAGTTCGAATTATAGACGCCGTGTGGTCAGAGATAGCAAATAAATATATGCACTCACCCTCATCGTTGTTCTTATCAAATTCACTAGTTTGACTAGTCCACTTGACCAATTAATATCTGTTAATTAATTAATGTTATTAATTCAGATAAAAAAGGTCATGGTTATTTCATCTGTCGCCGAGAATCAAATTGATTACGCGATATCACAAGTGGTAGAGCAGCGGCGTATCTTGCCTTAGATCGTGGGTTCGAATCCCGCTCGTGACACGAACTTTTTTAATCTAAACTAAAAACCATAGTTAATTCAAAGTTGTTCTTATCTTTCCCATTTCCAAAATTACATAAGCTTCTGTCTGATCTTGATGATGTTATTAAGAACGGAATTAATTTTCGCCTATATTACCCTTTCATATTAATGACAGAACGTAAAGTTTTGAAGTTTGTGGCTGTCTTCGTTATGACTTACTTAATGAATTGTTTACTAGTGAATTTATGAAATGTATGACACTAATTATTCAGATATCGTGACTCACGATATCTGAGTAATTATCCGTTAACGGTCACTAATCTCTACATATAACATATTGGCCTTTATTTCTATGCGCTGATATTTAGCGCGTCAACACAAATTTTAGGTTAGAGATGTAGTATCATAAATTTATCAATTATTAATTGTTTTATTTAACGTACGAAACCAAATAAATTTCAGTGAATGATTTTTTTTAGTGTAAATTTCAGTTGTTCAATTAATAAAAAATATTGACTTAACTGTAGACATTAGTGATCGTTAATAGATAATTATTCAGATATCTGAGATGCGGTCTGGTGTGATGTAGGTATCAGAAATACATTTTCTTAACATATTCCCCACCCCTTTAAAATCCAACATATATAAACATTAAACAGCTAAATCTCACTGGCGCTTTCAACACGAAACCCAAGAATGGCACAATTACACAGAAGACAAACACGTTGAGTGAGTAGAAATACTTTGATGGAATATAAAATATATTTTGCATTGTATAAAATCACTTTTCCACATTCTAAATGTATTTGTTAAATGTAAACAACGTTTGTAAATCCCAGGCTCTGAAGATGAACTCAATAAAAGATCGAAACGCTGGCACGATAAAGAGAATGTTTTTCTGAAACCTACATCACACCAGACCGCATCTCACGATATCTGAATAATATTGACTTACATAAGAGCAAATTATTCAGATATCGTGAGATGAAGTCTGGTGTGATGTAGGCTTAAAAAAAACATTAATACATAAAAAGATATGATTACATCGTTGGGAAATAATTGTACATTTTATAATTTTTTACTCTTATAAAAAAAATGCTCTTATGTAATGTGTAAAGATTAGTGACCGTTAATCAATAATTATTCAGATATCGTGAGATGCGGTCTGTCCAGACCGCATCTCACGATATCTGAATAATTATCCGTTAACGGTCACTAATCTCTACATATGACACTGGCCTTTATTTCTATGTACTGATATTTAGCGCATCAACACCAATTGTAGGTAAGAGAGGCACTATCATAAATTTATCAATTAGTCAAATAAATTCACTTATGTTGTGACGCAACTGGTGGTTGATCTCATGATGTATGTGTAAGATGAAATGAAAATATTCCAGTAATTATTAAGCCGCAGAAAACCAAGAAATTAGTATTGCATTCATTCTATTGGTAAATTTAACGTTCATCCTAAGCTATTTACCTTATTCATAAAAATTCCAAGCCCATCTTGCAAGAAAAAAAACGTAGTGTACGTAACGAACATGAGGTACTCATAAATACCGTTATCAATAAATCATTTTTGATATTAAATTGTGGTTTTTTTTCAAAATGTTCATATTTTAAACCTGGTACACCGTCTAAGAAATTCCTTTTTCAATAACCTTTTTTATGTACGGTTTTGGTTTAAATGAAAAAGTAAGTGTGACGAGCGGGATTCGAACCGACGACCTTCTACTAAATACACTGGGGCTATCCTGACTTCGACCCATATTCAAAAGGTGGGGTTGAGATAGGAAATTAATATCCCAGTGGATCGAGGTCACGATAGCTCAAGTGGTAGAGCAGGGGCGTATTTAGCCGAAGGTCTTGGGTTCGAACTACTCTCGTGCTTTGACGTTTTTTATCACACCCAACGCGTTACTTAACGATTAATTAATTGAAAAGAATTTATTTGATCAATCTGACCACGAAAGCGATTTAATAAGCAAAATGATGAAGACTAATGTTCTCTGTGGCCATTTCTTTTCTCGCAGAGAATCAAATAGATTATACGACATTTGAAAAATATCAAAAAGGAGGGAAAATTCAAAAGGTTGGATTGAGATGGGAAGTTGGTGTCCGAGTTCCGAGTGGATCGAAGTAACACTAGCTCAAGTGGTAAAGCAGGGGCGTATTTAACCTTAGGTCGTATGTTCTAATCCTGCTTGTGACACTAACTTTTTCTTTTTAACTAAAACCTAACATAAAAATATTTTTTAATTGAAAAAAGTAATTTCCTCAATAGACCACTAAATATAATGGCTTTTTAGTTCATGTTTTATACTACTGAGAGGCAGATAAATCTTATTTTATTTTCCATATCAGTAGATATTAAGAAAACTTTACGTATCATTGAATCTTTTACTTGATGTAAATATTGTATTTTGATTCATATTAAATAAAATTATCAAGAAAATCATATAAAATTTGAAGAAACAAACGAACAAAATCTCAAGAAGGTTTTACAGAATTGAAAATGTTAAGATGCAAAAACAAAATCAATAAAAGTCCGCTATCCTCTCTTGGGGGGGGGGGACGAATATGTACTTACTTCTCTTAGGAATTAAATTTTTCTGCAAGCTCGCAATTCATAGCCTTTACTAGCATTGGACTCATAATGACATTTCATTTCGAGCCTGGCGCGCCATAGCGTTGCTCTCTTACCAACGAGTTATATTTTTATATACAACGCCCAATGTTAATTTAAAAATTAATTAGTTTAGATTAAAAATAAAAATATAAATGCAATTATAATTGTACTTGTAATTATATTTGTATGGAGGATGTTTTGTCCGGATGGCGCGGCTGAATTTCTCTTGGACCAATGACGCTTTAAAAAATAAAATAATACGTGTTTATTATGTTTTAGTCAATTTTCAAACTTTTACCTCTTTTGGAGAAATATTACGCACGGTACCTGTGGACAAGTTCAAAATCAAAATCTTAAATACTACCCTATACATCCTGACGATTTAAATAATTTGTAGGCTGAACCAAAGGTGGAATCGGAAAAAAACCTATGGAAAAATGTTTGGAGAAAAAACATTTTATTTGTTTATGTGGCTAATTATAATAATTTGATTCTTCAATAAAGTAAACGTTAATTGCCTTTACTGCTTATAATCTGTCATTGTTTGCCAAACTAGCATATGAGAGCAAATCTTAATTCCTTAAAGAAAATAAATTGGACCCTTAAACCTGCTCTTTATTCAGTATTTTATTCAAAATGAACCAAGAGATATTTTTTCTAATGAACAGCGAGTTTATAAGTGCGGCTCCTTTACGGATCTTTGTGGTATTGCTCGTTGAGCAGTCGAGTTGTTGGAAGGGTACTGATTTTTCAAAAAATAAAATTAGACATGTACTCTGGATTTACAATTTTAAGCAGTATCGTATTAATCTAAGACTTTCGAGACTTTGATTTTGACAGGCATCTAACGTTCCTTCCACAAAAATGTCGATCTCAGAGGCTGAAAACTTTATTTCTTACATCCTATCGAATGATAAATACAAAATTCACCTTCAAGAGCATATTAAACCTTTGGAATTTTCGACAGTGGTCAGATGAAAATGTGAAAATTTTGTATTCTTGTCAACATTCGGTGGTTTACATGATCAACGTTAACTTTTGGACTTCTCGGAACTTAAATAATTTGGCCTTATTTCTACGAAAATAATTTAATGGAGCTCGGTTTCTCAATTTTTTGAGGGAGTTTTTACGAACAATATTATATGATGTTCCTCTGCAAAAACGACAAACAATGATGCTCCAGCTAGATGGTTGCCCCGCTGATAATTCATTATGCTGAGAGGTCATTTCAATCGTCAATTTTCGGGTAGATGGATAGGAACTCATGGTCTGATTGTGATTTGTCTATTTTCCGTGGGCCCATTTAAAAAACGTTTCTAAGCCAATAATAACAACCCAGTGAGTGATAACAGTTGAAGAACTGCGACAAAGCATAGAAAATGAACCGGTGAAAATTCGCATCTTTACGCAATGCAGGCAGTTCGAACTGTTGAACGAATGACTGATTTTTTTTCAAACTTTTGGCCATAACAACGTCTTGGCCTGAAAAACTACGTATCATTTTTCTTCAAAAGATTAAAAAATGTTGTTTCAAGAGATATTAAACTGGGCCATCACAAAAGGACGCTCTGTATAATTCCTTAATCGTTATTAGACTTTTTAGAACTAGAAAGAATGTTTTTTTTTACAAAAATATAAAAATGTATATTACTCAAATAAATTTACAATTAAAGGTTTATTTTACACTAATATTTTCCATTATCCAAGATATTTAAAGAATGTATATAAATATAAAATCTTGTGGACGCTAGAAAGGCCTGCATTTTACCAAGGAAGGCCCTGTGCGTTTTACCTGTTTTCATCAAAATACCACAAAAATTCGGTTGTTGCAGTTGCGTTTAAGTACGTTTTGGAAATGGTTAGAAATTTGAAATAACACTATGATGGTTCCTTTTTAATTTTTAATTTCCTAATTTCTCGTTAGTTCAAACTCAATTGAATGTATATATTTTATTTTACATTACGTTTATTCCTTTAAGAATTTATCTAATTTCATGCATGTTCAGTCTATACTACATGACCCAAATACGGTCTTATAATTAATTAAAAATTTTTCGTTGAGATAAAAAAGTCAATGTGACTAGCGGCATTGGGACCCACGACCTTCGGCTACATACTTACACCGCTACTCTACCACCTCAGCTATCGTGAATTCGATCCACTTGGACCTTTTGAATTTTCCTTACTTTTTTTCCATTTTTCAAATGTCGAGTAATATATTAGATTCTCGGCGACATTTGATTTGGCTATGCTTTAGTGAAGAAATACTTGATATTAACTTACTAAATTCACTAGTATTCGTGGTCCGCTTGACTAACTAATATCTTTTAATTAATTAAGGCTTTCAGTTGAAATAAAATTCAATTGCTGCCAATCAAACAGATTACACGACATTCGAAAATTGGCGAAAAAGAGGGAAAATTAAAAAAAAGTCGGTGAGCATCGTAGCCATGATAACAGCCGTTGGTAGAGTAGCGGCTTATCTAGCTGAAGGTCGTGGGTTCTAATCCCGCTCGTGACACTGACTTTTTTATCTCAACTAAAATCTTCAATTAATTTAAAGATATTAATTGGACAATCGGATCACGAAAACTGGTGAATTGAATATGGTCTTATAATTAATTACGGTTTTTAGTTGAGATGAAAAAAGATAATGGCACGAGAAGGATTCGAACCCACGACCTTCGGCTAGATACGCCGCTGCTCTACCACCTGAGCTATCCTGACCTCGATCCATCGGACATCAACTCCCCATCTCAACCTCACCTTACGAGTTTTCTCTCCTTCAAATAGGTTCGAATCCCTCTCGTGCAATTAACTTTTTTCATTCCAACTAAAAACCGTAATTAATTGTCATATATTAATTGGTCGAGCGAGCACGAAAACAGTGAACGTATAGTTAAGCTGTTTGGATCCAACATGATTAAATCTTGTAATTATGGTCTCGGATAGATAATAATTTAATCAATTTTTAGTTCCTCTTTTTTAGCATAGCGATGATAGTGAAAATAATATTTGTCAAGTGCAAGGAAAAATATTTTCTTATTGAACTTCAACTAATTGAACGCAATTAGCAATTTAAAAAATAATATGAGTGTGCAGTTATAAATGCTATCGCACTTTTTCAGCAAAAATATTTTAATTTGCGATCGGTGAACGCAAAATGGCGGGTCTTTCTTAGGGAAGGATACTTGGCCCATTTCTCTTTTCAATATACTGTACTTACTCCTACACTTGGTAATATTTCAACACCTGTATGAGACACCACGCTATTTGGATCCCTCCAATAAACTGAGAACTTACAACAAGTCTTAACTCAATTAATAATATAGTCCACAAAAAAAGATTGAAAATAAATCTATAGAGAAGCGTATAGATAAATGTTTTATTGCTTACGTTGCTGGAAATTACATTTCACGCATAAACGACAGATATGGAAATGCTCCCTCACCTTTGAAGACCTGTCCTGGTGCACGGTTGCCAACTGGTGGACACAAACATGGATACTAATTCCCATGTTGCTCATTTTTATGCTTCAAATCATATTTATAACATGACAATTAATTAAGGTTTTTACTTGAGATGAAAAAAGTCAATGGCACGAGCGGGATCCTAAAATTTAAAATGTGGGTTTGACATAGAAAGTTGATGTCCGAGTGGATCGAGGACAGTATAGCTCAAGTGGTAACGCAGCGGCGTTTCTAGTCGAAGGTCATGGGTTCGAATACCGCTCGTGCCATTGACTTTTTTATCTCAACTAAAAACCTTAATTAATTGCCATGTATTAATTGGTTAAGCGGACCATGAAAGTAGTGAATTATTTACAAACGGCTTCATATCCCGTTCGTTCGTCACCTCATCAAAACTTACTATTAAAAATGACATCATTCAGTTATCACCCATAATAACTTGAATGACAATTGTCACTTCCAACCCTACGAGAGAATCCTTCAAGCCGATTGAAGCGGAAACGGCCCCACGATCCTCTCAGTGAGTGACTAATGACGGATTTCAAGTGAACCGGTGTTATCTACTTGGCAACATCCCTTTACAAATGATCCAAATGGTTTAATCAGCATAAATATAAATTATTACTTGATTCAACATTTGTCATTTTAAGTAACAAATAAATGTAATAACGAAAATCCCTTTTAACTGCCATAGAGATTAGATGCTAATAAAACATATAGACCTCAAACAGATCATCTTTATGCTAAAACATTAAGAAATTACGAAATACGATCACAAATTTCGACAATTAGATCATCGTCCTTGTTGATCTTTTTTTGTTCATTTCGGATTAGTAGATCAATCAATCATTGGTGTATATTTCATACATACATGTTGTCATGTAACCTAGGTAGATAATTAAAATGATGATATCCCCCAACACTGGCTGCCTTCGTTACCTATGCTTGAGCCTAGACGTAGCTTCAAAATGGATTCAGCATACTCGACCGAACCAAAATGACCTTGGTGGTACAATTTATACAACAAATTTATAACGACAGTTCAAGCTATTGGAAAAAAAAACTTAAAACATAAAACTACTAAACGCTATTACAACCGATATCGACAAGAAAAGTGTAGAACTGCTAAACCTTCTCATGTACAACTAATTTGTCTCCCTCCATGGCATAATATCAAATAATAAAATATCTTTTAAATCAAAATGGTTATGTTTGAATGTATTGTAAAACGTCACTCTCTTATGGACCCCAGACTGAAGAGCAAGTGCAGAGGTATCATTTTGATGATGAAAATGCTTAATTTACCATCACATACGCATAGTGATTTTTTGTATTTGGCCCTAGGGTTATTCCTGGTTTTTGTATATACCTTAAAACTGCATATAAATTATTTGCGTAAATGTCTCAATCTACGACCAAACCGTACCCCAATTACTTTGTAAATCAAATTAAGTGTGTGCTAATTAGTGACCGTTAATTGATATTTATTTAGAAATCGTGCGATGCGGTTTGGTGTGATGTAGGTTTCAGAAAGACATTCTCTTTATCTTGCCAACGTTTCGATCTTTATTGAGATCATCTTCAGGGCCTGGGATTTACGAACATTGTTTTCAAATAACAATTACATTTTTGGATGTGGAAAAGTGAATTTGTACAATGCAAAATATATTTTTACATGTAAACATGTTTGCAAATCCCAGGCCTTAAGATGATCTCAATAAAGGTAGACACGTAGCGTGATAAAGAAAAATGTTTTTCGGAAACCTACATCACACCAAACCGCATCGCACGATTTCTAAATAAAAATCAAATTAAGCATAAAAAGGTGTATCGCTTTGAGGTATATACGAAATTGGAAACGTAATATGGAATAACTGTGACAGAGGTGAAAAGAGCAGAATGTAAAGTAGAAAAAATTCTTCAGAAGGCGAGGCTAACAATAAAACGCAAGTATACACAGAATGTTCACTTACATAGTTCATATAGCATACTGAATTCTGTAAAAAATATGTAAATTGTGACTTAAGAACTGATCAAATGAATGGCATTTTTAAGATGAGAGTTAATCCATGTAAATAAATTCTCCCTAAAGTGGTATTTAATTTATTCCCAATCTGTAATAGAAAATCATACGAAACTACTTTGCACTTTGTGTCACCACGAAAGCATTATAAAAATTCATAATGGAAAATATTCGAATACGTTATGTAATTATTGTAAAAGAGCATCGTTCTATAGATATGATTTAAAACTGTAGTTTAATTTCGTTTAAAATTCTTAAAATTCCATAAAACAAGTGGTTTGGCGATAAACACTTTATTATGATGCAAATTTACTTGGTACTAACAAATTATGTACTCCAATGGCTAATTATGTATGGTTAATTAATAAGTATGTATTAAATAAAATAAAAATGGCAAATCCAATGACCGTCACAGTACCATCATAAGAATAAAATGTGCATATTATCATATTTTTTATGTTATTAATCTAAATTACTCAGTTCAATTTTAAATCCTATCTATTATATCTCAAATTCTGTACACTACAACGACCTTAAAATTCCATTTACCAAAAAATGTATGCTTCAAAAGTTTACCAAATTCTACAATAAACCCTCCTATTTTTTAATTAATCCTGCATATGACGTCTCCAGTAGAAACTATCCATATAATCCCATAATGTGTACAAAGTGGAAAGAGCCGCGTGGCATTTAAGAGGAGATGGTGAAATTTGTGTAGAGCAGATTTATACGTGAAAGTAAGTGGGATTATTATATGGATAATTTGCTTCTATCAACAAAAATACTTGAAAATGTTATAGTTTTCTATGTTTCTATATATCCATAAATTACGTGTTTGCTGATTAATAAATATTAAATTAAAAAACTCATACAAATTAGTACAAATAAAGGACATCAATACTACGAATTGATTATAAATTTAGTTACAAAAATTAAAAAAAATGAATAATCAAATTTAAATTGACGTTTAACTAACTTAAGTTTTGGCAGAATACTTACAAATGATTCAAATGCTTCTTACCATTAAATTTTGCCAGCCTTGAGACTTTGATATTATCAATATAGTATGAAAGTATTTGAATTTGTTTGTCAGGGAGTTAATTTTATCTGGGCTATTCAGCAGATTGTTTTTTTTTTTCGAAAAGATAAGAAACCACCAAACTGCATAAAATTTTCACCCTTGTTCCGCTGTTTCAAAACTTCGTGCTTATTTTATCTTTCTTAACTGCATATGTGTGTGTTTGAATGCTATACGTTAATTTCTTAATAATCAAAATCGGATTTACTGATTCCGGTTGTTGCTGTTTTTCTGCTGATCTGAATTTAAGTTAATTCCAACAGAGCTAAGTTCAAAGTAATTCCAACTAACGGGACTTCGTTGCATTAAAACTTCAAGAAGCTTCGTACAGTCACCACTAGATTTCACGAAAAGGGGATTTTGCTGTAATGTAGACCTATTCTGTTAGAACTGCCACATAAACTATTTACTCCAAAACAGGAAACATAAGAAATACAACAGCTTATTTTTATAAAATTCTCCTGACCAAGATTTCCTAATTTGTGAACTGCTGAATTTCTTCAACAAAACTTAAATCTTAGTTTAATACAGTATTAAGAACTACACACTCTCCCATACAATGGAAATTCTTTTATTTTGAAATGTACCCAAAACAAATGAAAATTTAAATTCCCCTTAGTCTTATAGACCTATTAGTGTTACTGTTTCATTCTAAAATATACAAACAATTAATTCACGAAAGAATCATCATGGTTGCTTCCAATATCATTTTACTAGATTATAACGTTAGCTTTTGGGTTCACCATCCCACTACTCATTAACATCTCTCAGTTCAAGTTTCTATTCCCTTAAGTCATGAGCAGAAATTCTAAGTTAGCGGAGTATTTTTTGATGTTTTTCTAGCCTTCGACAAAGTATGGCTTGAGGGATTATTACACAAATTAAAATTATTTTTACTCAGGCGTATTACGTTAATTTATAATCGTATCTCAAGGAGAGATTTTTTGCAGTACACTAGACTTCATTAGTGAAGGGAGTTCATTCAGGTGTGCCACAAGGGTACACGCTCTGCTTTACTTCTGACATGAACACAAATCATAATTCACTAAGTTCGTTGCCCACTTGTCGAATTAATATATTACAATTAATTAAGGATATAAATTAATGAATTAAAACAAAGTACGCTTCACCAAAGCTCTCCGTGGCCATTTCATTTGTCGGCGAGAATATAATCGGATTACACGACATTTGAAAAATGACAAAAATGAGGGAAAATTCAAAAGGTGGGTTTGAGATGGACAGTTAGTGTCCGAATGGATCGTTAGGGATGGTTTGGGCCAGTTCACAATCATCACATGGGGGAGTGTGTATGGACATCTGTACCACGGGTTGACTAAATGTTTCCGAAATTCGGCCCTGTCACAAGTGAGGTTGGATTCGTGGTTAGCCGTGGTGACGCCCCTGGCAGGAACTTAGGCAGAGGCTGTTTTCTATCGGCGACCTTCGTGAGTTGCGCATGACCGGCGTGTCCGTTCGCGAGGGGGGGGGTCGGTCGGGTGACAGCATGAAAGCGTTGACGACGTAATTGTAATGTCTTATCCCCTCGATTGCGTGGACGAGCGCTAGGTGCTGGTAGTGAATCGGCGGCTCTCTGGATCGCGTGTGCTTTGCACGGCTATGCGTATGATCGGCGTTGTACTCTCGAGGAAGCGAAGGATTGGACCACCTAGGCTTGGCCTATGGCGTCTCTCGAATGCGTGTAGCAGGTTTAGGCTTAGCGCGGTGCGAGACCTTTGGTCGTAGACATTGCTCACCTAGGGGGTGGGTAGCAATCTCACTTAAATCCGAAACCGTTACCGGGGCGTTCCCGAAAGTTTCTACGCTACAGGAGCCTCTACACTCAGAGGGATAGAGTCGCCTTCTCTAACTAGGGAGTACGCGGATGAGCTGGCCGATGTATTTCGGTCAACTGGCCTTGCGTGCGGAATTAACCATTCTGACGAGGTGGGAGCGTGGCTAGCAGCCCTTCGGGATGTGAAACCTCTACATCGTCGCTAAGGCGACGGTGCGTCAGCTCTCACTTTTAGAATCGGACTGTCCGATAAGAGCTTTATAGCTTAGGTACGGACATTAAAGATCCTCATGTCAGCCCGACAATGAGTCCGGGAAAGAATGTCCGAGTGGATCGAAGTCAGGATAGCTCAAGTGGTAGAGCAGCGGCATATCTGGCCGAAGATCGTGGGATCGAATCCCATTCGTGCCATTGACTTTTTTATCTCAACTACAAACCTTAATTAATTGTGACAAATCAGAATGTTACAACATACGTAGACAACATCACCATATTAAGAAATCACACGTCTTTCACACCAGCCACCCTTATATTACAATACCACATGCCAACAAATGGAAAACGGAGCAATATTTGGAAAATAAAATCAATCCCGTCAAAGTGACTACACATCACCTTTACTCTACCGTGGGACTTGCCTTATGTTCCTCAAACGGCAAAGTTAAGTATTTAAGACTTACATTTGATGGGAGACAAATTTGGAATAAGCACTCACAACAAACACATATATTTACTAAATGATTTAAAACTATTATTAACTTCTGAATCGCCAATCAAACTTTTTGACGGATATAAACTTAATAAAACCTATAAGTATGTACGGGTTTACTGGTCGGCCAAAAATTTCCATATTCAAAAATAACAAATTTTTCAATAAAAGATTGTTACAAGTAATAATTTCTGCCCCTTCTTATATAAACAATAATAACTTAACCAGTGTCAACTGTTTTTAAATCCATGGAAGAACATTAGAAACCTATTAATTTTCGCAATTCTATTGGCCAAATAAATTATTTTCAGTTAATTAATCTTTAAGGATGGTATTGGTTCAGGAAAAGTGTTGAGATGGGAAGTTGGTATCAGAGTGAATCGAAGTCACGAGGCGAATACCGCATGTCTGGAGGCGCTTTGTGATAAAAGGTGTCATTAATTGAAACATTAAATAATATAGGGCTGTATTTATTTTACTTTTAAACCAAACTTTTTCGAGCTTTCGTTAATGATAGCAGATGAAATGTAATCGATTTTAAGACGAGAAAAAAATTTAGAATCTGTAATTCTATCTGAATGGATTCGGCGTTTCAGTAAATTCACTTCAATCTAAAATAAAGCAACTTTAAAGAAATGTGTTAATTTATGTTTATTTGATTTTATATTTTAGTACAGAAATGTTATTGCTATTAAAATATAAAAAAATTTACTCCCTTTTAGTAGTAACCCTCAAAATAAACTGATAAAAGAGAAAATTTATGCTCCCTTGAGCATAGATCAAAGAGTACATAAGTGTCTAAAACTTGTATATACAACTTTTATATACGCTTGAAATTTGCACTCAGAATGATCGTAAAGTGCTGTTGTTTTGTTAGATATTGACGGAAGAGACGGATATATATATATATATATATATATATATATATATATTGTGTTGTCCGGAAAATAATGAAGGATTTTAAGTTTTCATTAAA
>CM077109.1:4442960-4461471 GCA_039619505.1 Cimex hemipterus
ATTCCGAATAATTAAAATAATGTTTATAAATCACAGGCCCTGAAGATAATCAAAATGATCGAAACCTTGGCACCATAAAGAAAACGTTGTTCTAAAACCTACGCCACACCAGACCGCATCTCACGATTTCCATATGGTCATTAACTAACGGTCAGTAAAACCACGTATTATAAATAACATAAACTTCGTAAATAATGAAACCCGTAGTGTGAATTATGGTTAGCGTCTGAAATCATAACCAGTCATAATATCAGTCCATAATCAGTCCAACAGCGTATTAAGCGGAAGGTCGTGAGTTCGAATCCCGCTTGTAAAACTGACTTTTTTATCTCAATTAAAAACCTTAATAAACTGAAAGATTTATATTTATTGTTTTAATATAATGACCTCAGCCGAACACAGAAGCTGTTACATATTTTTGTTTTATCGGTCATTTGACATCCCGAACTCGTAACACTAATTCCTGCAGGTCGATAACCTCAACTATATCTGTGCGTTGTTAACAAAAAAGTACCAAAACTTCAATGTGAAAGGGATATAATTCAAAACTAGCGTGCCGATGATGGGTTTACCTTAGCGTGTTTCCTGCAATTAGAAATATTGGTCGTCCCTAAATGTCCCTTTATGTTCCCACTAATAAACACATAAAGGATTGAACGCCCAGTAAAAGCAAGCATTTCATGTACAAATTGAAAATGATTAATTAATACGCTACGGCTAGGGAGGAAGCCGCTTTTCTGGATGCGTCGCCCCTAGATTTAAAAAATAATAAATTTATGGTAGGATACCGTTCCGCGGGCGTCGACTAATTATAGCACGCTCCCAGGCTGCAGGAAGCCTCAGGTTTATTGAGATTGATGGATGAAGGGAAGCTGGGATTAACATGATTAACAAGCTAACTGACTGAACGCCGTACGATTCAGTAAAATTGCAGAATATTTCTGTTTTCATTCTACAGGTTCTCTTCATATTACCTTCCCGCTTAACTCTATTTGCTGTATTGGTGTAACAAAATAATTAAGTAAGAAATTAATATGTTTTTTTTTTATTTATTTGTTGTACATTACAACTACCTAAAAGTAGGTAATAAGTAACAGTGAGAACGGTAATTAAAACAAAACAAAATTAAAACCAAGAGTGGAGAAAACACCCATTGGTATTACTCCAATGTTACAATAATATTGTGTGTTCAATCGATTCGTGTGTCATTATCACTTTCACTGTTATCACCATCACTTCCTAGAAGATCTCGCGGCCATTGTCTCTTCAGTCGGCGAGGTGGGTTTGAGGGGATTCGTCGGGATGCGAGGTTTCTGATGTGTTGATTTACGTTAGTTGGGAGGTTTTTATGAAATTTACGGTAACGGAAACGTATTTCATCTTGTACGAACGGAATATGTAAATCTGTATGTATGTAGTTTGGTTCGATACATAAAATGGAGCATCTAATATTTTTCGTAGTATTATAAACTGGGCAGTTTGAATGCGGTGGATATTCCCACACTTCCAGTCTGTAAGTCCAAATCGGTTTAATTATGGTGTTGTAAAGCAGTCTTTTATTTTTGAGAGGTAAATTCGAGCGTTTGTCAAGAAGTCGTGCAAGAATTCTAAATCTTGTCATAATCTCCTGACGTTTCAATCTTGTGTGTGGATTCCACGTCAGGCGTTTGTCGATGTACAATCCGAGGTACCGCACCTTGTCCGCAGTTGGGAGGGGAGTGTAGTTTAAGAAAACAGGGGGAGAGATCTTTTTACGAAGAGTGAAGGTAATGTGGGTGGATTTTTCCGTGTTAAATTTTATCCTTTTCTTTTTGCACCAGGACTCTAGTAGTATGAGGTGTTGTTGGAGGTTTCGAGTGGAAATGACAAGGTCGGAGTTGATAGAGAGAATTGCCGTATCGTCTGCAAATGTGAATGTGGTGGTTTCGGGATGAGTTGGCATGTCAGCTGTGAAAATCTGGTACAGTGTAGGGGCCAGAACGCTACCCTGAGGAACACCAGCATGGATAGGAAAATATGAAGAGAGGGAATGGCCTTCAATGACTTGAAAGAATCGGTCAGTGAGGTAACTGTGTAGTTATATGTATGTGTAGGATGTTGACTGGCCGACAAACAGCTGAGGCCTGCCCACCGTGTTTTTTCCTTCTTTTTGTAGACGTTCACGTATTTTATCAAACCAGCAACCATTTGAAATTTTCTGGATTTATAAGAAAACTAAGTCGATATCCTAAAATGCTAGTCTCATTTGTGCCTCAGGCTGGGAACTACAAAATATATATAACACCTATAATATATATCATTAAAAATAGACAAGTCTGGTAGCATTCACTCTGCTAGTGTAATCAGATTAACATCTTATCGTTATGTCGTGTTGTAAATGTATTGTAAAGATGGTGACAAGTGTTGTAAGATATAACAAAAATTCCCTTTTATTTACAGAATAAAAAATAAATAAAAAGTGGTAACATTTGGATGGCTTTCCCTTCGAAGATTAATTCTACAGTCAATAAGAAGGATTGGCAATGGGTGTAATATTGTCGTAAATTTTTGCAAATTTAGCTATGAACAATTTGGTAGGTTGGGCGTTAACTCAATTACCATTAACAATATAATAAATATTTGAAGAAATATGTAGATGATTAATTTTTAATAGGTCCAATACCCCATGTAGAATTTGTCTTGAATGAGTTTAATGATCACCACAATAGAAAAAAATCTATATACGATGGGGAATGACCTTAATTGGCCATGTTATTTGCAGATTGAACAATTAAGAACTACGAAACGTATTATGAAACCTTCATCTTCTGAAAATAATCTTAATTTCAATTCCTTGTATTCGTTTAAGTTAAAAATTAGCATGGCATTTAAAATAAACGGCAACTATTTATTCAAAGAGACAAAATGCGAAAATGTATAACGCAATGCTACTAGTTTATAAAGATTTTCACACAGTCCAGTTGAGGTTCTGCTGAGCTGATTTCGTACAAAGAGCTAATTGATTGATTAATATCATTTAACTTTCTTATGTAATTCTGGAAGAAAGGGGCGCGAGACAGTTTTGCAATTCTCAAAAGTCTTGATGGTTTAGTATTCATGGTGTGACGTTAAAACACGATCCAAATGCAAATATCTCATAATAGAAAGAGAAACAAAATATAAAAGTTATAAAACCAAAGGAAAGGTTTTTTTCATATATTTTCTCGAACATCGGATTTAAAAATACCGGTAAATAAGAAAGAAAACTTGTTAACAGAGATAATGAAGTTGGTTGTTCAAGCGGACAATAAAAACTAGTGAATTTAACATGCTAATAGAATTAATTTATGTACAAAAATGCCTGGAAAGTGTTTTATTGAAATTTGTGCTTGGATAGCAAAGTAAAGAGATCATGGATGAAGCCATGCAAGTAAATGAACAAACTTGTTTTTCTATTATCAAACATTCGGCTTAATTACGATCAATGTTTCATTACAGATTAAATATAAAAGTTATAATGATGATTCAACAAGTTTCTTGAAAAACTATTTCAAAAACTTTACAATTGGTCCGGACATGCGGTTTTATTGCGGTTATTGCTCAACCCAGGCCACCAAAAGAGAATTGGAAAATATCCCAAAAATCTCCTTTTCTATACAGTTCGATATGATGGAAGTGGTTGTATTTGGAGGTTTTTTCCAGCTCCAAGATGAATTCTACATTCAAAAAGATAGATTGGCAATGGGTGGAAAATCTTCCCCATTTTTGTCGGATTTAGCCACAAATGATTTGTTAGATTGAGTACTCAATAAAATACATAGAAAATATGTTGATGATTTATTTTTAATAATTCCAATAGTAGAATTCGTCTTGACAGTGTTTATTGAATACCACAATAACTTACAATTCGCAATGGAAAATAAATAATGTAAAAACAATGGGGAATGACCTTACTTGGCCATGTTAGTTTGTAGATTGAAAAATGTAAAAATTATAAAATGGTTTATGAAATTGGAATGAATTCATATTCGGAAAGGATTCTCCGGATAATTCAATACAAAGAGAGAGTCGGATTAGATAACAAAAATCTCCTTCTATATACACTTTGATATGTTAGAAGTGGTTGCGTTTGGAGGTTTGTCCAGTTCCAAGAAGAATTCTCCACTCAAAAAGATATATTAGCCGTGGGTGGAAAATCTTCCCAAATTTTGGTGGATTTAGCCGTGAATGGATTGTTATATCGGGCGTTAATTCAATTGCCATTCACAATAATTTTTTTTTAAATGGCCTCATGAACTAAGCATATCTAGCCAGACTGATGTATATATTTATTCCGTAATTCGATTTTTCGGAGAAGGGTATCGTGAAAAAAAGCCAGATACGACGGCGGGAATCGAACTTGCGACCGCGGCCCCCTCACAATAAATTAAATAAAGAAATATTTAAATGATTAATTTTTCATCGTTCTAATAGCCCGTGTAAAATTTGTCTTGGGAGTGTTTAACGAGTACCACAAAAAATTACAATTCATAATTGAAAAAGAAAATTGAAAGAGTCTAACTAACTTTCAAATGCAAACTTATCACAGAAAGAGGAACAAAATACAAATATTATAAGATCAGAATTAAAGATGTTTTCTTTCCACTTTACAAATATGGTAATTGTACCATGAAATTTGTAAATTAAACGAACAACCAAAGTATGTTTTAATATATTTTCTTGACCATCGAATTTCCAAAATCCAGGTAAATACGAAAGAAAACTTGTTAACAAAGATAATGGAGATGGTTGTTCAAGCGGAGAGAGGGTTGGATGAGATGACAAAAATTTCCTTTTCTATACACTATGATATGATAAGAGTGGTTACCGTTGGACGTTTTTTCAAGTCCCAAATGTGTTCTACATTCAAAAAGATAGATTTGTCGGATTTAGCCACGAATGACTTTTTACACTGGGTGCTCAATTGCCATTCACAATGAAATACATAAAAAATATGTTGATGATTTTGACAATTCACAATGGGAAAAAAAATAAATACAGTGGCGAATTACCCTACTTGGCCATGTTAGTTTGTAGGTTGAAAAATGTAAAAACTACAAAATTGTTTAGGAAATTGGAATGAATTCATCTTCGGAAAGGATTCTCAATTTCGTTTCCTTCTTTTTATTTAAATTAAAAATTAATGTGGCTTATAATTTAATTGACGGAGTGTTCAAACTCTGCTCAGCTCCACCCTGACTGTAAAAATACTGTGATCAATACTCTTGTCAATTATGATTATCCTGAACTTTTTGTTAAAAAATTATTAACATAGAATTCCCAATAGAAAAAGAAATAATGGAGAACAACCTTACCTGGTTAGTTTTTCGATTGAACAATGTTATAAGTACACAATGTCTTCACCCCTGATCTCTTTACTTTAATATCATTTCACGGATTCTAAATGGTTTAGAAAAACCCAACTTTTAATTTGGGAAATATATCCCGCAATATTCAGTTCAGTTCAATATTCACAAGGGGAAGAATATACCTTTGGGCAACTTCGTGGAGCAATGGCTAATGGAATCCTTTCCTTTATTCTGTGCATCGCTCGACTGTAATCGCAGGCCGTTCGGAGATATCACACACACAAAAGGCAAATGGCCCTGTTGAGTGCGCGACATCCACAGTCACTGCGGCCCAAGTGTATCGTAAAACGGCAGCCGCCTATTTCCATTTTGGGTTCTTTATAGTAGTTTTCCTTTTGTTCCTTAGTCGCACAGGGTAGGCAATAATTCTTGCAACAAATTTGACCTATAACAATACCAACCATGAAAATATACTGTATTTACAGATTTATTTTCAAACGCTTGTATTCGTCTAATATCACTAAATTAAAACAATTCATAATTATGTCTTACGTGGAGGATAAGAGGTGTTTTCGGCATATATAAATTCTTAAATTATGAAACGAAATATGTAGAAGAACAAACAACTTATCAAGAAAAAATCATTAAGGTGAAAGAAAGTTGAACAAGGTCAGTAGTTTATTTTCGTTGTTGTTTTCCTGGATTTCGCCGTTGTTGACCAATTGTATTTGTACTCATTCCCTGCGGACGTTTGTTTGGATGGGCTCTAACTACAACTGCAACAGAGAGAAAAAGAAACTAGATTTGGTTAGCAGGAAATGTATTTATTTTATGATTTATTTGTATCGTATTCGTTTTAACTAATTTATTTATTTATACATTATTGTAGATATTACAATTTTTAATTTTTTGCATAAATAATAAAAAGGTAAAAACTTTTCATGGAAAAAAATCGAGAGTTTAAGTTTAAAACCTTGGGGGCCGCGTTAGTCGAGTTAGCGTGAGAGACTCTCGGCTAGTAGACCCCGCTGTCACCGGTTCGATTCCCCCGTCCCTTCTCGCCTTTTTTTCACGACACACTTCACCCCTCCCAAAAAAATAAAAACATAAATAAATAAAAAAAAAGAATACGCATACAATATATTGTCTGGCTATATATAAAAAAAAATAAATAAAACCAGTTAATATGACAATAATTATCCAAGTACAAATATCGTTGAGTCGTTGAGTCCAAAACCATTTTCGGCTGTATTTGACGATTCCCTCAGGACACTATTTAATTACGATCTATGTTTGATTACAGATTACATATGTAAAAATTGTAATGATAATTCAACATCTTTTTTGAAAAACTATTTTAAAAAAAATTTATGATTGGTCCGGATAGATATACCTCACACAATAATGATCCCAGTGGCTTACAAAATATCTTCGTATCATTTCCTTTTCTTAGAGATTTATCAATTACCATTTATAAATAATAACAGTAAATATATTGCTAATAAAGAAGTAAATATAAAAAAACATTATCAACGACAATGAGTATTTTAGTTAAAAATTGGAACTATAAATTCTAGTCAAATTAAAGAAATACGTTTTTCAAATTAGACGCTTTATTGTTTGCTTTTATGTTGAACATTTCTTTGATTAACTTCCTCTCTAAGTTAGATTCCTTATCAACAATCTCCACTTTCTCAAAATCAAATTTATGTTTGAGTTTGTGACGATGCTGGGAAAGAGCTGTACCATCAAATCATATTTATTCTGTCTACATCTTTCGTTGAGTAACAGTTTGGTTTGTCCATAAATATGTCCATAATATATAAAACAGAAATTGCAAGACCACATTATTACATAGTACAGTGTGTACTGGGTTCTTCAAATTCGAAAATACTTGGTTTCTAAGATAGTTTTTATATTTAAATGTAAATTTTAAATTCAAATTCGACCTTCTATTCCTAACCCAATAAACTTGAAAAGCTTTAACATAAGAAATTGTTACAATTAATTAAAGTTTTTAGTTGAGATGAAAAAAGTTTAATGGCACGAGCAAGATTTGAATAATAATAATTGTAATGTATTAATTGGTCAAGCGCACAAAGAACTTAGTGAATTTAATGAATAGGCAATTTTTTTATATGTAAATGAATGGTCACTATTCCTATCAAGTACATTTGTATCGCAGTTAATCGTTAGAATTCTATCATTTAATAGTTTTTTGACCAAAAGTCCAGGATAATCATTCTTGATTAGATTATTGATCACAATCTTTTTAAAATCGGGGTGAATCTGAGCAGAATAGTAAAGAAAAGAGATCAGGGATGAAGACATTTTGTACTTATAACATTGTTCAATCGAAAAACTAACCAGGTAAGGTTGTTCTCCATTGTTTTCTTTTTCTATTGGGAATTCTATGTTAATAATTTTTTAACGAAAAGTTCAGGATAATCATAATTGACAAGAGTATTGATCACAGTATTTTTACAGTCAGGTGGAGCTGAGCAGAGTTTGAACACTCCGTTAACTAAATTATAAGCCACATTAATTTTTAATTTAAATAAAAAGAAGGAAACGAACTTGAGAATCCCTTCCGAAGATGAATTCATTCCAATTTTGTAGTTTTTACATTTTTCAACCTACAAACTAACATGGCCAAGTAGGGTCATTCCCCACTGTATTTATTTTTTTCCCATTGTGAATTGTCAAAATCATCAACATATTTTTTATGTATTTCATTGTGAATGACAATTGAGCACCCAGTGTAAAAAGTCATTCGTGGCTAAATCCGACAAAATTGGGGACGATTTTCCACCCATTGCCAATCTATCTTTTTGAATGTAGAATTCATCTTGGAGCTGGAAAAAACCTCCAAATACAACCACTTCCATCATATCGAACTGTATAGAAAAGGAGATTTTTGGGATATTTTCCAATTCTCTTTTGGTGGCCTGGGTTAAACAATAACCGCAATAAAACCGCATGTCCGGACCAATTGTAAAGTTTTTGAAATAGTTTTTCAAGAAACTTGTTGAATCATCATTATAACTTTTATATTTAATCTGTAATGAAACATTGGTCGTAATTAAGCCGAATGTTTGATAATAGAAAAACAAGTTTGTTCATTTACTTGCATGGCTTCATCCATGATCTCTTTACTTTGCTATCCAAGCAGAAATTTAAGTTTCCGCGGTAGCCGAGTGGTTAGCGTGAGAGATTCGGCTAGTAGGCCCCGCGGTCGCGGGTTCGATTCCCGCCGTCGCCTCTGGCCGTTTTTTCACGATACCCTTCCCCCAAAAATCCTGGGGATATAATAAATGTATACAGCAGTCTGGCTAGATATGCTTAGTTCATGAGGCCATTTCAAAAAAAAATTATTGTGAATGGCAATTGAATTAACGCCCGATATAACAAGCCATTCACGGCTAAATCCACCAAAATTTGGGACGATTTTCAACCCAGGGCTAATCTATCTTTTTCACTGTAGAATTCTTCTTGGAACTGGACAAACCTTCAAACGCAACCACTTCTAACATATCAAAGTGTATATAAAAGGAGATTTTTGTTATCTAATCCGACTCTCTCTTTGTGTTGAATTATCCGGCCCCTTCTGATAAGACCGCATGACCGATCCAATGGGAAACTTTTTTCAATAGTTTTTCGAATAAGTTGATGACGTATCATTATAATTTTTATATATCTAATCTCTTTTAAAAAATTGATGTAATTAAATATACTCTTGAGGAAGGCGTTAAATACAGCCTAAAGTTTAATAGTAGAAAAACAATTTGGTGCTTTCACTTGCATTGCTTCATCCCTGATCACTTTACTTTACTATCCAAGCACAAACTTAAGGAAAACACTTTCACGTAATTTTTGTGAATAAATTAATTCTGGTGACACGTTAAATTCGCTAGTTTTTGTGGTCCGCCTGACTAACCATTTCCAATTAACTCTATTAACAAGTTTTTATTTCGTATTTACCTGAACTTTTAAATCTGATGATAAACAGATAAAAAAGGATGATAACTTACCTTTTTATCCGTTTAATTTATAAATTTCATGACAAAATTGCCATATTTGTAAAATAGAAAGACAAACGCTTCATTTTAAAGCGGCCCTGTTTTCAAACCTTCAACGATTCATAATGTCAGCCTTTGTTTAATAAAGCGGTTTATATATTTTTAATACTGCTTGGCCTCAAGGTTCGTCTCGTTTCACCGTTTATCCATAACCTTTGAAAACATCTTTTTTAGTGGAACCCTTCTTTTGCACATAGAGACTAATTTTACCTTTGCGCTTTGTGTTATTAATTATTGTTTGTAGGATTGTATAATCGAGTTACTTTGGCTTGTCGTCCTTTGAGGATCATTGAAGATTAACAACACAGGAATCTAGTAAATAAAAGATCCGTATTTAAAAATCAAAGAACCCCTTGTATTTAAAATTGTCCACTTGTTATGTTTGTTTATTTAATTGTTTGGTATTTAAATGAACAATACTGAATTACATCATTGAAAATCGAATTGTTTCATTTTTTCTATGGCTTAAATTAACGGCATTTTTTTTTTAAACAGATGAAAGTTATGGAGTGCATTAAAGGAAGATCAATTGGTAAGGAGAAAAGGATCCGGCTGGATAAGGATGAGAAAGTACTATTGAAAATTTTAGATGGATATTTTTAGGTTAATAAACAACAACATACTTTTTAATGTAAATATCATCGAAATTAGAGGAAACATAGTAGGAAGTAAATAAAAAGATGATAAATATATTTATTTGTTGTGCTTTTTTATAATTTAAATATGCTTACTTGAGTTACCTAAAGTTAAAAAAAAAACACTTTATCTCAACTTTGAAATGTGCTTTTGAGTACGATATTCAAAGCGTTTTTGGCTCCGTCGAGAAAATAAAAAAACTAATCAAAAATTTCATTCACAAAAAGCAGAACATCACGGCAACGCAAGAATGTCACAATTACGCAAGACAAACACTTTGAGCCCTGAAGATGGTCTCAATAAAGACCGAAACGTTGGCACGATAAAGAAAATGTTTTTCTGACACCTACATCATACCAGAGCGCATCTCACGATATCTGAATAATTAATTTATAAAACTTTAATTTCCTAAAAAAATTTTTAATTTTAAATTAAGGAGGGACTACATGTCCCAATTGATTGTTAAGTTTTCAAAATAGTTTTTCTATGTCCTGAGGAGGGCGTTAAAAACAGCCGAAAGATCGACAGAAGACAGAGAAATGGTTTTTCACATACTTCATCCCTTTCCTCTTTATTTTCAGAGAGTATTAGCAAACTAGAGAATAACCAGTGCATACATTAAAGAAAACCGAATACTTCCTGTTGAAGAAATTATACAGAATTGGATTCCAGGAGAGATTACTGTAGTGCTCGTCGAACCCAAAGAATTTTATAATAAAGCTTCAGGATAAATGAAAACCTTGGTAAATTTATCAGCACGATGTCATGCATAAAATAGGACGAAACCATTAATGGATTTTATGAATAAATTTATTCTAAATGATTTGAACGAAGGTACTACACTAAGTAACATGAAACTTAAAGTAGATAATTATTATGGCTTTTAAAATGAACAACTTTTTTCAGACATGGAAGTTAAAAATACAATTTCGTAATTTAAGGAAAATTTTCATTTTTACGCAAAATATAATTCAGAGACCTTTCACGAAATATCGTTTAACTTTTACTGAAATGTACAATGCTTGATTAATTGAGAGAAGCTTTTCAAATTTGGTTTGGATAGTTAATTAGCTTCTCGCTGGAAAATGTTTAGAAAAGCAGCTCATAAATTCAATTTTGGCTTTAACAAATAAAAAAAAAAATTATGTCTAACGCTATGGATTCATACAGCAAGTTCAGTTGATGAAATTATGGCAATCGAGACGCAGCTGGGAAAACGGTTTTTTATGTTCTTTTCTGAATTGGATTTCCAACCTTCCACGGAATTATCATTGAAATTTTCTTAGTGTATCTTGTACATTTTACCAGCGTTCCAACCACAGTGTATTTTTTTAAAACAAATTCAAAATAATTATTTTCAGGAATGTACATTCTGATAGTATTGATAACGTTAATATATATTTAATAAATAATTTAAAATTATATATATAGAGGATTCTTCATTCTAGAGAAACTAAATTATCCTGTAATAATCTTGCCCACGTGCAAACTATCATTTAAAAAATTATAAAAATTAATCCAATTAATCCACCCGAGATATATCTTTCAAGTAATTACTTTTTTATGAAGGTTTTGGTTGAGATAAAATAATTAGTATCACGATCGGGATTCGAACCCACAACCCTTGGAAAAATAAGCCGCTGCTTTACCACTTGAGCTGTCTGTGTTCGAATTCCACTCGTGCAAACTTTTTACCACCTTAACTTTAAATTTTATATAACCTTCATAAAAAAAAAATAAGTCGTCAAGACGAAAATTATTAAAAATTCGTATCGGTTCGGCTAAAAAACATTCGGAAGAAAGAGGTCTTCACCCAAAAATCACGACTTTAATTAATACGACAATAATAAGATTAAAAAACTGTGTTTATGTCCTTGTTATTATCATATTGATTGTATCTGAAAAAATTGTTCAAAATTCGACCGGTAGATTTCATGATTACCTCTTACAAAAAAATAAACCTTCTCTCGATGTCATATTACTATAGGTAAACAAATTTAATATACAGGGTGACTGTTGATAAGTTTCGAAAATTTCTGGAGGTGATTCTACTCGCCATATGTAACAAAAAACTGCCTAAAAACCCCTGTCCAAATCTCACCGGTATAGAATTAATTTAAAGTTTTTGGTATTTTTATTACTTTTCGACTTAGATTCAATAAATTGCTTATAAACTTCAAAATTACTGACGGTACAAAAATCAGGTTTATGCCACCTGAAAGAACGTGAGGTTTTCTGTAAGAAAACCCACTTAAAATGCAAAATTAATGGAAAAGGTCTGTACGAAAAATGTAGAAAAAATATGTCGAAATTTAGAATTTTGTGAAAATGTTTGATTAATAATTGTTAATAACTCAAAACTTCTGGAGCCTTGTAATTTTTCTTTTAAGTTCTCCATTCTATTGGCTTCCAGAATTATACCCAGGTTTGTTGATTGCGCTTTTGGAAAACCCGAAATGTTATTCTTGAGCTTCATGTCAGTTCTTTATAGTTCGATTCAATCAGTTTGTTGCAATTAAGGAAGACAATCAGCTAGTTGGTGTAGGAATTTCCTCACCTTCACCAATTCACTGATTGTTTTCCCTTGTTCTTTCAGAGAAAGAATCTTTTTTCCTCGGCCTAAGATGAAGTCGTTGGAGGGTGCGATCTGCAGGAACGTCTCGTTGTGGAAAACCAACTTGATATTTTCTCCTTGCAGCATTAGCGTTACCGGTTCAGTAACCGTAAATGCATATCAGAAAATTTCATTAGGAAACAAAGATGTATTTTAAATCACCTACCTGTGGACGTTGCCAGATGATAACATAAAGAAAAACTGTATTTATTAACAGTTGCCAATCCAACATTCTCAAAAAAATTCCAAATTTCAACATTTCTGTTTTTTCTGAATTTTTTATACAGCATTTTTCCATCAATTTTACAATGTAAATAAATTTCTGGTTGAGATGAGAAGCTAGTGTCCGAACGGATCTAAGTCACGGTAGCTCAACTTTATCTCTTTTATCTCAACCGATACCATAATTGATTGAAAAGAATGCCAATACGCTGAAATTTTAACGTTCTTTCAGGTGGGTCAAACTAGACATTTTACAGTCAATAGTTATTAAGCTGATAAGCAATTTATTGCAACTAATTCGAAAAATAAAATAAATGCCACATTCTTAAATTACTACTTTCCTCTAAAGATTTTGACAAGGGTTAATAAGAGGTTTTTTGTTGCATATGGTGAATAAAAACATTTCCTGAAATTTTGACACTTATAGCTAGTCACCCTGCTATTATCTGCTAAGTACAGTTCAAACTGACTTATTTGTGCAAATATTTTTTCTAAAATGAAATCGTTTTGTATTGTATGTTTTAGCTTTATCTCTATACCCGAGTAAACACTAAATGAACTAATTCGAAAACCAAACTTATCAAATCTGCTGTTAAAGTTTAGACTCAGAGGACAGTCGGGCGAGAGCATGTTTTTCTTTCTCTTCCTCACCAGTGATGCCACTTGTAGAGATGCTAACGGCTTAACTATCTTTATTTACGTAATTTATTTAATATTTTGTAAAATTTGTATTATAAACATTATTGAATATCATTAAACATTTTTGTATACTTATTGCACTTGGCAAGTATAGTACATTTTAAATAGATGAGCAATAAATGTTTTATTGCCACTGAACAAAATTGTTTAAATAATATCAGTTTGTTGTGAATTTGAAATTTTATACAATAATTTAATCGAATGACATTGCGTAGCATAAATACAATCGTGGTAGATGTAAGAACAGCGTAGTCGGTGGCTGCAATGGTTTATGCGTTGACACGGCGTTGATATCTGAAAGGTACATGACCCGGATTCCAATACGGGGCAAACATATTTACAAAGGGTTTTTTGTTAAAATACATCGACATCCCGAAAGTTCATATAACTTTGTAGTTGAAAAACTCTTTAAAAAAATTTAAATAAATAAGTTAATGTCAAATTAGCACATTTTGATTGACAGACGGGTATCGACGATGTTTGCAAGATGTTAACTTATGTTAACTCGAATAGAAAAATGTCCAGTAAAAATCATGGACCCGCCTTGTTTCCTTACCGTCTTAAACGTTAAATTTTCCTGGGATGCTGCGCGAGGCGATTGATAGAACCAATAAAAAGCTATAGCAGCCCTTGAATGCTTGTTGTTTGGGTTGGTTTTGGGTTAAATTGTAAGATGCCAGAAGTTATTAGAAAATTAACCAACACTTTCCTTAAAAATGCACTCGAACTATAATAACAAATGACCAGCTTCAATATCTAAGTTATATCCTAACGCCTAAAAGCCTACAACATTATAGGATAAGGGATGTAGGTATAATGAATGAGACTACATGGAAAATTCAGAAATTAAAAAAAGAAATGTATTGGTCTGTTTTAATTAATGATTATTTAAGAATAAAAATACGTGCAAACAACAAATAGCTGTTAAATTCATGGCTGCCATGTTGGTAACCTACGCCCTAGCGGATAGCGATGTGACTACATTTTTGACCTAACGTATAACATTTTCCCGGGCCTGTTAGATCGAGCAATGTAAACTAGCATATTCTTACGTCATTTTTCTCGATCTAACAGGACTTAAAAAAGTTAACAGGGTTAATATAAAGATCGTGATTAACCCTATAATGAGATGTGCCGGCGTAAAAATGGTTCTTGCCTCCAAGACAGTAGTGACGAGAAAGAAAGTGATTAATAGGCAACCTGGCCTTTTTATAATTTGTATAATCCAATCCAATTAAAGATTTAACTTGCCTTGTCAATATCATGCTACTCACCAGATTGGAAATATTCATTAAAGGGTGGCTCAAGTGATTCCCACTTTGGTCAACCGAAGCTTTAATATGCATTGGCCCTCGCCGGTGCGTTTTGAAGAAGGGACCCGGGGAATTTGACCCGGTAGGTAAAAACTATACTTCATTATTGTAATTTTATTAATTTAAGCGCGGCAAAATTTTGCGTTTGAACATTGATTAGTATTCAGGACAAATGTGTCAAACAGGGGTTGCTCCGGGTATCCCGACGTAAAAGGGATCCTAAACGGGAATTAACATTGTAAATGTCTAGTCCTCGGTTGCACATATGCCACTAACCGCTCATTCTCTCCAGTTGGTCGGTTAAAAATATCCAGTCTTAAAAAGCTTTACTTTTCGCTATGTAAATTAAAAGGTTTTATTTATTGAATTGAAAAAAATGTAAATAAATATTTATTACTTTTTACGCATTTGTTGATTGGAGCTGCATAAAGAGGCTAAAAACTGCAGAGGACACTTACCTCAACAATTCTACTATGATTATATCAATAATGATAAACGTTTCATTCTGAATACAAGCGTAATTGTGCTAAATTGATCAACACATCTCTCGCTAATTGGCCTATTTTTTATGTCTTTGAAACAAAGAATATACCAATTTGATAAAAAAATTAATTTCGTATAATATTGAAGACAGATTCCAATGCAATTGCGACTTGGCATTTCTAACTGCAATTGGAATGCAACCAACACAGAATCACTATCTTCTTCTAGAAATTTTTTGACCCTAGTTTTATTTGTCACATAATTTCACGTTTTGGCGTTATTGCCCGTTTGTACGGTCTACTTCACAAAATTACGATTATCCCAATTGTTTTTAATGTTTAATACTTTTATGCAGAACACAAATTTTAAATAAATAATTTCTACGATTTATCAGTCTGAAGTTGGCGAATTGAAAGGAAAATGTTCTTTATAATGCGCTTTATTAAAGTTTTCATTCTTCCGTGGCCATTCCGTTTTCAAGAAATTATTTTATGCTCGAAATCCCCCGACTCCTCCTGTTCCATTATTTGAATATTTCTCAGTTTTCTTTTCACAGAATTTCTTGGACTTCGGAAAAATGGAAGAAAACTACGTAAAAAATAACAATGCCTGTTAATCTCTTAATATGTGAAGTTCAAAAATGATGTCTACAGAGCGATCCGGAAACAAAGACAGATGACAAAATATTTTTAAAGAAAAGAACGGGACTTTTTCGCTTTTGACACACATTCTGCAACAAGTTATCGATGTAGGTGGTGTTAATTAATTTAAAAATTATATGTTTTTCTTTACTGTTAATGTGTTTTGCTATTAATTGAAATAATTAAAAAATACGTTTACTTATGAACACACAAAACCTAATTTATAAATTCAATATTATTAAAAAATTCAATTAAGTAAGGTTTTAAGTTGAGATTAAAAAAGTCAATGTCACGAGCTGGATTCGAACTCACAGCCTTCGGCCATTTTTCAAATGTCGTTTTCTTTATGTCGCCGAGAATCAATTAGATTACACGACATTTGAAAAATGGCAAAAAGTTGGGAAAATTAAAAAAGTGGGGATGAGATGGGAAGTTGGTGCCGGAGTGGATCGAAGTCACGATAGTCAAGTGGTAGAGCAGAGTTGTATCAGGACACAGGTCGTGGGTTCGAATCCCGCTCGTGACTCTGACTTTCTTATCTCAACTTAAAACCTTAATTAATTGAATGATATTAATTGATCAAGTGGACCACGAAAAATAAAGAATTATTAAAAACCTTACCTAAATAGATAATAAGTGGTGGTTGAAAGAAGTATGTAATTTTATCAATAGACCACTAATGGTCTTATTTATAAATTCGAAACGAAAAAAAAAAGAAAAAAATTTTTTTTTGCTTTGATGTTTTTGATTTTGATTTGAGAAATATTTGCGATTGGGGCGAGTTTTGATGTCAAAACACTACACTGAACCTGCAATACTTTTCAGATATTCCAGATGTATGTCATGGGCACAACTAATTGTACCTTAGAAGATAAATTACGTCATTTACCTGTATAATAAGAAGAAAAATCTTGAAGTACAAATTTTTTTTAAAAGTATTTCAACTACGAGGTTAGATGAATTCTCGGGGTGTTTTTCATACACGCCCATTTGTATGTCCGAATCTTTTACCATAGTTGAAGTGCCGTTATTACTAAGTACATAACGAATTGTCTATTACCGCCACCGAATACCTTCTGAAATCTTTAGATGGAAAGTTAAGAACGAAAAATTTACGTAATTATGTTGTCTTTTTAAATGAACAACTCCGAACCATTGAATTAAATCGTCTGAAGTTCGGTGTTCTTTGCAATTTTTCATTCACAACACCGGACAGTTTAAAAGGTTTTCATTATGAATTATAAAACTTACTTTCTTGGCTTTATCTGCTTGTATATTTTTAAATGTAATTGTGAAACTTAAATACAAAATGTATTAACTTTTACCTTTATTACACGTTTTGAGGTTTTTATTCCGCGTTTTTTCACATTTCGAGATTATTGTTAAACATTTTTAAGATTATTGTCGCTCACATGATTACATTATCTATTTACACAAAAATAATAAAATATAAAATTAAATCAATCCGTTATTATCTAAATATATTTGGCCAAATAGTTCTTAAATTGATTTCAAAAATTGCTTTGAACATCAAAAACGTGGTAAAAAAAAATCTTCTTGGGTACCTATCTAACAAAGAGTTTCATTGTTCGGAGATACGTATAGAATTTTATAAATTTCAGTTTCGTTGGAAACATCGTTAAAAATATTTTCGATCGATGTAACTTCAGCGGAAGACGTTAAGGTAGTAAGATTTGGTAAGCTCATATTGTTTTCGTTGAGGTTTTAGTTTTTTGTTGTCTATGTTGAAAATTGCCAGAGTACATTGCGCATCAGATATGCTACAATCAAATAAATTCACCTTCACCTAGTAGAAATTTGCAGCATTGCACAGCCCTAGTACAAAAAATGAGATTACGGCTGATATCCAAATTATAAATTTCCGTAATTGAAATTCGGTCCTATCGGTTCAAATCCCACTGGTGATGCCTACTTTTTTCATCCAAGATCTTGTACAAAAAATATAATTATTTGAAACAATCTGATCGCCATTATTGACTTTAAATTATTGAAATTGATTAGTACTGCTATCACCCGTTACTTCCCCTCCTCAGGCAGTTCAACGTTATCTTTGTGGCACATGAAACTTTTACATTTACTACGTCTTCACCAAAAGGAGGCTTGAATTGGTCACTAACATCGATCGTTCTTCCTAGTTGTACATATCTTAAAATATTTTTTGTAAAAAGTCTATTTTGTTTACTCTATTTACTCTTTTTATACATCGATATCTAACATCATAAAAAAATGTATGACAATTTTAAATGACTTTTTTTTTTATAAATTGGTTATTATGGTTTTTCTATAAAGGTTTTCAAATGAATTTATCGTAATTTAATGTTGGATTTATTGCCAACAGAACAGTTTTTGTTTATATAAGAAGAATGACGCGATTTTTATTTTATTTTATGTTGCTAGAGTATTTTCCTTCGAATTAATAAACTTACTGTCCGTTCTAAATTTTCGTTGAACATGATTTTAAAAAAGTTGAATGATT